>CAJGYO010000006.1:3792885-4323563 GCA_904845875.1 Miscanthus lutarioriparius | reverse complement strand
TCGTTGCATTGACTTGGGCGGGCAGAATTTTGAAATATACAGTAGGTACTTAGTTAGCTTGAATTGTAGTACTGTAAGATCTACTAAAAAGAAAAGGGCACCCTCTCATGGTCCCTACACAACAAGATTCCAACAAAATATTAATATCCTACTGTATACAAATGAAGAAAAAAAGATAGTGGAAACAATTACTTACATTAAACGCTTTGCATGTGTACAGAAGCAACGCATCTGTGTCTGAGATATCTCGAGTTGAAACACGTCGGTAGGGAAACCGCACGATCCAAAGTTAGGGACGAGGGAGGTCGAGGAGGGAATGGGGCATCTTTGCTAGACGCGGCTGCAGTATAATTCTCGAGGGCGACCTGTTTTTTGCCAAAACTCACTCCCGATACATTTCTTGCATCTAACAAAAGCAGTTTGTATTTCTAACAAACAAAATTAAAACATCACAAATTAATATCAATGAGAACCATAACTACCAATACAACCAATTTTCGTTCTAAGAACCAGTAATTAACATTAAACCATAAACCTAGGGTTTTCTATTTGATGCACAACAATGAACCCATAACATAACAAAGACATGCGGCTGTGGTTTACCCTAGGTTTCCTAGCTTTTCCACGCCTTGGCATCATCCAATGGTTGTATAATACAAATATTAAAATTACATGAAACCCTAAGTAATGAGGATTCTTGGTTGAAAAATCTAACTTAATATATACCGAATCGATCGCGAAAAAACTAGGAGGGGGCGAGGATACCTTGCTTTCGAAGATCTCTGGGATCAAATCAAAGTTTCAAGGTACAATATGCCGATTCGTGAGGTAGGGCGAAGTAGGGGAGAAAAACCCGAGAGGGAGAAAGAAGAAGGAAGAAGGCTCAAGGCGCGAAGGTTGGGGCTGTGGTTAAACACCACCTCGGCGCCATAGATCATGACGCCAAGCTCTGCAAGGCCAAGATCTACGGCGCCGAGCTACACCCTTGAAGTCATAATCACGCGTCTGCGTCGAGCCCAAGACCTCCGGGCGCCAATGCACGATGGCGCTTGAGCTAAGGGTCCGATTTTAAAATCTTACCTCCGTGGAGCTTATTTGTGAATTTTTTTTCAAAAGAGCTAAAAATAAAAAAAAATGGGGTATATATGCACAGCGACACACGATACACATCTTTGTTGCCCACTGACCTAGCTTAAAGCGCCTGTTTGGATCATCTCAAACTAAAGTTTAGTTGAACTAAATTTTAGGTTAACTAAAATATAGGTGACTAAAGTTTAGTTCATAGTGTTTGCATGTATGGACTAAAAAGTGAACTAAGCATAACAAAATTCCTAGTTATAGACTTATAGTCACCTTTTTAGCTCAAGCAATTGACTAATGGCTAGTTGGGTTGGGAGCTAAAGTTAAGTTCACATGTTTGATGTTTAGTTTTGGCCTAAAGTCTAGGGGCTGTTTGGTTCGCCGCCAGGGCGCCAACACTCTGCCACACCTAACTTGAGGCCGCCACGGTACCTTGGCTGGTGTTTGGATTACATGCGAGCCGTGGCATCCTTTCTAGTTCACTTGTGCGCTAATTTTAGCCAAGGTTGTGGTGGCCTTTTTCTCTGCTAGAGTTCTTTGGCGGTGTCACAACAGGCCCGAGATGACTAAAGTATAGAATGGGGTTATCGAAACAGGCATCCACGAGCAAGGTGCGACATCTATCGCCGGTGGAGCACGGGGGTAGTACAACGAGCGACGACGACGACGACAGGTAGGGCAAAGGCATGATGAGGCCGCACATGCATACTCCGTATGCGACTAAATGGACCGTGTCAGATCAGCCGTCAAATCATATATATAAACTATATTTTTCGGTCAACGAATTGTGTTTTTATTTTACAATAAGGCGTGTTTAGTTTCAAATTTTTTGACTTTTGCTTCATCGTAGCATTTTTGTTCAGATTTGGCAAAAATTGTCCCATTATATGGACTATTTGGGCTTAAAAGATTAAATCTCTCCACGATTTCTCAAGCAACAGTATAATTGGTTTTTTTTCGCTCACATTTAAGATCATGACATGCAGATTGCATGCAAAGATTCGACATGCCAAAAAATTTTGCTATGGACATCTAAAAATTTTGATCAGCGAAGCGAGGCAGTGCGAGGCGCTTCTCTTTTCTGACACGAGCGACAGTGCGAGATGTCGGCGTCCGATGTTGCACGTGTCGACCACACCATGGGCTACCACGTGCGCGTGTGTACGTGCGGTGCAGAGCCAGAGCCAGAGCCTGACCCAGACCCAGACCCGCATGCCTACTGGAGTATTATACCGGCCGGTACTGTACCAGCTAGTAGTAGCTGCCAGCAGTTCCACCAATGGCCGGCCGGGGTGCTTTGTATCGGTTGTTGCAGCCATATATGCCAGTATGTTGTATGTACACGTATCCTGCACCAGAGCGCTTTGTTCCAAAACTAATAATAAAGGCCGGCCGTGAGCAACAGGGTCGTGACATTATTTTGTCAAGCACGCACTGTGCTGCCGCCTCTTTCATTTTTTTATGTTACCACAGCTGTACACATCTCAGTACATGTCGATAGAAATTCGGACTGCTTGCAACGTCGTACATATATTTGCCTGCCGATCGAGATGGATATCTTTTTTGCTTTTAGAAAAGGATCTGATAATTATTACTGTATGCGCATGGATGATGCATCCCTGGGTAGTCGGGCAGCAGGGTATGCAGGGCTGGGCATGTCCAGGTCAGGTCGGTTCTGATGACAAGTCCCATCAAATAGCGCCAATCCCAAGCCATTCCATGCCATGACATTGGTGACGAATTGATTTCCTTTGTCAGCGACGAGGTGGGTCCCCTCTCCCAGTGTTGTACGTAGTACTACATCTCTCTCTCTCTCTCTCTCTCTACCACCCTGTAGCACTCTTCAACCTTTTGCCTTTTGTTGCTTTTATCTGTGCAACTTTGCTAGCTCTAGCTTCATCCATGATCCATCCATCTCTAAAACTAAAAACATCGTTCATCTACCATGATCCATCTCTTTTCCTGACCCCCAACGGGCCAACAAGGTGTACCCACACGTACTAATATATATATATATTGTTGGCATGAAATCTGATGGTTGCTTGCATGGCATGGCTAGATCGACCATAAATAAATATAATCATTGTTGCTGGTGGTTTATGTTGTCAAAATGAACAAGATACGGCCGGTCTCTCTCACACAAATAAAGGGCTCTCTTTTGGTTTTCCATATCTATGCATGGTAGATAGATGCATGTGTGTGTTAGGTGCAAAAGTGGCAGCTTTATTTGTTCTTTGCTCAATTTGCTCTTTCCCACTTTATTTGTCCAGCTTTCAGTCGTACTTTGGAACCAGTAACAGTACTTGCTCCATGTGGGAGCTTTAAACCAGACAAAATTAGTTATAAAATAACTACGCTTTTGAAATTTGGCCAGTTATGAACTTATTATGGTACTCCATCCTTCGTTCATCAATAATATTTTGTCACTCTAAAATTCGACCTTTTCTCAGTTTACTTGTCATTCTCGCATTTCAAAAGCAACCTTAACTCAGTGCCCTTCATCAACATAGCCACAGCACCCAATACCATCCTCTAGCAAAATGCGCCGGACCAATGAGAATACGAGCCATCAACGATTGTGATATGCTTAACAAGGAATAGTTTATCCCTTTAGTGCTTCATATTTTGTGTGATATGTTGGCTAGAATGATGAATATTTGTGAAAAGAATGGCCTTCTTGCAAAATAAGTGTGCAGCCCAACACCAGCGTCGTCACTGTCAAGTACGACGTTGGTGTACCGAAACTCACCCAACGCCACGGCTCCCTCAACCTCCCTAGCATATCGCCACCGCCAGACCAGTTACCGGATACCCGCGCAGGGACGAGGATGGCAGCGATGGGGTTTTCCTGTAAAAGGGACCGTGTGCCGTCTAAGAGGGACGGGTGCATTATGCAACAAAAATTTAACTCTAAATTATGGCCTTTTTTTCTATTCTTAGCAAAACCTATGCAAAAGATAAACTATCTAAATGTGCAACTACGGTTTTACCAGTGTGTTACTATCTCTACCGCAAAAGGAGTTATGCAAACAATATAAATACGGAAGCTAAAGAATAAGGTAGAGATATGCAAACTCCCATCGACGACTCCGGTATTTTTACCGAGGTATCGAGAAGCGCGTAAGCATTCCCTTAGTCTTCGTTGGAGCCCCTCGCATGGAATCCAACGCAAGGGTCAAGCTCCTGGTCAGATAACTCCGTGGATAGCCTGGGCCTTCCCCATGCGCAAGTGGGTCTCCAGTGTGCCTTCCGGCAAGCCTCTCCCGGACCGCTCCCCGCTGTCTTTACTATCAAGCTTCCAGCTGAAACGCCGCAGGCCTTGTTCCCTCCGATACACGGTGGCGGCCACACCACAAACGCGGCTGGTGTGATCTCGCAAGACTACAAGCCCCTCCGATGTACAACAATAGTGTGCGCAAGCACCGAGTAATAAGAGGTATGCAAACATCACTAAACACTAGGCCTAAACCTAGAGCAAGCGCATAAGCGGTGGTCTAATCAACCTAAGCACTTCGCAAATCACCTACGCTAATCACCTAATAAATCACTAAGCACTATACAACTAGAGATCACTAAAATGGTGTATCAACACCGTTGGTATGTTTTCTCAGCTCCACTATGCTTAAATGGTCAGTTGGGGGTCTATTTATAAGCCCCACCGAGAAATTAGCCGTTGGGGACGAAATCCAGCTTTTTGGTACTGACCGGACGCTGATCACGTCCTGACCGGACGTGTCCGGTCATCCCGACCGTTGGAGCGCGCGCGTTGATCGGACTCTGCTCAGAGTCCGGTCGTCATCGACCGAACGCGTCCGGTCGCGCTGGCGCCGCTCTGGAACCTCTCTGGAAATGATTGGTCGCTGCACCTCGAGCGTCTGGTCGTCTAGTTTGCTGCGTCCGGTCACGCTGAAAACTCTGTCGTGACGATGAACAGTGTCACCGGCGTGCGTCCAGTCACTGCTTCACTCAGCGTCCGGTCATAGCTGCAGACGCCTGCTGTTGCCTGGCACTTGATTGGAGCGTCCGGTCACTCATGGGGCCACATCCGGTCACCTCTATCGGGCTCGTTTCTTCGTGATCTTGCGTTCGGCTTGGTTCCAATCTTCGTGCATGGACTTTGCTTGACCTTTAATGTCTTCTATGCATCTTCACATGTCTTTCTTGAGGTGTTCATCATCAGATCATCACGTCGCCTTCGTCCAAGTCACGTTTTGCATCCTATTGAACTACAAAACAACTACTTGCAAATCCATTAGTCCAATTTGGTTGTGTTTGTCATCAAACACCAAAATCCAAAGTAAATGGGCCTAGGGTCCATTTTCCTTACACCCTGGTTCCTCACACCGTGGTGGTCTTACAAAGTCATGGGGAGGACCTTAGAGCCACCGGATTGCGCTGTGGTGGTAGGGTGTCTTGGTGGCTCATCACTAGATCTAGACCTTGGCCTCCCCGATCTAGCATTCAATTGCTATTCACGTGGCGGAGACATGCAGGCATGGTTGTGGCGCATAGCAGCCGCTTCACGCTGTGGGCTGTAGTGGCGCCCCACGAGATGGCATAATAAAAGCTAGAGTTCGTGCATGGTGAACCAACATTGGCTTGTAGCTACCATTTTGGCATCCTGTGTGGACAATGGTGTGAGGAGATATATGTGTGGTGCCCGACAATAGCTAGGTTGGTAGCGGTCCTCGATGAATGGCATGACAGTGGCTAGTTTTGTGTGGAAGTGCTAGTTCGGCGCAACAGCAACTAGGCAAAGGCAGCTCACTACAATCGTGACCATGGTTGTTGGTCCTACTTGGTGTCCAATTCCATGTGGCCACGGTGGCCCCTACGGTGAGGCCAAAGGTACAAATGACCTCAGCGTTTAGGCGTGAAGGTTATGGTCGTGGCTATCTCGGTGAGTGGAGGAGGTGTTGCGGGTTTCGTTTGTGGGTCATATTTGCGGTGGAGGCGACTATTGGATTAGTTGAATCCATGTGCACAAGTGCGGTAGTCACTAGCTACACATGGCTATTGTTGTCTTGCCGCTATAGCTGCATGTAACACCCTCGGTGTTGCACTATACAGTCTTTTGCTAAAACACTGCTTGAGCATCATATTTATGTGTAAATTTGTGTAATATAGGGTGCAAAGCAATGTACGTAACTTGAAACGTTCATAAGGAATGGGAAACAGATGTTATATTTCATGTCGCGTTGTATCGCTTAGGGTTTAAATGAATTTTTATTAAACAAAAAACCCAAGGATGCATATATGGCACTTTAATAAAGTTTGTAGTATAAGCTTCGTAGGTGGCGATGAAATACTTGGGGTAGCGAAAGGAATTCACTAGCTAGCATACCGAATATCTAGGAAATCGAATTCGACACCAATCCGATCGAGACGTAGTCGAATTTCCTAAGTCGGAAAATGCTTGGACGAAGCTAAGTTTGGCAATTTTTGTAGGAGAATAGGGTTAGGTAGTGGTATGGTCTTAGGGCTTGTTTCAATAGCCTAACATGCCATCTCGAGTGTAAAGAGGTGGTTTACCAATTGGAGCACCGAGTTGAATTTTGGGGCACTTTAAAAACCGTGCATGGCACGTTACCATCGGCTGCTGTGTCTGGACGAGGTCACCATGCCTCGGTTCAGCTCGGCGCCACGGCACTGGCTTGCCCAAGCGCGCACCCGCACCGCCGTTGCTGCACTCGGCGGGCCTGGCCGCCTTGCCACCGCTGTCGTGTCTGCCTGGCCGCCCTTCCACCGCCATCGCGTCTGCCTAGCCACTTTGCCTCCACCGCTGTCGTCACAGGCCCGGTGCCCTGGTCGGTCCGCTGTTGTCGTCATCGGCACGTGCACGTGCCTCTGCATCGCGTTGTCACCTCGCTTGCGCTCGCGTCACTTTCATCACGACGTCGCGTCCGCTGCGCCGTCACGTGGCATGACCGCCGTCGTCTTGTGAGTCAAGGCGTTGCGGTCGCATGTTGTGGTGCCGGTCTCGTACGCACACGTGGAGCCATCACCCGTCGCGCTGCCGTCCTCCCCCATTTAGTGATTGCGCCACGCCATGCTCCTATCGCAGTCGCCTTGAATGGCATCGCGCCGGCCGACCGAGTCGTGCCAAGGTCAACCCACTTAGCTTGGCCCCATCCGTGTAATTGCGCATGCCTAGAGCTTGATTTGGAGCATAGCTTCGCACCAAGCCTGCCACTGCTGCTGCCGTACGGTGTCTATCTTCAATTTGAGTTTTCCCCCGCCGTCGACCCCTCTTAAGACCGAACGGTGTCGTCCACCCAATTGGCCTCGCTCCGTCCAATTAACCGTGCACCCAACTAGCTCTGGTAGTTAGCTCGCGATGGGAGTCGACCCGACGAGCTTTCATCCTCTAGTGAGGTAACGTGGGGCATTTTTCTCGAGGCGGTCCACCTTGGCCGTCGAGGCGGGTGCTCGGCCAGGGCGTCGCTCCATGCTCTGTTGTCTCAATTGAGCAGTGCTTTCGCGTCTCCTTGACTTGGTTGCCTTGCCCATGTAGCAGTTTCATCGATGGAGCAGCAAGTCACCGAGAACGTTGTCGCCGCGCTTGCCGTGAACCAGACCAACCCCACGCTCGTGACCAACCACCTTGCCAAACCTCGTGACTTCGTCCAGGCCGTCCTGCACGTCTCTGGTGAGGCTCTCCTGCTCCTAGGGTAGATGGTTGAGTCGTTAGGGCCGAGGCTCGTCGGGCCAGCGTGGCCGCCTCCTACCGACGTGGGGTAGATCTTCGTGTCCGTGGCCGGCCTCGTTTGGGAGTAGAACGGGTATGTCTGGACCTCTCGAATGTTATCAGTACTCTAGGCATGGAGGCTAGGTAGTGAGGGTAGCGCTAGGCTAGACGTTTTCGCCGGCGTCAATGTCACCACGGCCAAACCCCGCCGTGGTGCGTGGCCACGCCTCTGTGCAGCACCAATCGTGGTGTTTTATACCTCTATCATTGCGCTTGGGATGAGGAGTGTCACGGTGGTGATGTTTGCTACCGTGGAGGCCCGTGCTCGTCGTCGTTTGGCGGGAGATGCCATGGCCTCTATTAAGTTCCGGCAGAGACTTTGAAAGCAGAAATTCAAAGCAAGTCGGGGGGTAGTGAGAGCGTCAGAGAGAGAGGGAAATAGTGGAAAGGATTACGGGTCCATTTGGTTGAAAGCTAGGGTCTCTTTTGCATAATTGTCGGCGTCTGTGGTCTCCCCTCCGTGGGCCCACATCGCGTGGGCGAGCCACGTGGGCCAGGCCTTGGGAGTGCGGTGGCGTGCGCGCGCGAGAAGCCGGAGTGGGCCGAAGCCGCTCATCATGTGATGGGCATGTGGTGGATTCAATTTTCCTTTTTCCAGTGAATTAATAAATGTTTATTCAATTTAGTCTTGAGCTGATCTTTGTAAAATTGTAGAAAAATCTGTATGTATCCAAAAATAGTGAAACAAAATTTGTTAGGTTAACCAAATTGCTATTTATCTGTTGGTGTAGTTAGTTTACATTTATCTGCTCGTGATAGACTCATTAATTCATTTAGGAAAGCTTAGTGTTATTTAGGTTAGTAATTGTAGGAATTTTGGTGGCAAATTGATGATAGATTTAGCCATAAATTTTTTCTGATGGGTACATTAGATTATTATGTACTCTCTGTAATTTTTGTAGCTTTAGAATAGGAGGATAAATAGAGTAGCTAGTACTCCATGTTTTATCGTATATAGAGTAAATCGATGTTAAGAATAAGAATGCCTTAAGTTCCTAAGTTAATGTATGAAATGTCTCATACCTGTTTAGTGGAAATGATAAGTAATGTAACGACTTAGTCGGTAGAGCTAGTTTAGTTGTTTGACAGATGTATTTTATTTTAAGAGTTGATGTTGCCGTATTATTAAGTGTTGTATCATCATTTCATGCATATAGATCACGAGTTGGTAGAGTTCGTGCCTGTGGACGAACAGGACTACGATGAGATTATTGAGGAGTACGAGGAGGAGGTCCTCGTACAGGAGGGAGCCCCGAAGCCATTCGCTGCCGACTTTGTTGACACAATCGCCCCAAGGCAAGCCCGATGCATAACCCTTATTTTGAAAGATCACTAAATGTATATATAATGTGCATTTACGTACATGCATTTTATGGAAACTACATGCATAGATATATCTACCTATGAGTCCTACTAGTATAGGTCGAGTAGCTGCTATGCTTAGGATTTCGGTAGCGTGAGTAACCTATCGTTACTCACAATAGGTGATAATTATGATCACTCATGATAAAATGGTGGAAAGGAAAATGGTGACCAGGCAGGGATATGGTTTGGGTACTGGTGGGTGTAAGAGGTTGTGTCATGCGACCAACCGGGCATAGCTTGGTTACACTTTTCCCTGTCTGTGTCGGTTAAGGACCGGTCATTGCATTGGATGCTAGGAAAGTCACAGACTTATTATCCCGAGCGCATACTTGGGTATGAGCGTAGGGAAGACTTGTTACTCTTGTCGTGGGTTCCGCTCTTTCCGGACCGGTGATTAGGAGGCGGGATGGTGGAGGTCCTTGCACCGACCGAGTCCGAGACTCGAGAGCGGGGCTTGGAGTCCAAGTTTGACGGGACTGGGACCCCATGACATGAGCATGATGGGTTGGTCTGCTTGTAGCTGGGTACAAGCCCAGGCGTGTTTTCGGGTACCCAATTTGGGCACAATGATTCACGAATTACCGAGCAATCTAGTACGGCTTGTCTAAACTCTAGCACCGTAGTAAGAATTGAAAGATGAAAGGTGATGAAATAGAATTGATTGCTCACCCTTGCTTAAAAGTAGAATAGGTGTTTACATAGAATGGCTAGATAATAAATTAATCATGACTGCTAATAATAACATAATTAAGGACTCACTATTAGAATTGCTTTCTGTAAAAAGAAAACCAGCAAACCATAAAGCTTATCATATCCCTTGGAGTCGGAAAATTATTCCCACTAGTCGGATAAGTCTTATGAGTACATTGTGTACTTAGGGTTTATTTACCCACATTGCGAGTGTTTGCTTGAGGAGTAGCCGTTGTGTGAAGGATTCTTCTGGTGGGCACAGACGGATCCTTGCTTCTTATCGATAGATGTTTTCGAGTTTTATTTTTATTCCGCTGTTTAATATTCCGCACTCTGAATTTGGTACTGTAATAATATATTTTCAAGAACTCTGGATATATGAAATGGATTAAGTATTGTAACTCGTTCTCATTATTGGATCCTTAGGGAAAAATGTGGATCTTTCGCGCTCTCCCTTGGGGTGTGCCCGATGGAACCCGCCCGCTGTAGCTTGCTTTCGGGGTGCTTAGTGTCTGGTGGAAGACGAGCGCCTCCGTAAGTGCGTTATTTCGGGCGGTTCTGCCACACGGCAACCAGTGGAATGACGGCCTGCTAGGGATGCATGTGGCATTCTCTAGAAGCTTGATGGATGGCGGCACACTATTGTGTTGGTGGAGCTCCTTGCCCTGGTGTAGAAACAAGGTATGGTGCATGGTTCATGCCAAGCAGGATGGAGGCGGGCCTTATGGGCTAGGCGGTGTCAACATGTGATGTATGCTCTCTGCTTGGTCAGTGCTACAGTGATTTTCCATTGGCGCCAACTTGTCTCGCATGATAATAATGGCAAGTTTGGTGGTGTAACAGTAGTCTGCGTTGTGTTTGCATGTGAGGGTTTAGATGTTTGAGGAGCTTTAGAGTGAATGCCCTACCCGTCTATCTGTCGTGTTTGAAAATGGCCTTTGGCGTCACGCTCCTTCTTGGAGGATCTATTATATGAGGTCCCTTCCCTCCTTAGGGGTTCTATCGAAAAACCTAGGTTCTTCGCGTGGTGTTGGCAGTTTTGTAAATGTCGTTTATCTCCTCGGAGGTATTGCAATGGAGAACATATTCCCTTTCCCAAAGCTCTTCGCTTGTTTTCTGAGGTGTGTTTGGTGGTGTTTGCCTACCGGTGCTTTGGTAGTAAACCCGTGTATGGTATTGTTGTACATTATTTATTCTCTATTAACACATATATGCTCGATATTTTTATTTTCTTGTGGCCTTTTTTGAAGAAAATACTGTGAAAACAAGAGTGTAGATGCGGTACACAGTTCCTGGAAAAAAAACAGGCATACTGTATAAGAACACCACTCTTACGGCACTAAAACTTGACTGAAAGTGGCTGAAAAACACTGTTCTAGCTGAAATGTTGCGAGAGAAAAATACGGTTCCGGTTGAAAAAAAGAAGCTGAACAAGCCGAATCTAAGGTAAGCCGAACGGGGCTTTTTTTTTTGTCTATGACAACGCAGTCAGTCGTGGTTTGGGTTTCTATTGTACATGACTTTTTGGGTAATAGTATGCCATTTAGCATGCATGCATGCATCGTCGACCTTCTCAGAAAAAAGAACACTACACTCTACAGGGCCGGCTGGCCAAAGAGGTAACTTGTCAAAATGTTTATGGCCTGGTGCAGAGAATCCCAGCTCTAAGATGGCTGTGCGCTCATCAGGCGCTCACAGTGAGCGCAGCAAATGATTGCTTTGGCGCCATATAACTGTCCGCGTGGTTGCTGGAGAGAGACAGACAGAGATGCATGCATGCACGCTGGGATTAGTATAGAATAGATTAGCCACTCTGCACCAGTCAACTTTCCTTTATCCACAGGTGATCATACAAGGATTAAGCTGATTTAATCATAAGATGACACTGCTTAACTTTTGGTATTATATGTTTATTGGAGCAGTACATGGTAGTGATGATGCAATCATGCATGCATCCATGTAATCTCTGCGTGTCAGTGTGTGTGCTCAGTTAGTTTCCGTTTCTGGAAACCAGACCTGCCTCTTGTCTTGCGCTGTGTCGTCGTCGGTGGTGGTCCTGCTCATGCATGCTGTGGCTGTGTTAGTGGGTGGATACTGTGGCGGCGGCTGCCTGTGGACCCTATATAGTATGCAACAACGAAAGCACTGTGTGTTTGAGCCACTTTCTATGCACACTGTTCTCCGTTCACGTTTCACAGTGAGAAACTCATCTATCTGATAACCACAGATTCCACACAAAAGAAGAACATATATAAATAAATTGATACGAGAGAGCTAGCTATAGAACGAAGCAAGCTAGTGACTAATATATTAAGTGTGTGTGCGAGAGAGACAGCGAAAGATAAGATGCGCAGAGAGAGAGAGGAGCTAGATATATAGGTTGGCTAGGAGTTGAAAACGACGGTGAAAGCATCTAGGTCCTTAATTTGGTTTCAGTGATTAATGACAAAACGAGATTCCAGCGTCCGGTCAACATCAGTAAGGTTTCAGAGAGCGTTTTTCTTGACCGGACGCAGGTCAGAGTCCAGTCAGAACTAAACGGCTCTTTCTGACACAGTGACGGGGATAACTGATCGGAGTGTTCGGTCACCCTAACCGGGGCGTCCGGTCACCCCGTAGAGTGATGACTCAGCCTCCAAACGTTATGTTTTGAATGAGGGGGTATAAATACTTACTCCTCTCGTCCAAGGGAGGTTTCTTGCCCATTTGTTCAGCTGAGAAACACCCTTGAGAGTGCAAAGGAGAGCAAGAGCCTAGTGAGGTGATTGAGATTTGAGAATCCAAGATTAAGGCCTCATTAGTGTAAGGAGAGTAGCAAGTGTGCATTCACCCTTCTTATTAGGCTTGTCGTGGTCAAGTGAGAGTTTGTGCTTGTTACTCTTGGTGATCGCCATCACCTAGACGGCTCTGTGGTGATTGGGAGTTTGGTGATCATTCGGCGGAGCTTATGGATGACCTAACCCAAGTTGTGAGCGGTTGTGGGTGATTCACTGCGATGGAGTGTCGAAGAATCAGCCCGTAGAGAGCACTTGATCCGTGCGCAGATCAAGAGGGAGCTACACCCTTGCGCGGGTGTTCCAACGAGGACTAGTGGGGAGTGGCGACTCTCTGATACCTCGATAAAACATCACCGCGTTTCTTTCCCGCTCTTTACTTTAAGCATTTACATTTGAGCAATTCATTTCATGTCTTTACATTCCTAGAATTGCCATGCTAGAGTAGGATTGGAACTTAGGGTGTAAAACTTTTGTGCGGTAGAACAATAGAATCACATTCTAGGCACAAGGGGTGAAGTGGGCTAAGTGTAGGATTTAATTATTGCAAAGAATTTAAAATTAGCCCAATTCAACCCCCCTCTTGGGCATCTTGATCCTTTCAATTGGTATCGAAGCCTCGTGATCGCTAAATTAGGCTTAACCGTCTAGAGAAAGATGTCCCACGGGGATGGACCTCCTCCTATCTTTGAGGGATATGATTTTCTTTATTGGAAAATCCGTATGGAGGCTTATTTAGAAGCTTTAGATGTTGAAATTCATAGAGCCGCTTCACAAGGCTTCCCAAAACCTAAGGATCCCACACACCTTCAAGGGCGATGAAGTTAATTACGAGAAATGTAATGCAAATGCTAGAAACACCATCTTTAGAGGCCTTTGCAAAGATATTTTTAATCGTGTGCGGAACCACAAGGACGCACATGCACTATGGTCGGACATTTATGCGCTCCATGAGGGAACAAAGAGTGAGCGTGAGGAATGCTATCATCTTGTTATGAAAAAGCTTAATTCATTTGAGATGCTTCCTAAAGAAAGTGCTAATGAGATGTACTCACGCTTGAATGTTCTTGCAGAGGAAGTCAATAGGCTAGGACTTACACAAATGCAACCCTCCGATGTTGTAAGAAAAATCTTAAGTGTCCTCCCCATTGACAAATATGGGCATATTGTGACCAGAAGCTTCATCAAGGTGATCTTTCCACTGCTACACCAACTCAAATATTGGGAAAGATCAATGTACATGAGATGTATATGCACATCACACCCCAAGATGGCTCTTCTTCCACCAAGAAGAAAGACTTGGCATTCAAGGCTAGCCAAGAGAAGAAGGGCAAAGCAAGAGTTGAACATGAGAGCTCAAGTGATGATGAAATTGATGATGCAAGTCTTGCTCTCCTGATGAGAAGAACCGCCAAGATGCTTAAGAAGCTCAACAAGAACAGTGTCAAATTTGATGGCAAAAAGAAGAATTCTTCACTAGCAATAGAAGAAAGCCAATTTCCGAGATGGATTGCTATAATTATGGAGAACTTGGTCATCTAGCTCATCAATGCCCTAAACCCAAGAAAGACAAGTACAAAAAGAAGTACAAGGGCAAGAAGGATGACTCAAGTGATGAAGATGATGATGAGAAGAAGAAAAACAAGCCATACAAGAAGAAGGATGCCAAGAAGAAGGATTTCCACAAGAAGAAGAAGAATGGCAAGGCATACATCGTTGGTGATTGGCTCACGGATATTGATTCATCAAGTTGCTCATCCGATGATGAAAGTTAGAATGGGAAGGTGGCCGCTATTGTAATTGACTCTTCACTATCCTCACCGACACCATCACCATCATCCTCTACACACCTATGTCTTATGGCCAAGGGTCAACGAAAGGTACAAAATGATGATGATAGTAGTGGTGATGATCATGCTAGCAATAATGATAGTGATAGTGATGATGAATTTGAATCACCTTCGTATGATGATCTTGTCAAGTTGCTAAACCAATATACTAAAATCATTAAAAAGACAAGAGCTAAAAATGAAAAGCTAGAACTTGAGAATGACACACTCTTAGCTAAATATGACATAGCGGAAAAAGCTAGTGTTGAGCTTAGAAAAGAAAATAAAACTATGTCATCCAAACTCAAGGAGATCAAATCATCTAAAAGGAGCTTAAAAAAAAAATATGATAAACTTGAGGGGACACATAATGAGCTCACCACTAGCTACAATATGCTAAAAGAAGAGTATACAAATTTCAAGGTTAATCATGATAATCTTGTTGTCTCTCATGAGTTATTATCCAATGAGCCACATGATGCTACTAACCATGTTGTTAAGATTGATATAGATACATCATGTGATGACTTAATTGTTGAGAGAATTGATAAAATATCTAGTAGCAAACGTAAGAAAGTGGTTGAGACCGACAACTATAATGAGTATGTCAAGCTTAAGCATGAGAATGAAAAGCTTAAGAAAGATCTTGAAAAGCTATCAACCACCAACACTATTGTGATAGAGAACCTTGATCATGATTGTGATATAGCTCTTGAGAATGAGAAGCTCAAAGAAGAGAACAAGAGACTCAAGATGGAGAAAAAATATGATGAACTTAAAGAAGAGAACAAGAAGCTCAAGTTGGAGAAAGAACATCTCAAGACCGGCTTGAGCAAGTTCACAAGAGGCCAATATCTCCAAAGTGAGCTACGCATGAACACCGTCATGAAGATGGATAAAAGTGGTATTGTGTATTTGACAAATCAAGAGAAGAAGGCTCAAGCTCAACACCAACAACAACATAAGTCAAAGCCAAAGCCAAAGAGGTGCTTAGAAAGGATTCTAGTGGAAAAATGAAAGTTATGTTCTTAGGTCCTCCCAACAAGAATAGGCCTAAAAAAATTTGGGTTGCAAAGTCACTTGTTGAGAAAGTCAAGGGCCCTCATCAAGTTTGGGTCCCTAAGTAAGCTTGATCTCTTGTGTGTAGGTGAACTACAAGATCGGTAGAAGTTATTGGGTAATTGATAGTGGTTGCACTCAACATATGACCAGTGATCCTCGTATGTTCACCTCACTGGATGAAGAAGTAGATGGTCAAGAAAGAATAACATTTGGTGATAATTCAAAGGGCAAGGTTCAAGGATTGGGCAAAGTGGCAATATCAAATGATCATTCAATATCCAATGTCCTATATGATGCTTCATTGAGTTTCAACTTGCTATCCATTGGTCAATTGTGTGATCTTGGTTTTCAATGCTTGTTCACCGAGAAGGAAGTGGTTGTGTCTAAGAAAGATGATGATCAAGTCATATTCAAGGGGTTTAGATACAACAGCATATATCTAGTGGATTTCACCTCCGAAGATGCCAACTTAAAGACATGCCTATTCACCAAAACATCACTTGGGTGGCTATGACATATAAGACTTGCTCATGTTGGGATGAGCTCACTCAAGAAGCTAATGAAGAATGAATTGGTAAGAGGTTTGAAGGATGTGAAATTTGAGAAGGACAAGCTTTGTAGTGCATGTCAAGCCGACAAGCAAGATGCAAACACTCATCCTACAAAAGCTTATGTGTCAACAACAAGAGTGCTAGAGCTCCTTCACATGGATCTATTTGGACCAACAATGTACAAGAGCTTGAAAGGAAATCTCTATTGTCATGTGATTGTTGATGATTACTCTAGATATACTTGGGGGTTCTTCCTTCATGACAAGACCGAAGTTGCATCATGTTTCAAGAAGTTTGCCAAGAGAGCACAAAATGAATTTGAAGTAAAGCTCAAGAAGATAAGAAGTGACAATGGAAAAGAATTTGATAATACAAACATTGAAGCATATTGTGATGAAGTTGGAATCAAGCATGAGGTCTCCGCAACATATACTCTTCAATAAAATGGTGTAGCAGAGAGAAAGAACCGGACGCTTATCACACTTGCAAAAACAATGCTTGATGAGTACAACACACCCGAATCTCTATGGGCGGAAGCTATCAACACCGCATGTTATGCATCCAACTGCCTATTTCTTCAAAAGTTTCTTGGCAAGACACCTTATGAGTTGCTCAATGGGAAGAAGCCGGACGTATCTTTCTTTCGGGTGTTTGGTTGTAAATGCTACATCTACAAGAAGCGGCAACACCTAGGAAAGTTTTAAAGATGTTGTGATATTGGCTTTCTTATTGGTTACTCATCAAAGTCAAATGTGTCACCGGCTTGGTTGAAAAAACATATGATGTGGAATTTGATAAATCTAATGGCTCCCAAGGAGCACATGAGAATCTTGATGATGTAGGTGATGAACCATTGAGGGAGCTATGAAGAACATTACAGTTAGAGACATCATGCCTAAAGATGATGAAGATGATGTACAAGTGATTGATCCACCTTCTTCATCAAATGTGCCACAAGATGGTGATAAAGATGGGAGAGTAGAAAATGAAGACACTCATATCTCTCATGATCAAATGGTGGCACAAGCTCAAGATGTTGATGCTCCACAACCTCCCTCTCAAGTGGTTGATAGAAGAAATTTACCTCTACTACAAGCACATCCATAAGATCTCATCATAGGGAGTCCTTCAAAGGGTCTAATGACTCGCTCTCAAAAACTTGCTTCATTTATTGAACATCACTCTTTTGTCTCTTGTGTTGAACCTAAGAATGTAGAAGAAGCTCTTCAAGATTTCGATTGGATAAATGCCATGCATGAAGAGTTGAACAACTTTACTCGCAGTGAAGTTTAGACTCTTGAAGAGAGACCACAAGGTACAAGAGTCATTGGAACAAAGTGGGTGTTCCACAACAAGCAAGATGATCAAGGCATTGTTGTGAGGAACAAGGCAAGACTAGTTACAAAGGGGTTCTCTCAAGTTGAAGGGTTGGATTTTGGAGAGACCTTTGCACCGATTGCAAGACTTGAGGCCATTCGTATCCTCCTTGCATATGCATCGCATCATGAAATGAAATTATATCAAATAAATGTTAAAAGTGCATTTTTAAATGGTTTTATAAATAAACTAGTCTATGTTGATCAACCTCCGGGGTTTGAAGACCCTAGATATCCTAATCATGTTTATAGGTTGTCTAAGGCGCTATATGGGCACAAGCAAGCCCCAAGAGCTTGGTATAAACATCTTTGGGATTTTCTCATTGAGAAGGGCTACACCATTAGGAAGGTTGACACCACACTATTCACCAAGAAGCTTGATGGAGAGATCTTTATTTGTCAAGTATATGTTGATGATATCATATTTGGCTCATCAAATGAAGATTATTGTAAAGAGTTTGGTGAATTGATGTCGAAGGAATTCGAGATGTCTATGATTGAAGAGCTTATATTCTTTCTTGGTTTTCAAGTCAAGCAAATGAGAGAAGGGATTTTCATCTCAAGAAAATTATACCAAGGACCTTCTCAAGAGGTTCAATATGGATGAATGTATACCAATCAAGACACCAATGCCATCTAATGGACATCTCGACCTAGATGGGGGAGGTAAAACGGTTGATCATACTCTCTACCGCTCTATGATTGCTAGCTTGTTATATTTGACCGCATCTAGGTCCGACATCATATTTAGTGTGTGTATGTGTGCTAGATTTCAAGCTAATCCTAAGGAAGCTCATTTGGTTGTCGTTAAAAGAATCCTTAGGTACCTTAAGCACACACCAAGCATTGGTCTTTGGTATCGCAAAGGAGCTAGATTCCAACTAGTTGGCTATTCCGATTCGGATTATTCCGGTTGCAAAATTGATAGAAAAAACACATCCGGAGGGTGCCATTTGCTTGGTAGATCACTAGTGTCTTGGTCCTCTAAGAAGCAGAATAGTGTGGCTTTGTCCACCGCCGAAGCCGAATACATTGTTGCGGGTGCTTGTTGTACACAAATTCTTTACATGAAGCAAACTTTGCTAGACTATGGTGTTGTTCTAGAAAAGGTACCTTTTTTGTGTGACAATGAGAGTGCGGTAAAGCTTGCTAACAATCCGGTTCAACACTCTCGCACCAGGCACATAGATATCCGCCATCACTTTCTTAGAGATCATGTTGCTAAAAATGATATATCACAAGAAGATGAAAGGACCGAGGATCAATTGGCGGATATCTTCACTAAACCGCTAGATGAGGCTATATTTTGTCAGTTGAGAAATGAGCTCAATGTGCTTGATTTTAGAAACTTCACTAAAAAATAAGCTCGTGTTGTCCCTTGTATTGCATTGTAATATACAACATGTTTAATTTTTGGTAATGCACTTAGGGCTTGTCTAACATGGTTAAGATAACCGCCGAAAAGCGTGTGAAGAAGCTTAACCTTGGATCAAACTTGACAAGCAACTAGAATTACTTTCAAGTATTACATTGCATATGCATGTGTGTTGCTTTGTCGTTTCTTTTCGGTTATCTTTTGAGCACTCGCTGTGTTTGTCCACAAGTAGGGAGAGCATTTGAAGCTTCCATTGATCATAAAACCCTATTGTGCGACCACATGTTGCTCCTCGCCCCCTTTTATTGCATATTTTCTTAAAAAGAATTATAGCCTAAGGCAAAATATTTTGAAAATTTTGAGGGTTTGAGAGAGGTCACTCACATCAGTCTCAATTGGTGTTTATTTGGGTCTTATTGAAGTTAGGACCTGATTGGGAACAGGCAGCGCGAAGGAACATTGAAGATTCGCTGAGAAAGGGTGACCGAACGTTGCACCGGACTCTGCTTCCAGCGTCCGGTCAGTTCACAGGCAGTGAACAGATACAGCGCAAGAGTGACCAGACGCTGAAACAGTACTCATCCTACGTCTGGTGTGATGGTGACCCTGTGTCCAGTCAATCGAAGAAGATGAACTCAGGATCGGCCGAACTCTGGTTGTGTCCGGTCAAGGGTAATCGGACGCGTCCGGTCGCGATTTGAGGGGTTTTGGACCTCTCTGTTGTCGACCGGACTCCGGGTGGCACGTCCGGTCGTTGCCACCGGTGCATCCGGTCAGTTGAAATCGAGTAGATCCAGATTTCTTTTCTTTTCTTATCCGACATGGGGGGCCACCATAAATATCGATTCCATACCCCGCGCCACCCTAACCTAGCTGCACCACTGCCTAATCGCGCCTCCAGCACCGCATCCGTGCCAGCGCCCCCCGTGCCCGACATCCACACCGCCGCGCTCGCACCGCAGTCGCACCACCGCGCCCGCACCATAACAGCGCCGCCGCACCCGCGCCGACCTTGCTTGCACCCATGTCTGCCGTGCCGCGCCCGTGCCTTCACTGCAGCACCGCCGCCTGCGCCTCCATCGCCGCGCCTGCATCTCCATAGCTTCAGCAGTGCACTAGTCTGCCTTACCGTGCCCTAGCCGCGCCAGCATTGCGACGCCACGCCTCATCGACTGCCGTACTGACTCACGACGCCGAAACCCTAACCCTAGCCCTTGCCAATTCCGGTGGTGCCCTGTGGTCCTTTCCTCTGCTAATTGGTCATCGGATCGTCAGATTCTTCCGGTAGCAAGCCATCGCTTTCAATTTCGCATCTATTGCTTGCTTCTTAGGGTTTCGCACCTCTAGATGAATATAGTAATTTTTTATATATCCTATCTATTCTATCGTGCAGCGAGTCGGTGCTTTTGTGGTTGTCTTTGCCGTTGTCAGTAAACTAGGGGCCAAGCCCGCGAGTATGGATCGAGGCCAAGCCTCATGAGTGTCAGTTGGCATTGTCAATGGCAGTAATTCTCTTCAGCTATAGCAATGGCACGTTGCAAGAATGCCGGAGGTGGTCCTAGTGATGAGGATCCGAGGCCTCCGCCTCGCCTGACTGCTCAGGAGAAAGGAAAGGCGAAGAAGATTACAACAAAGAAGCGTAAGTTTGGAGATGCTGAGACAGAGAGAGCAGTAGCAGTGGCAGCCGCTGCAGAGCGAGTGGAGAGAGGTGGATCTAGGGGTGGCGTTTGCATTGCTGATTAGTTGTCGCCAGCATAGAGGGCTACCGTTGAGAGGACTAAGATTCTTCATGGTAGTCCACCTAGGACTGTCATGATAGGAGGACGGCATGTCTTTAGAGGAGAGTCAGCCTCAGGGGGAGACAACAGACATAGCCAGCGAAGCAGATAGAGGGTACTCAGCAGGCATAGCAGACTGAGGAGACAGAGCAGGCAGCACGGCCACAGCTTCAACGCTCTGGTCGTACACGCACTCAGGTGTCATCAAGGCCTGAGACACAGAGGAGGGGCTCTCATCCGCCTCCCAGACCGTAGGGTCTGCCTCCGGTGGTTCACCTTGACTTGAGGGTAGCCACAGCCAAACAGGTGCAGCAGCTCCGCTTTGTGCAGTTTGAAGACTGGTTTCCGTCAAGGTGAGATGAGCGTGCTTCAGAGCACTTCTATACAGTACTGCAGGAGGATTTCTATAATGATTATCTAAATAGTGGAGTTGCCTTCAGATCTCAGAGAGTTTGCTCCATAGAGTCACTTGTTGCAGCTACAGGCGAGCAGATCCATCCTCATCTCTCATATCTGCCAGGGTTGATAGATCTTCTTGGACGGACTGGCCACTATGTTTCATCATGGGTCTGTGAGTTCTACTCTTCTCTTTGGATTAACCCGAGGCACAGATTTATACACTTTGCTTTCAGAGGCCGTGACTACAGGCTCTAGAGCTCGAGGGTCAGAGAGATACTGCGGATTCCAGAGTCCCCTATTCGCCTTCATGAGGTATGTTATGGATAGACAGAGCCTCTAAGATGCCCTCACGGTGGACTTGTGCCACCTACAAACCTTGTCAGAGTGTGCTTCACAGAGCCATTTGCACGAGGGGTCGAGCAGGACACCACGTGATCTTACACCTATAGCTCGGCTTCTTGATGCTATTATGAGGAGGACGCTGCTCTCAAGGATGGGTTACCGTGAGGGTTTGACTCGCATTCAATTGTGGTTAGTGAATTCTCTGGTGTCTCAGACAGTATTTGATATTTGGGATGTCATACTTTCATAGATGGAGGACACACTTGCAGAGGGTTTCAGAGATCATCATTAGCTAACTTATGCTCACTGGATCACTTTCTTGATTCGCAAGGCAGTTACACAGAAGTCTCCTAAGACGATGGCAGAGTATACATGTGCCACTACTGAGTTTTTGCCATATAACATGACCCAGATGCTTCGCCACAGTAGTGCGAGGACACCTCGCCAGCCGAGCCATCGCCCAGAGGTCCCAGAGATAGCAGCCTAGCAGGATGAGATCATCAGGGGCATTGTAGTGATAGAGGAGGAGGAGCTGGATGCTCAGCAGGAGGGTGTGGTCAAGAGCAACCCGAGTGACAGCTCTAATGATGATTATCAGCCAATTCCACAGATGGCTCCTCGACCACACGACAGAGAGGCCAGTGGCTCCAGCTCTGCTCCACCACAGCCACCGTAAACAGATCCAGCACTTCTTGTAGTACTTGAGCGGATGAGACAGGATCAGGCACGCTAGGCACAGGAGACAGCAGCTGCACTTGCACAGGTTTAGGCTCGACAGGACTAGTTCCAGAGGCAGCAGCAGGCCATGCAGCAGTAGTAGCTCATGATCCAGCAGCAGTTACTTGGCTTCATACAGCACGTATTCTCTGCTATCGAGAATGCACCTCAGCAGTCTACACCTCAGATCGGCCAGCCTACCACCACTTCAGTGACTCCAGTTGTATAGCCCAGTGGGCTTCAGAGTCAGGGACCACCAGCTACACAGTTTGCTTCATCTATAGAGCAGGTGTCCTAGTGGTTTGCTTCACCAGTGATAGCTCAGGGTCCTCACTTCACTCCCATTGTTACGGGCTTCACTCCGCCTCAGAGTTCCTCAGTGCTAGTGACTGACACCCCAGTCTCTAGGAGCCTCGGTGCTACTTTCAGTGAGCTTACATGGCATCCTACACCACCAGAGTTGCGAGTCCCTGTTCCTACCACATCTGCTCCTATTACCGGGACTACTGAGACGATCCCTTCGTCTATTGCATCGTCCGAGCCAGTTACTTCAGTTGTTTCAGCGATAGCGACAGCGGCAGATGTGGCTCCACTTCCTACAGTGATACTTCTAGAGTCACAGGCCATGGCAGTTACTGAGCAGACCCAGACTGCTTCACCTTCCCTTCCAATGGCAGAGGGTCAGACCTCTCAGAGCTTAGGGTCAAAGGATGCTGCTGCTCAGTTCCAGATTTCTCATCGCACCTCAGCGCCCGACTCGTCTGCTCCTGTCCCGCCGTCCGACCCTTAGGTTTTGGTGCTTGACGCCAAAGGGGGAGAGGGATCGAGTATGTTAGATCTAGGGGGAGCGGTACATCTTATGTGTGATACTCTATGCATTCATGTTTACTTTCCTGCATTGCACTACATACATGTGATTGTGATACTTATGTGACATGTGTGCTCTCTACATTGATTTATATATATATCATGTCACTTGATTATGCTCATTTGCTTTGTTTCCGCATTTTTACTCCGATTCAAATGAGTTTTATTTCATGTACTCATGCTTAATTCATATCTATTGAGTACACTATGTTGGCTTGGGTCATATAAGCATGTCTAACCCCTTTGCTCTTATTGTCAAAACCTTATATGAACCAAGCATGTTGAAAACCTCACTAATCTCTTCTGCATACTCGAGGTTGTGTAGTCATCAATCACCAAAAAGGGGAAGATTGAAAGCATCTAGGCCCCTAGTTTGGTTTCGGTGATTAATGACAACACGAGATTACTATGACTAACATGTGTTTTGCAAAGGCAATTTGAGTTAGGTCATAGTAATGGCAATTGATTGGGCAATCATGGTGTCATGCCCCTGACGATGGAAATCGTTTCGGTTTTTAAAGGATAGACGATAAGGTTAAAGACGGACTAGTTCTAAGTGTCGTTTAGTGTTGAAGAGACACTTAGAGTAGCTTAGGACTTTGTTTTTCCTTTGGCCGTACTATTAAGGGGGGTATGGACTAGTAGCTTAACCTAGGTAAGTCTAGTGGGTTAGGTGTGGTGCACACTTGTCAAACCTAGCATTAGGTAGCTCAGGAGTAGCCCTAAGATCAACTGGAGTAAACTTCATTCACATAAGATTTTGAGTTGGAAGTGAATGGAGGGTCAAATGATTGACCGAACGCTGGTCTGGTTGTGACCGGACGCTAGAGGGTGAGTCCGGTCAATTCATTTGATCAACTAGAGTCATCTGGTTGCGACCAAACGCTGAGTGAAAAGTGACCGAACGCTGGGTGCTTGCGTCCGATCAACTCCAGAGAGGTTCCAGAGAGGCATTTTCCTGAGCGGACGCGTCCAGTTAGTGCTGATCGGACGCTAGTCAGAATTCGGTAACTGATCGGACGCTGAACAGCGAAGTGACCAGACTTTAGGTGCCAGCATCCGGTCAACATCAGTAAGGTTTCAGATAGCGTTTTTCTTGACCGGACGCGTTCGGTCAGTGCTGACCGGACACAGGTCAGAGTTCGGTCAGAACTTAACGGCTCTTTCTGACACAGTGGCGGGGATAACTGACCGGAGCGTTCGGTCACCCTAACCGGAGCATCCGGTCACCCCGCAGAGTGATGACTCAGCCTCCAAACGTTATGTTTTGAATGAGGGGGTATAAATACTTACTCCTCTCGTTCAAGGGAGGTCTCTTGCCCATTTGTTCAGCTGAGAAACACCCTTGAGAGTGCAAAGGAGAGCAAGAGCCTAGTGAGGTGATTGAGATTTGAGAATCCAAGATTAAGGCCTCATTAGTGCAAGGAGAGTAGTAAGTGTACATTCACCCTTCTTATTAGGCTTGTCGTGGTCAAGTGAGAGTTTATGCTTGTTACTCTTGGTGATCGCCATCACCTAGACGGCTCGGTGGTGATTGAGAGTTTGGTGATCATCCGGCGGAGCTTGTGGATGACCTAACCCAAGTTGTCAGCGGTTGTGGGCGATTCACAGCGATAGGGTGTCGAAGAATCAGCCCATAGAGAGTACTTGATCCTTGTGCTGATCAAGGGGGAGCTACACCCTTGCACGGGTGCTCCAACGAGGGCTAGTGGGGAGTGACGACTCTCGATACCTCAAATAAAACATCGCCGCGTTTCTTTTCGGCTCTTTACTTTAAGCATTTATATTTGAGCAATTTATTTCATGTCTTTACATTCCTAGAATTGTGATATTAGAGTAGGATTGGAAGTTATGGTGTAAAACTTTTGTGCGGTAGAACAATATAATCATATTGTAGGCACAAGAGATGAAATGGGCTAGGACTTAATTATTACAAAGAATTTAGAATTAGTTCAATTCATCCTCTCTCGGGCGTCTTGATCTTTTAGACGAATCAGGTGTGGCACATGTACAAAGACATCGATCCAGCATTCCAGCAGATAGATAGATAGATAGATACGAAGCTAGCTAGTGACTAATATATTAAGTGTGTGTGTGTGAGAGAGAGACAGCGAAAGATAAGATGCGCAGAGAGACAGAGGAGCTAGATATATACGTAGGTTGGCTAGGAGTTGAAAACGACGGATCAGGTGTGGCACATGTACAAAGGCATCGATCCAGCGTTCCAGCAGATAGATAGATAGACAATTTATTACAGATGGGTTTGTTCAGACGTTCCATCAAGGGTATGAACTCGTGAATTCGATGGCTGCCATGGCACCTTTCGTGATGCCCGACCGGATCAGGACGACCGCTCCATGAGATCTATGGACAGGCTAGGTGACAACCTGGGTGTGTCCTGTCAGGGATCGATATGCATGTGGACTTGTAAATTGAGCGGCGTTGCGTTGCTGTCATTAATTGCAGGCTTGACTGCTAGGAGTACTACTAGCAGCTTGCAAGTGTGTGCTAGCTAGGGCAGCTGGTGGCTGGCCGGTGGCCGGGCAAGCTAAGCAATCACACACATGCATGCATGAAGCGTCCAGCAGTGCAGCAGGCAGCTGGGAAAACGCCGGCATGACGGTGACACGGCCTGCGGACAAGGATACAAGATTATTTTATTTTATATATGGTGATTTGGGGTCGTTGTCAGGCTTATATAAATTGTTCAAAGAGAATTGCAGCCGCACATCTGGTAGTTGAGACGTACAGTATGGGTACTTCATACTACATGCTACTGGCACTACCTGCCATTAAACAAGTATGCATGGGGCCTTAGCTTGTAAAAAAAAAAGGAAAAGAAAAAAAAAACAGCTTGCATGGGGCACTTTTGGTGGCGGGTAGGGGTACCTACTACCTAGCGAAAGGAAAGAATACTAATGGAAGGCCCAAACTGGGAACGCCAAGATGAGCCCAACATGTCACACCGGCCGGCATCACATCCTTCACGCCAAGTTACCCATATATTATGATGGGCTTCATTGACGGACGCCTAGATATCATCAACTCCCTCGGTTGCGCTGCCAAAGAATTGGAGTACTGGAGGTCTCTTTCCCATTCCCATAATACTCCTGCTCGTGGTCAAGACGACGTCGTGATGGGATCGGTAGAAGGGACGCTAGAGATCCACAAGCCTCGGCTCCACAAAAAAGTACTCCAATCCCTTTCTCCCTACCCTATAAACGTAGGATGACGACAGGCCATTCAGGGCATGTTTGGTTCGACTAGCTAGACAAGCCAGCGTCGATCGTGCGCTCCCAGACGTCTAGCTTCGGTTGGACACACGCTTCCAGCCTGTTCGCTGGCTCGTATACGATCGTGGATTATAAGCTGGAGTAATATTTTTCTCTCACACCAAATCAGCCAGCAGTAAATAATCCACGATCGTTTACGACGAAACGAATAGGCTAGGGTCAACTTGCCTAGGAGGGTGTAAACCAAGCATCATCTCATTCAGTACCAACACAAACCCTAACCTCCTACACCATTCATGTCAAATTATAAGACGTTTTGATTTTTGTATACACATTGCTTTTGCTATACACTTAAACATACACTATGTCTACATATACTTAATAAAAATAATTTATCTCGAAAAAAACAAAACGTCTGCTATACGCTTAGACATACGCTGTGTCTAGATACTTAATAAAAATAATTTATCTTAAAAAGCCAAAACGTCTTATAATTTGAAAAGGAAGGAGTGCAACGCACTAGCTAACTTCAAATTTTTTACCCACTTAGAACATGTATAATATGAATATGAGCAGGTTGCATTAGGTCAAAAATCAGATTTGTGCATACAGAGCTGAGGCACAAGCTCTAAGAAATTTTAGAAGAGAATAAGGTGGGCCATATTAATGGTGACATGGTGTGATATGTATTAGGATCTAAGCACTATAGGTGGACTGTTACATCGGTCATAGGTGACATTGCAATAGCATATACTGCTAGCAACCGACTAAATCATTATTAGACATGCTCTAAGAGGATACTATACATGTGCTGAATGTGTTCTCTCATCATGGTTGCAATATGATCTCAGTCTTAGGCTGAACATTGCAATGTTGGGACAGAACAGTGCGGTGTTTGAAAGAAGCAAACCAGAACTTAAATAGGACCATCCTGTAATGCAGCAACACTTGTGAAAGGAAGGTACTTATGCGCGAATAAAGCTCAGCGCCAATTCAGCACCTTTTCCTCCCATCCATCCAAGAACACAACATCTATATCTATCGCCATGGATCAGAGATATGGATTAGACATGGAACAATCCTCAAAAAAACGGAGATAGAAAGCAGAGGCACGAGGAACACTATGTGCGGCGAGGCGAGAAGGCCATTTAAATGACGAAAGGGAAGCAGAGACGTACGTAGGCATTTGGGGGCCGGCGTCGTCTGTCGTCTCTGGTTTCATCTTTGATGAAATGAGAGGTGATGAGCCATGATGGGAGGTAGGGATTGGAGGAAGACGGCCTTGGCTTGGGTTGCGTCAACGGCAGCACTCAGGGAACACAGCCTCCTGTTGTGCGAGTGGAGGGAGAGGGCCCCCAAAACGCCTTGCAAAAGCATTGGAGAGGGCTGCATTTCCTGTCTAGTCTTTTCAGGCAGCATACTCTCAGCTCAACTAGGGAGTGGTACCATCTACTGATCTACTAGTACACCCTACACGAATCTTTGGCCTGGGATTCTTTCGTGGAGTGATTGCCCTGGGAATATCGGGTCATCTCAGGAGATAAGACGTTTCCACACCAATAAGTGATTGTTGCACTTGAAAGGTGCCGTGCTTTTGTCTCGGATGGAAATTGACGTCTCATCCTGGCCATGTTACAGGCAGTAGAAACAAACGGCCATCATGGACTCTGCCTCCCAGGTTACGATGCTAACTTTCAAAGGCATCATCACAGGCAAGCATCTAAGGATACACAAGATCTTCCTGATCAGGGAGTTTGGACGAACAATCATGGGAGTCGTCACCTAGTGGCCCAAATTCATGATTCTTAGCACCGACGCAATGCTGCGTGCGGACAAAATTATCATGAATCGCACAGGTTTTGGGGAGGCAAAGAGAAGACACTAGTTCGGTTCAGGTCTTTTGAACTGTTTGCATATTTCAGTGCATCATTTGTCTCTCCTCTCAATGGTTTAGGCAAATTTTGAAGAAAAATAATAATAATCCGAAAAAAAAAACAGTATGGGCTATGGCCCAACCCACCCGCACAGGCTTTTCATAGGCCTGTGGAGCCATCATATAATCTACAAATTCATTTGGCAGATGGGGTCCTACGAAGCCCCAGAAATAGCGAACAGCCCATTCATCGAACAGCAAACAGTACAACAGCGAAAACGTGGGGATTCAAAAGGGCATCCAATTAAGCCTACAGGATGTGACAATTATATAATAAGCATCAATTTGGAAATTATTTACATCCTGCATCCTGATAAGTCAAAATGGCCCAACCTGAATATTGTCTAGTACTCTACCTGAATCAGGTGTTAGCGTATATTGCCACACGTCTTTTTAGCAAGAGAGGCAGGAGCTGGGCAGGGCATATAGCACAAGGGCTTACCATTGCCACCAAGCTCATATCCATCATGACAGCAAGGTTTCTTTCCTTGTACCCTTGCTACCTCCCTTAAATTTCAAGGATGGTAGTGCATCTCTAGCCCATTGAGGTGATTTGGTTCCTATCCATAGACCTTGCCCCGAATTCTTGTTCTTGAAATCAGGATGCTTTGGTGTCGGTTGCATGTCAAACAAGACAACTGCAATATTTAGCACAAATATGGGAACATGACAGACAAGTTATGATGTGTTTGAACTTTATAAAATACGAACCTTGTCTGTTCGGTTGTCCCACCAGTTTGCTGGATTGTCCACAAGATCTCGCCACAAGTCCTCTGAAAGCAAAAACGTGTCATCAGTAAAACAGGTCAGATGTCTGACAACTCAAAACTATTTCTGTTCCAGAAAAAAAAAAGGCTTTGGTTAAAAAAGGTAGCAAGAATTACTCAAGCAAGCAAAATTTGTCAAATCGGATGATGAGTCAAAACTGTAAGGACATACACATCAGCATGCAACACAAACCATATGGAAAATTAGGATGTTATCTGGCTATGCACTGGGGAAAATAAGAAAACAAGAATACACTAAACTCAGAGTTAATAAAGCAGTACACATTGTCTCGAGATTGACTTTTGTACAATTAAATATCATGTACTAGCAGGTAACAAAGAACAGTCATTGTACCACCTTCGAGTTTTTGTTTTGATGCAAAAGAAGCATCTGGGCTCTTCCTAGGCTTCATCCAGTTTGTACTCGTACCTGCTAATTATATATTACCCAAAAAACGAAAATAAACAAACGAAGGATTAGATTTTACGTTTTCGTGTATCATTACCAAAAGGTTTATCTTTTCTTCCTGCAGCAGCATAACCACTACCGAAAACCAAATCATCCAGCCACATAAGCAGAGTCAATGAAACCAGCCACATAAAGAAACGGCACTTAGGTGGAGCCCAAGATTTCTAAATCCTCTCATAAGGGCCAAACTGAGTAGACCCAATGAAAAAACTTTCATAAGCAGACTTGGCCAAGTACTGTCCACTAGAAGAAAAAAAGCCAAATGTGAGAATCCTCAATATCCGGCTGTAGCTGAAAATCATAGATGAGATCCCATAGACAGAAAATCCAATATTACTTCCACTGGTAGGTCACCACGAATATCCATAACCCAAGAACGGTTAGCCATAGCTTCCTCAACCGTGCGTCTATTTGCTATTCTCTTAGGAACAACAGCAAGAAGACGAGGGGCAAGGTCAGCAATGGACTGTCCATTCAGCCACCTGTCCATCCAGAAAAGGGTGTTTGCCCCGCTGCCAACTACCGAGATGACGGCTAATTTAAAGAAAGTTTGAATCTGTCCGGGCACCTGGACTCCGTGGCCACCATGTTGTCTAGGTCCTTGTACTCTTAGAATGCGTATATAGCTCCCTAAACTTATTTAAGTGTGTCACTGGAGATCCTAAGCACACTATTTAGCAATATTTACATGTGGCAATTTAGACTTTAGCTTGTGGACCAAAAGGTCCGTATGCTCTACCACAGGATCATGGTCATTGCTGCTATCGTGCTAGACTACATTTCAGATGCCATTTTTCGCTCCACAGGCAAGTTCATGCTGATTAGGGTAATTAGAACATCAAGTGGCCATTTAACGAAATTTAGGGGCCCGCATGTACATTTCAAGAATTTAGAGACTTAGATCATACCATAGGACAAATTTAAGAACCGCTAGTGTATTTTATCAAATCAAATCAATTATAGAAACTAGACATTAAAAAACTACATAGGAGGCATTAAAAAAACTACATAGGATACCTATACAGACATTTTTTAGTTGCATTTGGATGAGGTGATACCTCTCTGGGACTTCTATTTTTAGTTTATTAGTTCGAATTTGAACAAAAAGACCCTAATGAAGCTACATAACCCTCAAATGTACTTGGCAAGTACGGCCAACACACAGGGCATCCTAAAAGCATGGTTTTTATAGACACGCTAGGCTATACGTAATACAATGCACAAACTGTAAGGCTGTATCCAGCTATTTGCTACCCTATATGTACATATACTCGCAAAGTGTGCTCTGAGTGAATCAGTTCTAATTAAGTCAAAACATCAAAAGTGCAGTAAAAGTATAGCCATAGAGGTTTCATGTGTTGCTTTCATATTCATTAGTTGAAGCATCAAGATAGTTCCAACTGTCTTGACCAGGTTACAAAGTTATTGGAGCAAGGTCAACATGATAGATTGGCAATCTGCTAATCAGGATCAGCATTCAGCAATTAATCTGATGAATTATAGACTAATCAGACTTATGCATGCCAACAAAGGTGTGCAAAAGATATTGATTGTTATTATTGCCCCTAACTGGTAACAAAGAAACATCCCAGCAAGAATTCATCAAACACAATCAGATGTTAGAAATAAGTCAGTTTTATCGAGTTGAAGCTTCTTGTTAGATGCAGCCTTGGGAGGACATAAACGAAATGACCTAATGACATAACAGAGCAGGGTTTGGGGACTTGACAGAGAGAGAGATACATTACCTGAAACAGTGCGAGGCGGAAATTTAGAGGTGGGTTTTTTTGCTTCAACTTTCTTTTCAGCCTCAACAATCTCCATAAATCCTTCATCTTCATCCAGTATGGCCTCTGTTTCAACAGCTTTACTATCAACAAATCTCAGCGAATTTGCTAACACGTAGAACAGATTTAATATTTAATCAGTTTTGCAGTCGGCTTCATTCGATCACTTAGAATAAGAATTATAAGAAATGCCATTACTACACAAACTTCTGAGAAGAGTAAGAGTAAAAATTGCTCAGAGTTTTCTTATTGCAAAGGGTAAAAGAAAAGTCCAAATTACCCCCACCCCCACACCCACCCAACCCCAAGCAAGGCCATGGGGATCCAAATAACCCCATAAACTTATTCTAATTTAAGTAATCTTTTGTTTGATTTACTCCCCTGTTTGAATTGGTCCAATTTACCCTTAATAAGATTTGTCACTCTTATGTTTCTCCATGTACAAGCTAAGTTTTAAGTTAAAATTTTGTGATATGATAGCAAACATCAGAAATTATGTTAAAAATATATTATGAACTTTTCATCATTATTTTGAAAGGTTAGGACATACAATAACAAATTGAACTTAGATATCAAAATTGTACGAAAAAATGATTAATGAATCTTATTGACCTTTTTAAAACAACTTATGATGTCTGTTGTCATTTAGAAAAATAACTTAAAACTCAACTGGTACATGGAGAAAATAAAAAGACAAATCGTATTAAGGGGTAGATTGGAACAATTCAAAAAGTTGGGGGAGTAAATCGAACCAAGAGCTAGTTTAGGGGGTTATACACAGGTCAAAGTTGTGGGACATTTTGGACTTTTTTTCCAAAACAAAATGGGTGCAAATACTAAATGCAGGGCGAACTAGACTTGCACTGAACACATGAGGCATCTGCCTACCCCCATGAGATTCACAAAGAACAGAACACCGAAAATAAATATGAGCAATAGAGACATGCCTGAATGTTTCCTTCGCCATCAGCAAGCTTGAATGGTGGAGAATCACAAGTTAATTTCCCAGACACAGAAACAAGGTCATTTTCTTTCAAATGAGAAGCGGCTACTTGTGCCAAGTCATCTTTGAAAACTATGGGAACCCTGAAGGTAAAAACAACTTGGACATCAGAATATTCAAATGGGCATGAAAAACGAAAACAGACATGTCAAAAAGTAAGATTGGTGACACTACTCCAGAAACAACAAAAGAGATACTTCTGGTGGTCCTCAGTTCATTTTAGACTACAGATACTTATGGTGTTTAGACTAGTGCGCTCAAACAATGGTTATAAATTATGGATAAATAAATGCAAAGGAATATGTCTAATTTTGCAGCATAAGATGATGAATAACAATATAAATTTGGTTCACAGGTAATTTTTTTTTTACAGATAACAAGGCAACAATAAATTTAGTTAGTCGTTTCGACACAACAAAGAACAAAACCTGCAATATTTGGGGGTAATCCCACTCTCAACATATCCTAACATGAAAACCGTGCTTCCAACTGCAATCATTACGGTACCGTACAAAGTGAACACAGTACAGAAGAAGAGAAAAACGGCAACAAGGGAAAGCAAAGCAGCCCTCTCACCAGAACTTGGGCAAGTTGATGCCGTGGTCGTGCACGAGCAAGGAGACCGCGGAGAATCGGCCGTCGGGCAATTGCTGCACGTGCACGGGCGACCAGACGGTGCCTACGAGGTGCGCGGCGTTAGCGACGCGCGGCTGGAACGGGATGGTCGGCGGCCGCGGCAGCTCGCCCGGGAGCTTCTCCGTCTGCCACGTGGACTTCGCGTCCGAGTCAGCCGCCGCCGCATGGGAGGGGGCGGCGGCTTGGCGCGGCGGGCGTAGCCGCGCCTGGGGGGCGTGGAGAGCGCCGCAGCGTAGGGAGAGGAAGCGGCGGGGCGCGGGACGGGGAGGAGGCGCGAGAGGTGGTGGTGCATCATGGTGGCTACCTGGTGGCTGTAGAACCCTAAACCCTAGCGAGGGGAGGCAGGAGAGGAGAGAAATCCCAGGGTGGAAGGGTTTAGTGGTGGGCCGATATGGCCTTGGGCCGGACGAAGGGGTGGTACTTGTCCTTCCATAGTTCGTAGGCAGGTTTTTTGTTGGGTTGTGTCGTTGGGTCCGTAGTAGTGTGGCAAAGGCAAACCACCCCAGGTGGTATTTCCAACCTCACATTTAGCCCACGCTGAGAAGAGGCCCAGTCGCCGCTCTGGGCCACTCTCAGCATCGACGCACCAGGCTGCTCGCCAAGCCGCTGTACAGTCAGCGACCGCTCGTCCCTGTTCCCTGACGGCAAGTAGGCAATGCAGTCTGTTCGTTTGGCTGTGGCTTCGTAAACGATCGTAAATTTTCAGTTGGAATAATATTTTTCTCTCACATAAACCAGTCAGTAGTATTTCTTTACGAACCAGCGACGAAACGAACCAGCCAACTGAACAGACTAAGGCACTTTCTACGTCACGGATTCATGGCAGGACAACTGTGACGCTTCCTTTTTCACATTTTGGAGTTTCTATATGACCGAGATTAGCGAGCTTTCAGCAGTAGATGGTGTTTTAAGCTGTACTATAAGCAGGTAGATTTGCTCACAGCCACGGCTATCTCGATGCTCTGTTCCTTTGTCTCAAAAAAATTCCCGGTGCTGTGCCTGTGCTGATCTCTGAAAGTCAGATCTGCCGCTGGAAAACAGAAAGTGTGTAAAAACCCATGATTGTAAGTTTGTAAGGTTTATATCCGTTGCACAGCACTGAAGATTTGAAGTCGTCAATGTCGGTTGGTGTTCTCGCTTGGAGCTACTGCTTTATCACGGATGAGTTCCATCGGCCTTTGGCTTGTTCGGAAGGCCGTATCGTATCGTGGATTATTTACTGCTGGCTGGTTTGGTGTGAGAGAAAAATACTGTTCCTAGCTGAAAATTTACGATCGTTTACGAGCAAGCGAACAGGCTGCTTGTTCAGTTCCTGATATCGTTTTTTTTTCTGACTGACTTTGCCAATTTGGTTTTGTTTTTGAAAGCCGTTCGAGCAATTTCTCAACAGCTCATATGTCCCAACCTGCTGCTATCATCCATCGAGAACCACACAACCAAGAGTGCGCGTGCTGTGCTCTGAGGGTATTTAGTTCGCGAAATAAAAAAAATTGGATGTCACATCGGATGTTTTGGGATGGCGGAAGGGGTTTTTGGATATTAATAAAAAAACTAATTACATAGCTCGCCTGGAAACTACGAGACGAATTTATTAAGCCTAATTAATTCATCATTAGCGCATGTTAGTTATTGTAGCACTTATGGCTAATCATGGACTAATTAGTCTTAAAACATTCGTCTCGCGATTTCCAACCAAACTGTGTAGTTAGTTTTTTTTCATCTACATTTAATACTCCATGCATGTGCCGCAAGATTCGATGTGATAGTTTGGAGTGAAAATTTTTGGAAACTAAACCAGCCCTGAATTCTGAAACGTCGCGTCAAACTTGATTCAGTGTGCCGTGCCACGTCCGGTCGTGCCGGCAGGCCAGTCAGCCTGGGCTTAATTCGTTGACCGGAGGATGTCGGCTCGCCGTCGCCGGCCGCCTCCCGGTGCGTAGCCGTGCCACCGCCACGACCGCGCCTGCAGCTGAAACAGAAACCGGAACGAAGCGGCCGGACAAAGCGTGCTCTGACCAGAGCTGACCACGCGCGCGCGACGGCGACGGCGACGGCGTCCGCGCGTGTGTGTCCTTACGTCCTTGTAAATTCCACGCATCGCGTCGCTGGCTGCCTGCCCACTCGAGCAGGCTGCCGCGCGCTGTGACGCAGGTAGAGGCGTAGAGCCAGTGGTACGAACCGCCCAGCAGCCCAGCGCCGCCGACGTCGGGCGCGGAGCGGAGCGGGTTCACTGCTGTGAGATTTGGACGCCGTCGATCGGCGGCGGCGGCGGTCCGATGCTTGAATCGCAGCGCGTGGCACACGACAGGGCGGGCGTGCCTGCTAGCGACAAGCACCGGTGCACCATATTATATACAACGCCCGCACGTCACGCATGGCTATTTGTCCTTGTCCCGACCCGGCTGTGTCGACTATGCAACAGCACGCTGCATGCGCTGCCTGTCAGCGTGGTAAACGTGCGACGTCGCGCGCGGAGGCGGGGATTGACATGACATCGGATCACCAGGCTGCGATCGATGTCGATCGGACAGTCTACTGTCTCCACGAGCGTGTTTGGTTTGCGGCCTCTCGTCAGGCAGCAGCAGCACAGCCGCAGGACAGAGATCTCCCTCCGTCCCAGACACCCGAAATTTGACGCCTACAAGCCACCGCAGCGCTAGGCAAAACTTTATCCGCGAAACCAAACAGCCCCTGTCAATGGCAATGCAAACACGACAGCGCCAGACAGTTGTTATTACGGTGATGCTACGTCCGCCTCGCTTCACTCACTGCGTGCGCCGCCTAACAAAATTAACTCTGGCACGCCTCGCACCACTCCGCTCCGCTCCTTGCCCCTACCCCTTTCGCACCGCTTCTCATCCTCCCCCACCGGAAGCCCTCAACATCCGCAGATCTGGTGACCCTCTCCCCACCCGGCGCGGCGCCCTCCCCGCCCCAGCGGCCATGGCGCTCCTCGCACCCCATCCGCCACCGTCGCCGCCGAGCCAAGCCCGGTACCGGTGGCGGTGGAGCTTTTGCGCTGCCGCTCACCGCCGGCTCCGACCCAGTCGGCTGGAATCGACCGGTCCAGGCTTCCCCTCCCCTATGTTGCAAATGTATATTTCAGTCGTTACAAAGGTATGTTGTACTTATTTCATATGGATGTTGCAAAAGTAGATCGGGGGACGTTACACATGTTGTAAGTGTTTCAGAAGCATGTTGCAAGCATTTGTTCAAAATATTTCATCTGTTTCCAGACATATGTTGCAATCGTTTTTATTTGAATGCTGCATGTGTTTTCACACATATGTTGCAATAGTATGTTCAAATGTTTTAGCTGTTTCAGTCTTATGTTGCACTAAGTGTTTTTTCATGCTGCAATTGTTTATCTGGATATTTGCGTATGTTTTCACACACATGTTGTAAGCGTATGTCCCAAATATTTCATTTGTTTCAAATATACGTTGCATTCGAGTGTTCCATGTTGCAGGTGCAGACCGTCGACGGTGGTGTCCATGAGGGCGCACAGGGCCAAGCCGCGCCCACCGACGCGTGGAGGAGTCGCAGGTCGCCACTAGCGGTGTGGAGAAGAGGCACAGGCCGCGCGGTGTTGTTGTGGAAGAGGCGGGGCATGTCTTTCCGGGTGGCCTGGAAGAGATGGACGCCGAGCTAGTGTGGAAGAGGCGGGGGCAAATCATCTGAGCAGCGTGGACAGCGGATCTAAAGCGAGCAGTTCAGATGCGAGCTCGAGAAACAGAGCTAGCATGGGCTACGCGCGAATCCGAGCGGACGGGGCGGAGCAACAGCGGGCGTCCGGACGGAGGCAGGCATTCGAACGTTCGGGCGCTAGTATTGCCATTGTTATTACGTAGTACATTTCATATCATCCGTTGTATTTCATCAGATTAATAAGCAAAATTCACCGTCGGTCACTAAACTTGACAGACGGTGTCATTCAAGTCCCTAAACTTTCAAGGTCATCACCGCAGGTCCCTAAACTTGACTGGCGGTGTCATTTTGGTCCCTAAATTTTCGAGGTGATCACCGCAGGTCCCTAAACTTGGTAAGCGGTGTCATCCCTATCTAAATATAATAATGTTAAAAGTTGCCTATAGTATTAAAAGTTTTCTCTATTAAAAATTACTTCTAATTTAGTATTATTTTAAAAGATTTAATAGTAGTATTGTAGTAGTAACTTTTCTCTGTTATTAAAATTATAGTATTATTATTAAAAAATTTAATACTATAATACAATTATTAAAAGATCTAATACTATAATACTACTATTAAAAGTAGTATAGTATTATAGTATTAATAATAGAGAAAAGTTACTTCTATAATATTACTATTAAAACTTTTAAAATAATACTATAGGAATTTTTAATGATATTTTAATACTATTAATGATGCATAAATATTAAATTAATTTTAGTATTTTCTATTTTAGTTTAAACCTAATATATTTGTTGTTGTAAATTATTTTGGTACTTTAATTTAATTTTTGCTGATGTAAATTATTTTATATAATTTATATTTTCATGATAAATATTATATAAATAATGATTGATTAATTACCACATGTTGGATCCACGTCTAACGTACAGTCAGCTTGATACGTCAGTTTATAGAGTAGGTTAGACCACATTTGGATGGGGATGATATCGTTTGCTAAGTTTAGGGACCTGTGGTGAGCACCTTGAAAGTTCAGGGACGGGGACGACACCGCCGCCAAGTTTAGGGACCTACACGCTGATCACCTCCAAAGTTCAGGGACCTGGATGACGTCGTTTGCCAAATTTATGGATCACAAATATCACTTTAGAAGTTCAAGGACATGGATGATACCGCCAACCAAGTTCAGGGACCGGTGGTGAATTTCGCTCTAATTCCTGCATGAAGTTGATGCAAACACACATGCTTTTCGTCTTACACTTAGATTCGCGACCTTGGATGATAGACCAGTAATGTGGGAATGTATCTGATCATGCATGATTGCAACTTTGCAAGTGCGTTTCCTTCGAACACGTACGCACGCCGCCATTTTCGGTTAGTTCGAGCTCGGTCCAGTCGACCAACCAAACCATATGCATGATTCAGCCGATCATTGAGGGAGGCTGCCCTATTATCGTAGCTAACTGAGAGTGAGAGAGATTACTGAACCACTGGTAGCTCGCACTTGCTACGCACCAACCAAACCAACCCATGCACCATGCATGCTAGCTCCGTCCACCTCCAACAGCACCTCACATGGGGGGTGCTTGGCTTCATTTATCTAGCCACTCTACACTGAAATATACGTAGAGCCGTTCTTTGCAGCGTCCTGCACCGCGTCCTCTGCACGCAGTTCCCGACCCTGCTTTTTTTTTGAAAGATCAGACCCAGCTATTTTATATGCTCACATTCTCATAGGACCATCCATGAAAGTTTTTTTTTTATAAGCCCATCCTGAAAATAAAGCTGATCCATGTTCTCACCAGCCGTTGCTCCCTAGTGAGACATGTGTCTCCATCATCCTGGTTATTCTCCGGAGAAATGGAGCAGCAATCATTTCGCTACACACTAACTAAAAACGGCAGGCATGTTGGTTCAGCATAATCGTCCTAGCTTTTTTCTCTCAATCAAGATAGTAAAAAGAAAGAAGGAAAGGAAAGGTGTTCTGTTAGAATTGGATTGCCAATAATCTGCATTCTCAAAAAGAAAGAAACAATTGGACTGCCAATAGAGGAACATATATAATAAGCACCCCACACTTTGGTTGACCAAACTAAATAATCATTAATCCACCACAACCATCCCACTGCCCACTACATTCACTACAACTAAAATTACTTTAGACATGTTCGTAGATTTTGTATTAAATACTATTACATAGCAACACGTAATTTGATCCTTTGATAGAGGCGATTCAACATTTAAGTGTTGTAAGTGCAGGCTGATGAAACCACTGCTTGCGCCATCGTACTAACAAAGAGTAGCAAGTGTAGTTTAAACGCTACCGTCTATTTTTAAAATAAAATAATATAAAAGATTTCTTTTATAAAGGTACCATAAGCATTCAAGATTTGTAACAGTTAATAAGAATAAAGTTGAAAGCGAAAATACATAATGTCGTCCCATAAATGGATGCAACAAGAGATGATATAACATAAGCTTAGGCTTCTACTAAATACACATCGAAGACCCGTACACCAATGCAAAGGATGAGAACAAACATATTAATATTAATACTAACTAGAAACCTTCAATGAAGCCTCCACATTAAACTTGACAAGACACCATAGAAAAAAGATAAATCCAATAAATTCTTATAATAGTTATAAAAATCTAGTATTGACTCAAGTCACCAGGATAATTATGTTTTCTAGAAAAAACCAAATTTACCCTTATATTTAAAAAACGAAAATAAACCCCCTCAAAAAAAATTCCCTCTGTTCTGTTTATAAGCATCTAAATAAAGATTATATAGTACCTAGATGGGTATTGTGTCAGGAAACAAATACAAATATGGTAAAAATAACCAGTTTAAAAATTGATTATTAGTTGTGTGTGATACTTATACAGCTCGGTAAATATCTAGACCGTGTCCTTTTGAATTAATCATTGGGATGAGCTGATCGAAAACAAATCGAGGCTAAGACGCGTGGCCAACTGGACAATCGGCCTGTTCGTTAGTTGGTTTGTGGGCTGATAAACCTGACTGTTGCTGGTTTGTTGCGAGAGAAAAACACTATTAGCTGGCTGCAGACTGAATACCATCAGGTCGACCGTTGACGACGAGAAGGACGCGTGCAGAGAGAAGGTTATTAGTGCAAGTGAGCCAGCAGACCACGAACGCGACCACCAAGCCAGTCGGTTTCAAGTTTCAACACGGTTTTGGGAACGGTGGAGGAGGAGGCCGTGTCCAAACCTCCACAACAAAGCAAGCAGCCGCTGCGCTCTGCCATGTCCTATCATGCTGTGCGTAGCTGTCTGTGTGCTGTGCCCAGTGAGCTAGCAGCCACCACAGTCGTCGCAAGCTAGCTCTAGCGCACGTCTCGTTCTGGAGAGTGGAGACGATCGGGTCGTGCAGGAGGGATCGGAGGAGAGGATGAGACACCATTGGTAAGCACAGGAAGCTTCCTGGAAGGTGCATACTGCTGGTGGCTGATTTGTGCCTGATGCTGCAGCTACCAGCAGCATCAGCCCCCAGGTGCAGCCGAGCAGCTGGGCACATTCAAATCAACCAATTGAATTCAAAAAAAACAAATGGCGCCAATGAACCACATCAATTCAAACGGTGGCAGCTGGGCACATTCACAACATAGTACTTTATGTCAATGTGTTTTGCAGCACCACTTGACCTATTGTTGTGAGCATACTGTACTGCTGGATTATTATCGCAGTATAACTTCAGTGGTCTATTGATGTCGTCAACCACCTTTAAACCGGGTATGAACTTCTTTAGCCAGTTCACCTGTTCCGTTGCCTCATAACACGCTACAAACTCGGCATACATTGTGGACGATGTAGTGACGGTTTGCTTTGAGCTTTTCCATGAAATAGCTCCCCCGCGAGAGTGAATACATATCCGCACGTGGATTTTCTATTATCTCCCGTGATAATCGTAATCTGAATATCCCACTATATGGAGTGAATCGGATCTTCAGTATGTTATCATGAGACCTTTCGTTCCTTGCAAATAACGCAAGACTTTCTTTACCAATTTCAAAGTGTTCTATTCCAGATTGCTCGAATCGCCAAGTAATCCGGTAACAAATGCCAAGTCGTATGCTGCGTACATACTTGAGCATACCGCAAGCTTCCGACAAATTTGAAGCATATGGAACCACTTTCATTTGATCGATCTCATATTGGTTCTGGGGCATTGAAAATCCCCATCTGTCGCCCCTTGACTATAGGAGCGGTGAGGGACTACATTTGTGCATACTTGAATTTCTTTAATACTTTTTCTATGTATGCCTTTTGTGACAATCCTAATACCCTTTTTTTCTATCTCGGTGAATCTCGATCCCTAGAACGAACGAAGCTTCACCAAGATCTTTCATATCAAATTTTGAGGACAAAACTTCTTTGTTTCAGTGAGTGGTGACATCACTACTTGCAAGTAAGATATCATCCACATACAGGACAAGGAAGATAAACTTCCCATTCTTAAACTTTGCGTAGACACAATTGTCCTCAACATTATCTTTAAACCCAAAATTCTTTATTGTCCGATCAAACTTCAAGTACCAACTTGTCTTGAAGCTTGTTTTAATCCATAAATAGATTTCTTTAGGCGGCATCCCAAACGCGTTCTTTTCCCTCCATGACAAAACCTTTCGGTTGTGCCATGTAAACATTTTCCTCTAAGTCTCCGTTGAGAAATGCCGTCTTTACATCCATCTGATGTAATTCCAAATCGTAATGTGCCACTAATGCCATTATGATTCTGAAGGAATCCTTACACGAGACCGGAGAAAAGTCTCATTGTAATCAATCCCTTCTCTGTGTAAAGCCTTTTGCCACAAGTCGGGCTTTATATCTTTCTATATTCCTTGAGAGTCAAGTTTTGTTTTGTAGACCCATTTCTGACCCTACCGCTTTTGGCTCCTTTAGGAATTATCTCCAAATCCCAAACTTTATTTGCATTCATTGATCTCATCTCATCTTCCATGGCCTCAAGCCACTTTGATGAATGATCACTTTTCATGGCTTCTTCAAATGAGGTGGGATCATCCCCATTTGAAATTCTTGAGTTGTTGTACACTTCATAATCAGCAGGAATAGCTGATTTTCTAACTCTTTGAGACCTTCTAGGGCCTCCTCAATTGGCACATTTTCATTTTGAGGCTGTTGTTGCTCCCCCTCATGTGTGGCAATAGGTTCTATAGGATCCCGAGGCATGTGTTCCTCATCATCATTCATTGTTGCCACAGCGGATAACAACAGTCTTTGGCACCACAGTTGTCTTGTCTTTCACAGTGCAAACAATGATGAGGTAGTGAGAAAAATGGCTCATGAATGATCGGAGTGGGTGCATACACCGCTTCTCTTCAAGGTCAATTTCTCGAGCTACCATGCTCCCCTAATCATTTCATCCTCTAGGAAGACAACGTGTCTCGCTTCCACAAACTTTGTATGTCTGTTAGGACAAGTGAGAAACGAAAACCTTTTGACTTTTCGGGTAGCCAATGAAATGGCAACTCACCGTTTTGGGATCTAGCTTCCCAATGTTTGGGTTAAAAACTTTAGCCTCAAAGCAGGCTCCCCCCACACACGCAAGTGGTTAAGTGAGGGTACTCTTCCGTCCACAACTCATACGGTGTTTTGGGCACCGACTTACTTGGTACTCTATTGAGAATATGAATGGCGGTTTTTAACGCCTCCATCCATAGACTCATCGGTAAAGTGGAGTAACTTATCATACTACGCACCATATCCATCGAGTACGGTTACGCCTTTCGCCTACTCCATTCTCATTTGAGGTTCGCCGGTGTTGAATATCGGCAACTATACCATTCTCTCTGTAAGAACCTTGCGAATGGTCCAGGAACTTGTCCATATGGGTTATGCCGACCATAGTACTCTCCTCCACGGTCAGACCTGACTATCTTAATCTTTAGATCATGCTGATTTTCAACTTCTGCTTTAAATATTTTGAATTTATCCAACGCTTACGTTCTTTCTTTAATTGGATAAATGTAGCCAAACCGAGAGTAATAAATCTGTGAATGTTATGAATGAATCATAACCATCCACACTTTTTTCATGAGAAAAGGACCACATATGTCCGTGTGAATAATCTGTAGAATTCTCGCGCTTCGTTTGGCATCTTTCTTAATTTTCTTTACATACTTTCTTTTATGCAATCTCTACATTGTTCTAACTCGAGAGATCTAATGAAGGAAGAATATTATTCTTAACTAGTCTTTCTATTCTCCCCTCAAAAATATGGCCTAAACAATAAAGTGCCATAATTTCGACAACGCATCGTGAGCTCTCTTTCGTTTTTCTGTTTCCATTGTTCGATGAGGATACATTTTCATTCACATCACATACGGAATTCACATTTTCACGAAGTGATAACAAATAAAGCTCGTCTTGTCGGAAGGCAAGACCAACACATTTATTATTAAACAATATCGACATTTGCCATTTCCAAAATGGCAATCATAACCATCATGGTCCAACTTTGATACACTAATCGGGTTTCTTTGCAAAGAAGGTACATAAAGAACATCTCTAAGAAAAAGTATAAAGCCATCCTGGAAGCTCTAGAGGAAGATCTCCAACGGCCTCAACTTACGCTTGTACTCCATTTGCGACATTTTAATGAAACTTTCGCTTCTTTTGCAAAGTTCTCATCAAATGGAATCCTCAGAATGAATTAGCAACATGAATAGTTGCACCTGAATCAATCCACCAAGTAGATTTTGAAAACTTTACATACAAGGATTCATTTACAAACGTAATAATGTTCTCACCTTTATTCTTCATTATCATCTTTAGGAAATCGATGCAGTTCTTTTTATAATGTCCCGCCTTCTTTGCTTGATGGAGACACCGATCTTTAGCCACCTGGAATTCTTTGGTTCGAGACTGTTGCATAGGACCTTTTCCAGATGACTTGGAGGAAGAGTAGTTCTTTTCTTATCTTTTAGGTAGTTGCTGAGAACCACCTTGTGAAACTTTTATTCTTTCCTCCTCCCGCACACACATGGCTATGAGCTTTTCTAAATCCCATTTTTCAGGCTGTATGTTGTAATTAACAACAAAGGTGTCAAATTCTTTGGGCAAAGAAGCAAAAATCAAATGAATAAGAAACTCATCCTTGAGTGCCAAATCCATTGGTTTGAGCTTAGATGCCAGATTGCTCATTCTCAGTATGTGCTCTCTAATGCCACTGCCGCCACCAGAGTACCTTTTTCAGAACCAAATTTGCTTGATCAGCTGGGTTGCATATGTCTTTGAAGAGCCAGTGAACTGACTCTTTATTCTATCTAGGTACTCTGTGACCGTGTCACAGTCTGGAATTGAGCCCACAATAGCAGGCTCAATTGTGTTCTTTATCACTGCCAAACACTTCTTGTTGGCAGTGACCCATTTCCTATGCTCAAGGTCATAGGACATCTTTACGGGAGCAAAATCCCGCTCTCTATTCTGCCATGCAACATCAGTCTCATCAGTCTCCCTCACCGGTGCCACAGGTTCTCTGGGGCACGGTGTGGTGACAACCCAGTCCACCTCAGCGAGGATGAAGGCCAGGTCTATCTTTTTCTTCCACTCATTATAGTTATCACCTTTTAGAGTGGGGATCTCTTTGATACAACTCATTAAGTTGTATCCTCCTGAAAACACAATTCAAATAGTGTGAGAACAGAAATAACAACAATAATTGCATGCCTTAGTTTAACGTTGGTCAAAATTAAAACATACAATTATTTTCTACACTAATTCTACATCACCGTTGGGCAGAAATAGAATTAATGTATGACAAAAACATTATAATATTGCCATTAATCAACGTTGGTCAGAATAACAACAATATTATAATCAATTTAAAACATATCCATTTTCAAAAATAAATTCTCCCGTTGGTTCGAATTTATTAATGAAAATTACATCTTTAAATACGCAGCGGAAACTTTAAATATGCCCATAATTATTTTTTCCGAAACTCTTAAATATTGCACTGTTCTCTGAACAAAATTGTCGTTGGACAAAAATTGCACAAAGATTTGCATCAACTTCCAATTGAAATTCATCAAAATATATATTTCTGGAAAAATAAAAGAAAACTTTGAGCTGTTTCTATTCATTAGGCCATTTCGGCCCAGCCAAAGACATCGCTGCTGCCCAAAGAAGACTTGACCACATACAAGCAGCCCACGGCTGCCGGCCGGCGTGCACGCTGCTGCTTCTCTCTCCGCGCCCAGCCGCAACTTTGGGCTGGGTCATGAAACCGCTTGGTTCCGCATGGGCCTAAAGCCGGTCCGGCGAATCCTGATCGCTAGATCGGATCGGACGGCTGTCCGGCCGTCTCGCTCGAACAAAACCCCCCGCCGGCCGCCTCTCCCTGAACCCTAGTTGCATTTCCTCTTTCTCCTCTCCTCTCCCACGCCGACGCTAGTGAATACGAAGGGAGCACGCGGCCACCTCGTCACCGGAGAAGAAGAGAGGACGACACCGGTGCCAAGCCCCTCGCCGGTGCGCGTGCTCGCCCATGGCAGAGCGCGCCGCCGTCGAGCGGCTTTGGACCGCTGTCCTGAGCCACGGCCGAGCCGGGCCTCTGTCCGGGCGCCAACCATGGCGGCGGTGACCACCACCCGCACGGTGGTAGCTTTCCGCGCGACGGCGGTGTCGGGTGAACCGGGTAGGTTCCCCTCTTCATCTTTTCCTTCCCCAAAACCCAATCTAGGGTTAGGGTTTCATTTCTAGGGTTAGGGTTTTTCTGATCCGATCCGAGATCGGGATCCTTTCCGGTTTCTTTGATTCGGATTTTGCACGATTTCCCGATTAGGGTTAGGGTTAGGTTTGGGGATGAAACTGTTTTCCCCTCCCCCCCGATTTGAAATCGGTTCTTTTCCCTTCTCAGTCAATCACCGAGTGGGTTAGGATGTCGAGACCATGTCTCAAACAGTTCTCACTTTTCCCGTACCCGATTGAGGATTAGGGTTCGATTTCTTTCTTTCCCCGATCCAGATCTACCGCTAGAAAAAGGCTCTGGTACCATTGTTATAAACTGTGGATCATCTAGCAGTCGGTCTAGAGGGTAGACGTCAAGAGCGGTAGACTACAGCAACGATGTAGACCTAGAAAGCTATCTAGAGGAAGGAGAAGGTGTCGAACCTGAGATACCAGAGGGAGTAGATCCAGAGGCCTCCATCTGCTTCGTCGGTGAAGTCTGCTCACGGGCAGCGACGGTCGGTGAAGAGAGGCGACGCAGTGGAGACGGTGATGACGGTGGCGGCTTCCCGTCGCTGGCTGCGCACCTTCTTCTAGATCGGAATTAGGGTTTTGTCGGTGGGGTTTGCGGCTCACGGCGAACCTCGTGCTTTGAGCCGCCGGCCCCCACCTCTTTATATAGCGCAGTGCGACGGGGGCCCACCAATCATGTAGGGTTGGGCGCCCCCGATCAGGGCGCGTGACCAAGGCCCAATAAGCCGTTGGGCTTATTGGTTAGGAGATCAATCTAACAGTTGATGCAAACACACATGATTTTCGTCTTACACTTAGATTCGCGACCTTGGATGATAGACCAATAATGTGGGAATGTATCTGATCATGCATGATTGCAACTTTGCAAGTGCGTTTCCTTCGAACACGTACGCACGCCGCCATTTTCGGTTAGTTGGAGCTCGGTCCAGTCGACCAACCAAACCATATGCATGATTCAGCCGATCATTGAGGGGGGCTGCCCTATTATCGTAGCTAACTGAGAGTGAGAGAGATTACTGAACCACTGGTAGCTCGCACTTGCTACGCACCAACCCATGCACCCCATGCACCATGCATGCTAGCTCCGTCCACCTCCAACAGCACCTCACATGGGGGGTGCTTGGCTTCATTTATCTAGCTACTCTACACTGAAATATACGTAGAGCCGTTCTTTGCAGCGTCCTGCACCGCGTCCTCTGCACGCAGTTCCCGACCCTGCTTTTTTTTTTTGAAAGATCAGACCCAGCTATTTTATATGCTCACATTCTCATAGGACCATCCATGAAAGTTTTTTTTTATAAGCCCATCCTGAAAATAAAGCTGATCCATGTTCTCACCAGCCGTTGCTCCCTAGTGAGACATGTGTCTCCATCATCCTGGTTATTCTCCGGAGAAATGGAGCAGCAATCATTTCGCTACACACTAACTAAAAACGGCAGGCATGTTGGTTCAGCATAATCGTCCTAGCTTTTTTCTCTCAATCAAGATAGTAAAAAAGAAAGAAGGAAAGGAAAGGTGTTCTGTTAGAATTGGATTGCCAATAATCTGCATTCTCAAAAAGAAAGAAACAATTGGACTGCCAATAGAGGAACATATATAATAAGCACCCCACACTTTGGTTGACCAAACTAAATAATCATTAATCCACCACAACCATCCCACTGCCCACTACATTCACTACAACTAAAATTACTTTAGACATGTTCGTAGATTTTGTATTAAATACTATTACATAGCAACACGTAATTTGATTCTTTGATAGAGGCGATTCAACATTTAAGTGTTGTAAGTGCAGGCTGATGAAACCACTGCTTGCGCCATCGTACTAACAAAGAGTAGCAAGTGTAGTTTAAACGCTACCGTCTATTTTTAAAATAAAATAATATAAAAGATTTCTTTTATAAAGGTACCATAAGCATTCAAGATTTGTAACAGTTAATAAGAATAAAGTTGAAAGCGAAAATACATAATGTCGTCCCATAAATGGATGCAACAAGAGATGATATAACATAAGCTTAGGCTTCTACTAAATACACATCGAAGACCCGTACACCAATGCAAAGGATGAGAACAAACATATTAATATTAATACTAACTAGAAACCTTCAATGAAGCCTCCACATTAAACTTGACAAGACACCATAGAAAAAAGATAAATCCAATAAATTCTTATAATAGTTATAAAAATCTAGTATTGACTCAAGTCACCAGGATAATTATGTTTTCTAGAAAAAACCAAATTTACCCTTATATTTAAAAAACGAAAATAAACCCCCTCAAAAAAAAATTCCCTCTGTTCTGTTTATAAGCATCTAAATAAAGATTATATAGTACCTAGATGGGTATTGTGTCAGGAAACAAATACAAATATGGTAAAAATAACCAGTTTAAAAATTGATTATTAGTTGTGTGTGATACTTATACAGCTCGGTAAATATCTAGACCGTGTCCTTTTGAATTAATCATTGGGATGAGCTGATCGAAAACAAATCGAGGCTAAGACGCGTGGCCAACTGGACAATCGGCCTGTTCGCTAGTTGGTTTGTGGGCTGATAAACCTGACTGTTGCTGGTTTGTTGCGAGAGAAAAACACTATTAGCTGGCTGCAGACTGAATACCATCAGGTCGACCGTTGACGACGAGAAGGACGCGTGCAGAGAGAAGGTTATTAGTGCAAGTGAGCCAGCAGACCACGAACGCGACCACCAAGCCAGTCGGTTTCAAGTTTCAACACGGTTTTGGGAACGGTGGAGGAGGAGGCCGTGTCCAAACCTCCACAACAAAGCAAGCAGCCGCTGCGCTCTGCCATGTCCTATCATGCTGTGCGTAGCTGTCTGTGTGCTGTGCCCAGTGAGCTAGCAGCCACCACAGTCGTCGCAAGCTAGCTCTAGCGCACGTCTCGTTCTGGAGAGTGGAGGAGACGATCGGGTCGTGCAGGAGGGATCGGAGGAGAGGATGAGACACCATTGGTAAGCACAGGAAGCTTCCTGGAAGGTGCATACTGCTGGTGGCTGATTTGTGCCTGATGCTGCAGCTACCAGCAGCATCAGCCCCCAGGTGCAGCCGAGCAGCTGGGCACATTCAAATCAACCAATTGAATTCAAAAAAAAAAATGGCGCCAATGAACCACATCAATTCAAACGGTGGCGCCAAAACAATTGAACAGATAACCAAATACAGTTCAAGTCCAGCCTAATGCCCATTACAATGGTTCATTACTTGTAATCACCAAATATTTTCAAATGTCTACCGTCCTCTACGTCTTACAGATGGCATAAGTGGAACCTTTACAAAGCTTGTACCCATTTCAAGGCACATATCAAACGGCAAGAAGAAGAAACGCATGCCGCAAAATCTAGATACCCAACCTGTATCTTCTTCATGACATATCCTCTACTCCACGTACACCATGTCCTTAACCAAACGCCGTCACCTACATGTACACAAATTTGCATACTACCCAACCTAGGCTTACATGATAACTTAGATGTATCACCTCATTAAGAACTCAAACAACATACATTCACATACCTGTGGCCCAGTAGTCCAAATCCAGTCGTGATCCACTCACGGGCATTTGCTATATCATCACTCTCATTTGACGCTAACCACTCATCTGATAATGGGCTCACTCCAGGTGCACTCATGTTGCTCACTGAAGGGCCTCGAGGGAGCGACGGCGGCAGGTGGAGGGGTGAGCACACGGATGGCGGAGGGTGCTGACAGGAGAGGGCCAGAGGGCGGCCGGTGGGGGTGCGGGGTGCGGGTGGCAGACAGTGCCCGAGTCGCGAGCAGTAGGGGCGCAACATGATTGGAGCGGGGAAACCCTAGGCCACGCGCGAGCGCGTTCAGGAGAGCAAGAGGGAGAGGGAAGAGGGCCGTCATCGGTTGCTCATGTATACCTCCAGCCGAACGGCTAGAGGTGAGTTGCCGAACGGTTGGGCTGAAGAGCCCCGAAAACTAACAGCCGAACGGGCTACCTGTACCTCACATGAGTTTGCTTGTACCGTTGTAGTTATTTAGTGCTGGCCAAACAAAACGGCATGCAACATCATATGTCTACCTGTATACCTGTACTACGCATACATATCATGTAGCAGCAACTCCATCTCCATGGATGTGAAGTGTCCTTAATTTGGTCAGCCACCAGGCGTGGACACCAAAACATACCCATAGCTCATTATTAGCTTGATCACCCTCTCGTTTTCTTTCTCTGACGAGCAGAGCTAGCATATTTTAGCCGAGGAAAGGAGGGGGCGTGCCAGGGGAGCCGTACGTGCTAGTGAAAGACGTTGCTGATGATAGAGGAGGAGGCGACGCGGGGTCGGATGTAGATGAACGGGCACGTTTCTGCGTGCGCGCTGAAGAGGAAAGGACGTAACAGAGATGATTTTTTTTAATTTAAACACTTTTTGAAAACTAATTTTAAATCTAACACTGCATGCTTTTTTTAAAACTAACACTTTTGGCCGAGTCTATTGCCCTGGCACGGTCAAATGCCCGTGCCATGCCATGCATGGTGGCGCGGCAGAGAGTTGACGTGGCGGCGACCGGATTCGCTGACTGTTGACGTGGCAGGGCCTGCCGCGCCACCGACCTTGGCGCGGCAGTGCCGCGCCCTGATCCGTGGCGCGGCAGAGCCGAATAAAACCCCGCGGCCAGTCGCGCCTGCGCGAGCAGCAAGCCCGCCTGGCCGCCGCGCCCGCCGCCCGCCCGACGGTACCTGGATGGTTTAATCGGAACGCGTCGCGCCGATAGTGAGAGTTATTCTAAGTATTGCTTAACGTAAAATCAACAGTGGATTTGATTATGTCTTTTGTTGAATTTTTTTCACGGTCGAATAGAGAATTTGATAAGCCAATGATTTTTTCCGTCTTTCATAATACGGTTAATCACCATGTTAACTAATTGATTACGAAAAATTAGATCGAATTGAAACGAATATTTTTAAGGGAACTTATTTATTTGGCTTTTTGGCCCTATATTGTAGGATCGGCGGCGACACGATCATGGACCCCGGCTTCCTCGACCCCTCGTGCAAGACGCCGGCCACCGGCGTCGAGATACCCCAGGACTGCCGGTTTTCGAACTAGTTGCTACTTAATCTCGCATGCAATGATGTCGCGACGCATTGAAACGAATATGAAGCAAATAAATGAAGTCCGTGCGCAAGTTGACAAGCTGCCACTTAACTGAAAGCATCTAGGCCCCTTTGTTGGGTTTCGGTGATTAATGACAATACAAGATTACTATGACTAACGTGTATTTTGCAGAGGCAATTAAGTTAGGTCATGGTAATGGAGATCGATTGGGCAATCGAGGTGGTCATGCCCCTACGATGGAAATCATTTCGGTTTTCAAAGGATGGACGACAATGTTAAGGATGACTAGTTCTAAGTGTCGATTGAAGTTGGAGTGACACTTAGAGTAGTTTAGGACTTTGTTTTCCCTTTGGCCGTATTATTAAGGGGGGTATGGACGGGTAGCTTGACCTAAATGAGTCTAGTGAGTTAGGTGTGGTGCACACTTGTTTAAACTAGCTCTAGGTAGCTCCTACATATGCTTAAGATCTAATGGAGCAAACTTCATTCACACATGATCGAGAGTTGAAGGTGAATGGAGGGTCAAATACTGACCGGACGCTGGCTCCGGTGCGACCGGACGCTGGCCGCAGGGTCCGGTCAGTTCATTTGATCAAGAGATTACGTTCGGTGCGACCGGACGCTGGAGTGGTCAAGTGACCGGACGTTGAGAGGCAGCGTCCGGTCGACTCCAGTAAGGTTCTAGAGAAGGGAATCTGCGACCGAACGCGTCCTGTCAGGGCTGATCGAACCCTGCCAGCGTCCGATCATCACTTAATCACTGGTCCACGGGTTGAACTGACCGAAGCGTCTGGTCATCGTGACTGGAGCGTCCGGTCACCCAGCAGAAGCTCATAACGGTTCGTTTTTCAGTCGCTGTTATAAATACTTCACCCCTTCGTGTGAGGGGTACTTTTGCTCATTTCAATAGCTGAAAAACACACTTATGAGTGCCAAGAAGAGTAAGGTTCTAGTGAGATGTTTGTGATTTGAGAATCCAAGAGTGAAACCTCATTAGTGAATCAAGAGTAGCAAAGCGTGTATCCATCTTCTCATTAGGCTTCGCGTGGTCAAGTGAGAGTTCGTGCTTGTTACTCTTGGTGATGGCCATCACCTAGATGGCTTGGTGGTGATTGGGAGTTCGGTGATCATCCGGAGAGCTTGTGGGTGACCCAACTAAAGATTGTGAGCGGTTGTGGGTGATTCACCGCGACGGAGTGTCGAAGAATCAACCCGTAGAGAGCACTTGATCTTTGTGTGGATCAAGGGGGAGCTACACCCTTGCGCGGGTGCTCCAACGAAGACTAGTGGGGAGTGGCGACTCTCCAATACCTCGGCAAAACATCACCGTGTTTTCTCTCCTCTCTTTATTTTGAGCATTTACTTTAAGCATTACTTTGAGCAATTCAATTATTGTCATTTACATTCCTAGAATTGTCATGCTAGAGTAGGATTAGAACTTAGGTTGTAAGTCTATTTGTGCGATATAACATTACAAACACTTTCTAGGCACAAGGGGTTAATTGGGCTATCAATAGGATCTAATTATTGAAAGAAAATTTAGAATTAGCCCAATTCACCCCCCCCCCCTCTCTTAGGCATCTTGATCCTTTTAATTGGTATTGGAGCCTCGTGCTCACGTTTTTAAGCTTAATCGCTTAGAGCAAGATGTCTCACGGGAATGGACCTCCTCCTATCTTCAAGGGGGGTGATTTTCCATATTGGAAAATTTGCATGGAGGCGTACCTAGAAGCTCTAGACGTTGGAATACTTAGAGCCACCTCACATGGGTTCCCAAGACCTAGGAATCTTGCACAACTTCAAGGCGATGAAGTGAACTATGAAAAATAGAATGCAAAGGCTCGCAACACCATCTTTAGAGGTCTTTGCAAAGATGTGTTCAACCGTGTAAGGAAGCACAAAGACGTCCATGCACTATGGTCGGACGTTTGTGCGCTCCATGAGATAACTAAGAGTGAGCGTGAGGAACGCTATCATCTTGTTATTAAAAAGCTAAATTCATTTGAGATGCTTTCTAAAGAATGTGCTAATGAGATGTATTCACGTTTGAATGTTCTTGTAGAGGAAGTCAATGGGCTTGGACTAACTCAAATGTCACCATCCGACGTTGTGAGAAAAATCTTGAGTGTCCTCTCCATTGACAAATATTGCTATATTGTGACCGTGCTACACCAAGGTGATCTTTCCACCACTACACCGGCATAAATCTTGGGAAAGATCAATGCTCATGAGATGTACATACACATCACACCTCAAGATGGTTCATCCTCTACAAAGAAGAAAGAAAAAGACTTAGCATTCAAAGTTAGCCAAGAGAAGGGCAAAGCAAGACTTGAGTATGAGAGCTCAAGTGATGAAGAAGATGATGATGAAAGTCTTGCTCTCATGGTGAAGAAGACCGCCAAGATGCTAAAGAAGCTAAACAAGAATAGAATCAAGTTTGATGGCAAGAAGAAGAAGTTCTTCACTAACTCAAGAAGGAAGCCAATCTCCGAAATGGATTGCTTCAATTGTGGAGAGCTTGGTCATCTAGCACATCAATGCACAAAGCTCAAGAAAGACAAGTACAAGAACAAGTACAAGGGAAAGAAAGATGACTCAAGCAATAAAAAAAAGATTAGAAGAAGAAGGACAAGCCATACAAGAGAGAGATGGCAAGAAGAGGGACTTACACAAGAAGAAAAAAAGTGGAAAGGCCTACATCGTCGGTGATTGGCTCATGGATATTGATTAATCTGGTGGATCATCCGATGATGATAGTGACAATGAGAAGGTGGCCGCCATTGCTATTGATTTTTCATCTTCACCGCCATCATCCTCTACACACCTATGTCTTATGGCCAAGGGTGAACGCAAGGTATCTAATGATGATGATAGTAGTGGTGATGAGCATGCTAGTGATGGTGATAGTGATAGCGATAGTGATGATGATGACTCACCTTCTTATGATGATCTTGTTAAAATACTAAGAAAATATACTAAGATCATTAGAAAAAGATGAGCTAAAATTGAAAAACTAGATGCTAAGAATGATTCATTTTTAGCAAAATGTGATACAATGGATAAGGCGAATGTTGAGCTCAAAGAAACAAATAATGCTATAACATCCAAACTCAAGGAGCTAAAATCTTCTAAGAAAGAACTTAAAGATAAACATGATAAACTTGAGTGGGTGCACAATGAGCTCATCACTAGCCACAACAAGATAAAAGATGAATATACAACTCTAAAGATTAATTATGATACTCTTGTTATTGCTCAAGAATTTCTACCAAATGAGTCACATGATGCTACTAACCATGTTGTTAAGATTGATATGGCTACATCATGTGATGATTTAATTGATGAGAGCATTGAGCAAGGATCTAGTGGCAAAGGCAAGCAAGTGGTTGAGTGCAATGACTATGATGAGTATATAAGCTCAAGAATGCAAATGAAAAGCTCATGAAAGATCTTGAAGAGATAAAGAGCCACAACACCATTGTACTAGAAACCCTTGATCATGATGAAGAGTTGATCCTTGAGAATGAGAAGCTCAAAGAATAGAACAAGAGGCTAAAGGAAGGGAAGAACAATGATGTTCTCAAGGAAGAGAACAAAAGCTCAAGATGGAGAAAGAACACCTCAAGGTTGGATTGAGCAAGTTTGCAAGAGGCAAGCATCTTCAAAGTGAGCTTCTTATGAACACCGCCATGAAGATGGATAGAAGTGGCATCGGATATGTGGCATATGTAGAGAAGAAGAAGGTTCAAGTTCAACAACAACAATCAAAACCAAAGCTAAAGCCAAAAAGATGCTTTGAGTGTGGACAAGAAGGCCACTTTGCTCATGAGTGCCAAACTCCACCACCACAACCCTTGCCCAAGCATGCTAGACCCTTTACCTTCAATGCTCACTACATTCTTAGAAAGGACTCTAGTGGAAAGATGAAAGTTATATTCTTATAACCTCCTAACAAGAATAGGCCTAACAAGATTTGGGTTGCAAAGTCACTTGTTGAAAAGTTGAAGGACCCTCAACAAGTTTGGGTTCCTAAAGCTTGAATCTCTTGTGTGTAGGTGAACTACAAGACCGGTGGAAGTCATTGGGTTATTGATAGTGGTTGCACTCAACATATTGATAGTGTGTTGTGATATTGGTTTTCTTGTTGGTTACTCATCAAAGTCCAAAGCATATAGAGTATTTAATCATGCCACCGGCTTGGTTGAAGAAACATATGATGTGGAGTTTGATGAATCTAACGGCTCTCAAGGAGCACATGAGAATCTTGATGATGTAGGTGATGAACCAATGAGGGAGGCAATGAAGAACATTTCGGTGGGAGACATCAAGCCTAAAGATGATGAAGATGATGTACAATTCATTGATCAACCTTCTTCATCAAGTGTGCCACAAGATGATGAAAAAGATGGGAGAGTAGAAAATAAAGATACTCATGTCTCCCATGAGCAAATGGTGGTACAAGCACAAGATGTTGATGCTCCACAACCTCCTCCTCAAGTGGTCAATAGAAGAAATACACCTCTCCTACAAGATCATCCACAAGATCTCATCATAGGGAGTCCATCAAAGGGAGTGATGACTAGATCTCAAAAACTTACTTCATTTATTGGTCATCACTCTTTTATCTCTTGCTATGAGCCTACCAAGGTAGAAGAAGCTCTTAAGGATCCGGATTGGATCAATGCCATGCATGAAGAGTTGAACAACTTCACCCGCAATGAAGTTTGGACTCTTGAAGAGCGACCAAAAGGAGCAAGAGTTATTGGAACAAAGTGGGTGTTCCGCAACAAGCAAGATGATTAAGGTGTTGTTGTAAGGAACAAGGCAAGACTAGTTGCAAAGGGGTTCTCTCAAGTTGAAGGTTTGGATTTTGGAGAGACATTTGCACCGGTTGCAAGACTAGAAGCCATTCGTATCCTACTTGCATACGCATCACATCATAAAATAAAATTATATCAAATGGATGTGAAAAGTGTATTTTTAAATGGATTTATTAATGAACTAGTCTATGTTGATCAACCTCCCAGGTTTGAAGACCCTAGATATCTTAATCATGTTTATACGTTGTTCAAGGCGCTATATGGGCTTAAGCAAGCCCTAAGAGCTTGGTATGAGCGGCTTCGGGACTTCCTCATTGAGAAGGGCTTCACCATTAGGAAGGTCGACACCACACTATTCACCAAGAAGCTTGATGGGCATATCTTCATTTGTCAAGTGTATGTTGATGATATCATCTTTGGATCATCAAATGAAGACCCATGCAAAGAATTTGGTGAATTGATGTCGAAGGAGTTCGAGATGTCAATGATCGGAGAGCTTACATTCTTTCTTGGTTTTCAAGTCAAGCAAATGAAAGAAGGCATTTTCATCTCTTAAGAGAAATACACAAAAGATCTTCTCAAGAGATTCAAGATGGATAAATGTAAGTCAATCAAGACACCAATGCCTACTAATGGACATCTCGACCTAGATGAGGGAGGTAACCCGGTTGATCAAACTCTCTACCATTCTATGATTGGTAGCTTGTTATATTTAACCGTATCTAGGCCCGACATCATGTTTAGTGTGTGTATGTGTGCTAGATTTCAAGCCAATCCTAAGGAAACACATGTAATTGCCGTAAAAAGAATCCTTAGGTACCTTAAGCACACACCAAGCATTGGCCTTTGGTATCCCAAAGGAGCTATATTTGAATTAGTGGGCTATTCCGATTCGGATTATGCCAGTTGCAAAGTTGATAGAAAAAGAACATCTGGAGGGTGCCATTTGCTTGGTAGATCACTTGTGTCTTGGTCCTCCAAGAAACAAAATAGTGTGGCCTTGTCCACCACTAAAGCGGAATACATTGCCGCGGGTGCTTGTTGTGCACAAATATTATACATGAAACAAACTTTGCTAGACTATGGTGTAGTTCTAGATAAAGTACCTCTTTTGTGCGATAATGAAAGTGCGGTAAAACTTGCAAATAATCCGGTTCAACACTCTCGCACCAAGCACATAGATATCCGCCATCACTTTCTAAGTGATCATGTTGCTAAAAATGATATATCACTAGAAGGTGTAAGAACCGAAGATCAATTAACAGATATCTTCACTAAACCGCTAGATGAGGCTACATTTTGTAGATTGCGGAATGAGCTCAATGTACTTGATTTTAGTAACTTCACTAAAAATGAGCTTGTGTTGTCCCTTGCATTCATTGTAATATACAATATATTTATTTCATGGCAATGCATGTAGAGCTTGTCTAATATGGTTAAGATAACCACCGAAAAACGTGTGAAGAAGCTTAACCTTAGGTCAAACTTGACAAGCAACTAGATTTACTTACAAGTATTGCATATGCTTGAATGTCGTTTTGTCGTTTTGTTCTATTTGCCCTCTTGTTGCCTATTTTATTAAAAAGAATTATAGCCTAAGGCAAAATATTCTGAAAAACTCAAGGGTTTGAGAGAGGTCACTAACATCAGTCCTAATTGGTGTTTATTTGGATCTTATTCTTGTTGGGACTTGATTGGGAACAGGCAGCGCGAAGTAACATTGAAGATTTGCTGCAAAAGGGTGACCGGACGCTGCACCGGACCCTGATGTCCAGCGTCCGGTCAGTTCACAGGAGGTGAACTGATGCTGAAGGAGTGACCGGACTCTGCGTTTCAGCATCCGATCAGAAGACGTTCTGCGTTCGGTCGTGTGATCAAGACGAAGAAGAGTTGACCGGACCCTGCTTGCGTCCGGTCATGGTCCACCGGACGCGTCCGGTCGTGATTCCAGGGGTTTTGGACCTTACTGGAATCGACCGGACGATGGGTGGTAGCGTCCGATCGCTACCACCGGAGCGTCCGGTCAGTAGAAAACGTGCGGCATCAGATCTCTTCTCACGTTTCCTTATCTGTTGTGTTGGGGAACCTTTTTAACCAACTCACCGCATTGCTCTGGATCCATCCCGTTGACTTCCTCAAACCCTAGCCGCTGCAAGTCCCAAATCGCCGAAGAGCTTGCCGCGCCCGTCTCTGCCCACGCCGCCGTATCCACCGTCGCTGTCCCACGCCTCCGCCAGCGTTGCTCCGAGCGCCCGCCCTTGCAGCCGCATCCGCTCCATCTCGCCGTGTCGTCGTGCCTCCACGAGCTCCTGTGTTGTCGCCTTTTCTAGTGCTGGTGCGTGCTCCTGTCCTCGCCGACGGCTGTCAGCGTCTCCCCGAGCCATTGCTCTCCATTGGTCGACTGAGTTTTCGGTAAGGCCATGCCCTAAACCACATTGTTTTGCCCGTAACCTAGATCGATTTCATAACACTGATTTCAAATCACATCCAGGGCTGTCAATTCATTCACCGCTCAAAACCCTAACCCTAGCCGGTTCCGAGGTTTCCCCCACGTGACACGTCTCTTCTTTTCTTGGATCGCCGGTTTGTCAGGTAGAAAGCCCGTCGCCTCAATTTCGTACCTACATTGCTTGCTTCCTAGGGTTTTCGCATCTATTATATATATTGTATTTATTTGTATATCCATCTATTCCTTCATGCAGCGAGTCGGTGCCATTGAGATCGTATGGCAGTTGTCAGTTAAACTCAGGGCCAAGCTCACGAGTACGGATCGAGGCCAAGCCTCGGAAGTGACAGTGGCAGTTGTTCTTGTTGGCAGCGGTTGATCTTTTCAGATGGCTCACACGAAGAATGTCGGGGGTGGTCCAGGAGATGATGATCGGAGGCCTCCGCCTCGCCTGCCTTCAGATCCAAAAGGCAAGGCGACAAAGAAGATTGCATCCAAGAAGAGGAAGTACCCAGATGCAGAGACAGCTCGTGCAGCAGCAGTTGCAGAGGCCGCAGAGCGTGCCGAGAGACTAGGTGTTCGCAGTGGGGTTGTAATTGTAGATCAGCAGCTCACACCAGCACAGAGGGCAGCAGTTGAGGAGGCTGAGCGTTTTCATGGTAGTCCACCTAGGACTGTCATAATGGCTGGACGTCGTCTGGCTATTGAGGAGACTCGGCCTCAGGGGAGTCACAGCAACACCCCCCACCAGCAGAGCCTCAGACAGCTCAGGAGACACAGGAGGGCCAGCAGGCCGAGAAGACCGAGCAGGCACCACAGCCACAGCTTCGCCGCTCGGGTCGTACACGAGTTCTAGTCTCGCCGAGGCCACCTACTCAGCGGAGAGGTTCACGTCCACCGCCCAGACCACAGGGTCCTCCTCCAGTGACCCATCTTGACTTGAGGGCCGCCACGGCCAAACAGGTGCAGCGGCTTTGTTTTGTGGAGTTTGAGGTGTGGTTTCCACCCAGGAGGGATGAAAGAGCAGCAGAGGGTTTCTATACACCGCTCCAGGAAGATTTCTACAATGCTTATCTGAACAGTGGGGCAATCTTCCAATATCAAAGAGTCTGCAGTATTGAGGCTATTGTGGCAGCAGCCGGAGAGCATATTCGCCCCTACCTTGCATATCTACCGGGGCTGACAGATCTGATAGGCCGGACAGGATTATATGTACCATCTTAGGTTCGACAGTTCTATGCTTCGCTCTTTGTTGACCCGCATCATAACTTCATTCACTTTGCATTCAGAGGCAGAGACTACAGGATGACGAGTCAGAGGGCCAGGGAGATACTGAGGCTACATGAGCAGCCTGTCAAGTTACATGAGGTTTGTTATGGACAGCAGGAGCCTCCCAAGCATCCTCATGGTGGTCAGGTGCCCCCTACAGATCTTGTGCGCCATTGCTTCAAGGAGCCCTTTGGTGAGGGGTCGAGGAGGAACCCCAGTGATCTTACTCCTACTGCCAAAGTGGTAGAAGCTATCATGAGGAGGACACTACTTCCCAGGATAGGATACAAAGAGGGATTGACTCGCCTCTAGCTTTGGCTTCTCAATGCACTGATGCAGCAGACCGTCTTCGATATTTGGGACCTCCTTCTGTCAGAGATAGAGGATACTATTGCTGAGGGATTCAAGGGTCGCAGGTAGCTTCCTTATTCACATTGGATTACATTTCTTAAGCTGAAGGCAGTGTCAGTCAGGACACTAGAGATGGTTGCTGAGTACAGAGGTGTCACCACAGAGTTCCCAGCGTATAACATGGCACAAAGGGTCAGGCACAGCACTCCTCAAGCACCCAGTCAGCCTCGTCGTCGCCCAGATGTACCAGAGTCCGCAGCTCAGTAGGACGAGATTATCAGAGGCATAGCAGCTACTGAGGAGGAGCAGCTTGAGGCTCAGCAGGAGAGGAGCGAGTCTAGTGACAGTTCGGATGATGACTACCTGCTTATTCCTCATATGCCTCCACGCAGACACGATGCAGAGGCCGGCAGTTCTAGCTCAGCTCCACCTGCACCGCAGACGAACCCCACTCTCATTGCTATTCTTGAGTGGATGCAACAGGATCAGGCACGATAGGCTCAGAAGACCGCTGCCAACTTTGCACAGTTTCAGGCTCGTCAGGACGAGTTCCATCGCCAGCAGCAGGTCCTCCAGCAGCAGCAGCAGATGCATCAGCAGCAGTTACTTATGCAGCAGCAGCTCATGGTATTCATGCAGCATGTAGTAACATCTCTTGGGGCTCCACAGCCACAGCCTTCGCCTCAGCTTGCTCAGCCTGCCACCACTACGATGACTCCAGCAGTACAGCCCAGTGGGCTTCAGAGTTAGGGACAGCCTCCAGCTCAGTTTGCTTCACATCCAGTCCAGGTGTCCCAGTGGTTATCCTCGCCAGTGGTAGCCCCATAGTTCATACCACTTCAGACGGGCTTCACACCGGATCAGTCATCCTTGCTATTTGTGCCTGACACGTCAGTCTCCAGGAGTCTTGGAGCATCTTTCAGCGAGTTGACAGGGATGCCTACACCGCCACATATGCATGCCCCAGGTCCTTCTACAGCAGCTCCAGTTGTCGTGACTACTCAGAGGCTCCCTTTGTCTGTCGCCTCTTCGGATCCTACGACAGACGTACCAGCAGCATCACAGGCCGCACCTGTCCCAACTCAGACCCAGACCGCTTCAGCGACGCTTCTAGCCTCAGAGGGTCAGTTAGCACAGAGCTCCGGGTCAGATGATGATGCTGCCCAGTTTTAGCTTGCTCCTCGTTCTTCAACGCCCGACTCGTCCGCTGCAGCCCCGCCGACCAGCCCTTAGGTTTTGGTGTTTGACGCTAAAGGGGGAGAGGGTTCGAGTATGTAGACTCAGGGGGAGCGACTTTTAGGGGGAGTCAGTTAGCTATTAGTCTTTTATATATATTTGGAGTTTTATTTGTGTGATACACTATTACTTTTATGCATTCGTGTGTTACTTTCATGCATATTATTATATCTATGTGATAGTGATATCTACGTAATTGTGATATATGACATGTATGCTATGTACTTTACATTATTTATATGTCATATCACTTGTGCTATGCTCATTTGCCTTTGCTTCCACGTTTATACTCCGATGCAAATGAGCTTTGTTACTTGTACTCATGCTTATTTCATATCTTTTGAGTACATCGTGTTGGCTTGGGTCATATAAGCTTGCCTCACTCTTTTGTTCTTATTGACAAAAGCTTATATGAACCAAGCTCGTCAAAAACCTCACTCTTTCACATACTCGAGGTGGTATTGTCATCAATCACCAAAAATGGGGAAATTGAAAGCATCTATGCCCCTTTGTTGTGTTTCGGTGATTAATGATAATACAAGATTACTATGACTAATGTGTGTTTTGCAGAGGCAATTAAGTTAGGTCAAGGTAATAGAGATCGATTGGGCAATCGAGGTGGTCATGCCCCTATGATGGAAATCATTTTGGTTTTCAAAGGATGGACGACAATGTTAAGGATGATTAGTTCTAAGTGTCGATTAGAGTTGGAGTGACACTTAGAGTAGTTTAGGACTTTGTTTTCCCTTTGGCCGTACTATTAAGGGGGGTATGGAGAGGTAGCTTGACCTAGATGAGTCTAGTGAGTTAGGTGTGGTGCACACTTATTTAAACTAGCTCTAGGTAGCTCCTACATATGCCTAAGATCCAATGGAGCAAACTTCATTCACACATGATCGAGAGTTGAAGGTGAATGGAGGGTCAAATACTGACCGGACGCTGGCTCCGGTGCGACCGGACGCTGGCCGTAGGGTCCGATCAGTTCATTTGATCAAGAGATTGCGTTCGGTGTGACCAGACGCTGGAGTGGTCAAGTGACCGGACGCTGAGAGGCAGCGTCCAGTCGACTCCAGTAAGGTTCCAGAGAAGGGAATCTGTGACCGGACGCGTCCGGTCAGTACTGACCGGACCCTGGGGGTTCAGCATCCGGTCGAGTACAGTAAGCATCCAGTGAGGGAGAAATGCGACCGGACGGGTCCTGTCAGGGCTTATCGGACCCTGACAGCGTCCGGTCATCACTTAATCACTGGTCCGCGGGTTGAACTGACCGGAGCGTCTGGTCAACGTGACTGGAGCGTCCGGTCACCCCGCAGAAGCTCATAACGGTTCGTTTTCCAGCCGCTGTTATAAATACTTCACCCCTTCGTGTGAGGGGTACTTTTGCTCATTTCAATAGCTGAGAAACACACTTGTGAGTGCCAAGAAGAGCAAGGTCCTAGTGAGGTGTTTGTGATTTGAGAATCCAAGAGTGAAACCTCATTAGTGAATCAAGAGTAGCAAAGTGTGCATCCATCTTCTCATTAGGCTTCGCGTGGTCAAGTGAGAGTTCGTGCTTGTTACTCTTGGTGATCGCCATCACCTAGACGGCTTGGTGGTGATTGGGAGTTCGGTGATCATCCAGAGAGCTTGTGGGTGACCCGACTCAAGATTGTGAGCGGTTGTGGGTGATTTGCCGCGACGGAGTGTCGAAGAATCAACCCGTAGAGAGCACTTGATCCTTGCTCGGATCAAGGGGGAGCTACACCCTTGCGCGAGTGCTCCAACGAGGACTAGTGGGGAGTGGCGACTCTCCGATACCTCGGCAAAACATCGCCGCGTTTCCTCTCCTCTCTTTACTTTGAGCATTACTTTGAGCAATTCAATTCTTGTTATTTACATTCCTAGAATTGCCATGCTAGAGTAGGATTGGAACTTAGGTTACAAGTCTATTTGTGCGATAGAACATTACAAACACTTTCTAGGCACAAGGGGTTAATTGGGCTATCAATAGGATCTAATTATTGAAAAAAAATTTAGAATTAGCCCAATTCACCCCCCCCCCTCTTGGTCATCTTGATCCTTTCATTAACATTTTCATTGGTTTGACATAAGTTCGACATAACATAACTAACTAAGTCTGCAAGTTTCGGATGCCAATAATAGTTCGACGTAACAAACTAAGACCTAGGAGTGTAAGAATCCCTCGGACGCCTCTGTCTCTTTGAATTTATTGGCAACACATTAGGAGTGTAGCTAACATCGGTGTGGTCGTGTCACCGGTGTATACGGCTCGTACCCTGTAAGTATATGATATGCACGATTACTTATAATCTTTATGATCGTTAGTTCATGGAGACTACGTATTTAAAGAAACTACCTTTGTTAGTACCTGTGAGGCTCCTTGGGTACCAAGCAGGGCACCACCTAGCTAAGACATGCCAATCTCGTCCTACGGCCAATCGTCCCACTGGTCGTGTTGTATGCGGAAGCCCGGGGGGTCGTCGTCGTCGTCCTCATCGTCCTTGGTTGTAGGGTCCTTCCCAGCGCTATGATGTGGTGGTGTACGCACTGCGGAAGTGGCACCTGTCACCGGCTGAGAAGAGCCGGCTGGTGTCCACAAAGAGGCTGAAGACGTGCCACTCGACCGCGCCGGGAGTGGTGGTTCCACATAAGGAGTGTCCATGCAGCTCAGCTTCTGAGCTAACTTTCTGCAGCTCTTCTTCACCTTCTGCATAAATAGATGTTAAAGTTAGTGCATTTTCCAAACGCATATACACTAAAGAAACATTTTTGGAATGGACAAGTTTATATTTACCTCCACAAAAGCCTCAAGAACGCCTGGCCCCTGCCCTCTAGACTCGTGAAGCCGAAACGCTGCTTCATTGGACATCCTTGACAATTGTGTCGCCTTGGGTACAGAAATGTGGTTGGACAGTTTTAGTACACATACTTAATACCAAAAGCATAACAAATTATATTATTCAATTATCTTACCACGTATCTTTGAAGTGGGGCTCTCTATAGCTGTGTGTCCGCCCTACTGGCAACGTCGTACACATCTTCGATCATATCTTCCTCTGAGTCCTCGTCAATCGCCTCCTCAGTGTACAGGGGCTTAATATGTGTCCTCGTAGACTTGTAAAGCCACCGCGGGTACTCGACGAAGGTGTGCTGGTCGTGTGGAGGACCCACATGGACCGGCTGTCGTTCCCTAGTCTCCCACAAAAGGATGTGCGCGTTGTGTGTCACGTACCAATCCTTGGTCTTGTACCTCTTCCTGCGGTCATACCTGCAACAAAACGATGTTAGTTGTACCACACACAGCTCTGAATTATAGCTTTGTTATTAATCGATAACGCACCCGTGCAATCCTTGGTTGGTGGAGTAAAGCGGTGGTGGACAGCTTGTCATTCTTTCAAACTATCTACAGACCCTGACGGGCAAGTGAATCTCGACCACGTGGAAGAAAATAAGAGAGACGTTGCAGCAATACTCCTCTGACTCATCCCTAGTGACAGGACTGAGATAGTACTAGAGCTCCGGAGCATCCCAAGGACACCAATGCACCTGAACATTTTGTAATTGAGTTAGGCTGTGATATAGTGTAAATCGAACAAGACACATGTATGATAGTAAAGAGAGCGTAACCTGGTGCTGTGTCAGGACGTCGAGACCGTCCGTGTACTCTCTGTACTTGCGCCTCGTATTCCCTCTAACTAACTTTGATTCCATCCAGAAAAACAGAGATGTAGGGAGTGTATCCTGCCCGTTCTATTGCTGCATTGAACACGATAATGAATTAGCCATTAATAAACGTATCATATGTAACCATATCGAAGAATATAATAAACCGAAGTACTTACTAGTAAACCAGTATTAAGGGGCCTCCCAACGGACCATCGTTCCCAACACCAAACCTGGAGTAGGTACGAGCAACCCCCAAGGTTCGCATACCCTGAGGTGCGATGGCAGACAACGCATAGCTGTCGATACGTCCATGCCAGGACTGCGCTGCCCTAGCTATACGCCGCTATGTTCTTCCATGGCTGGCGTAGTATGTCAAGGAAGATCCAGCTGATGGTGTTGCCCGAGACGTCTGGGAAGAGGAAAGCACCAAGAAAGTGCTAGAGCCACACTCGAGCGAACCTGTCGATCTGAGCCTCCTCAGTCTGTGGGTCCAAGTAATCAAAGCGCTCCGTGATCCAGGACGACGAAACACTGGAAGTTTTTCTAAAATTGATCAAAGAAAATGAGACCCGATGGCTGCAGAAAAGCAATGTAAGTATAAATAAGCTTGAATTTCTCACTTATTTTTCTTGGAAGCCTCATCGTCCGGTGGAAGAAAGCTAGTAAACTGAGCCACCAGCTCCCTCCAGTGATCGTTGTCAACTATCCCTGTCACTGGAAGTCCCCCCAACCGAAGGCCAAAAATAGCCTTCACGTCCTGCATGGTCAAGGTCATCTCGCCACAAGGTAGGTGAAACGTATGGGTCTCAGGCCTCCACCTGTTATAAGAATAGAACGACTGTTAGTTGCCTCAAATTTGTTACAAGAAAGTTTACGTACAAAGAATGCACTCGCACCTGTCTACAGCTGCAGTAAGTAGTGCTGGGTCAAGGGGTGGTAGACCGTGGTTGACAACACGGATAAGCTCGAGGAAGCCAGCACGCCGTATGTACGGCGCATAACGCTCGTCCCACTGGTACGCCCTGGTGTGCGTGCGAGGCCTCAAAGTAGGTAAGGCCACCTCTGCGTCGTTGTCACTCAATATGTGTGCTCGGTGTTGGTCGTCGTACTTCACCTCAAGAATGGGGTACAACGGGTGCTGTGTGGGAGGGACCATCCTGTTACAAATTGATAAACAAAGCGTTAAGTATTCAAATTAACAAAATTTAAATTTACATTATGTAGCATTACAAAATTTGAACTACTTGTTATGCAATACGAACACAATATGAAAGAACATGTATATATTCAAAGTAACATTAACAGACATATCACGCACTAGTAACATAAACAACTTCACTAGGAATATAAGCATTTGACGAAACTTCATGAAGTCATCAAAATCGACGTATCACGCACTAGTAAGTACCGACATTTGTAAACTAGTATCTATACCCAAAATCCCTAACTAAATAACTAACTATAAACTAAATAATAAATACATAATCAATCCCTAAACCTAAAATCCTAACTATACTAGAACACACAACCTCAAACCTAAAAACTACCTACGTAAATCAAAAACAAATTCACTAACCTAACTATCCTAAATCACTAACTATCATAAATCAATAACAATCATGAAACCCTAACTATCCTAAATTACTAACTATCCTAAATCACTAATTATCCTAAATCAATAATAATCAAAATAACATGAAATCGAGAGGGAGGTACTTTAGGAGCGGGTGGCCTTGACGCGCCGGCGTTAAGTGGCGCGATTTGCCTTGCGGGCATTGTTTGGGGAGTGGCGGTATGGCGTGGGCTAAGGGCAGTGAGGGTGGCGCTGTGAGGCGCACTGGCGGGCGGGCGCTTGCGGTGGCGGCGAAGAAAGCAAGGTGCTCGCGATATTTATTTAGCCCTGCCGCGCCATGCAGCGTGGCGCGGCACTGCCGCGCCAAGATCGGTGGCGTGGCAGAGCCCTGCCACATCAACGATCGCGAATCCGGTCGCCGCCACGTCAGCCCTCTGCCGCGCCACCATGCATGGCGCGGCATAGGCATTTGGCCGCGCCAGGGCAATAGGCGCGGCCAAAAGTGTTAGCTTAAAAAAACAGACAATATTAGATTTAAAATTGGTTTTAAAAAAGTGTTAAAATTAAAAAAAATCACAGAAATTTGAGGGCATTCCCAGGTGTGAGGGGGATTTAAGGATCCAATCAAATTTAAGGTTCTAATATTAAACCTGTTAGAGTTGATCTTTTGGCTACAGCCCTCGTATAGTCGTATTTATTATTTTAATAAAGCCTCAAGCATAGAACCTTACCTGATAGAGATGCTATAACGTACACCTAAGTGAGCGAGAAAAAATAGCTGGTCGGTGGCATTTTATAGATGCACAACAGTGCTGTCCTACCACCATGTTAGAAATTAGAAACCCGAGTCACTAGCATGGCCCCGTTCGGCTTACCCCATATTTGGCTTGTTCGACTTCTTTTTTTAGCTGGAACAGTGTTTTTCTCTCACAACATTTCAGACAGAACAGTGTTTTCAGCTAATTTCAGCCAAGTTTCAGTAAGCCGAACGGGGCATGCGTCCAATATAGTACGTACGACTCGGAATTAATTAAGACGATTTCATGAATAAAGTATATTTAATGTTAATAAATACATCCTACTTGAGAAAAAAAGATCTTTTTTAGTTTTAGTTGATTTTATTCGAGTTAACTTCCTTTTAAATATTTTAAATTTATAATATAAAATAATTTTTATTAAATTATAGACTCATAGTACAAACATAGACTTATTAGAGCAGCTTCAACCATTGGCTTTTAAAGCTCTAAGCATTTTTCTCATATTTTTATAGAAGAGAGAGAAAACTAGCTCTTAACCAAGAGCTAAGCTCTTTCACACATTTTAAGGTGACGCGAGAATGTTACATGGGGCTATTAATATTAAAAGCTATGTGTTCAAAGTTAGCAGTATCGTAGAAGTTGACTTAGAGCTAGTCTAACCATTGAGGGTGCCCTTAGAGTCTATTTGTTTAACGTCCCCGTAGGCATGCAAAGCTCTTCCTAGGATCTTGGCCCTAGGAGTGGAGAATCCAACGCCTGGGATCGTCTCGGCCTCTCGGTGGAAGACAACCTGCCCTAGGTGACTAAAGCAAACAGGCTCTTAGAGCATATTTGTATATAAGAACGAATCGGTAGCTACCTAAAAATAGCTAAAATTGGCTCTAGTATATTCAAACAGAAGAGCTAGGTAGACTAATTTTTTTAGTCAAATCTTCAACTAATTATTAGCCAACTAACTAGCCAACCATAACTAATTAGAGTTAAATTTTAGTCTCGTCTAGTAACTAGCCACGCCATATGCATGGAACAGACCCTTGTACCTGCTGTAAACCGTATCATTGTAGTCCTGGTCGTGGTAGTTGTACGTAATTCGCTAAGAAAAAGTTCTACTCCTAGCTAGTACAGGCCACATGGTCATTTTGAAGACTGTTGCAGGTCCGAACTAAACTTGCGTGCCTAAACAACGTATAAAAATCACCGCACCGATACATGAGCGACTACCACCAATCACAGCCTGGTCATCCCTGTTATGTTAAGCTAACTGGGTCAACAACACAATTGTGAACTTGCTTGGGGACAAACATACGACGTACCTACCGAGCATGCAAGAGTATATATATATATATATATATATATATATATATATATATATATATATATATTATATTTATATACAGAGGTTTTTATATTGAGCGCAACCGATACGATGCGGTTAAGTGTCCCTTTCAGTTAATCCATCGATCGGCTGATCTTTGGCCTGTTAGTTTTGCGTCTTTTGGTCCTAGTTAGTACCACCCATCACTCAGTTTAAAGATGCTCTTCTGACCATTTAGATCGAACAATTTAAGGGTTACGTTTCCAGTGCCAAATTCTGTATTCCAAAGGAAACAAAAATAATTCCATGTAACACTTATGTGGTAGTCTATTAAATGCAAATGAAACTCTCACTTACACCGACTTAAAGGGACTTAATATATCTGTACGCTGACATTTTTTTTTACATGTTGCTGTCCGAAAGCTTAGATCCTGTATAAGGTAGTAAATCATAGTGACATTGCCTAAAAGTATAAATTACATATATAATAACAGGACAACAGAATTCGAAAGTACTGATATACTGATCATAAATCTTTAGATAGGCGTCTCAGCGACAGCTAAAAATAAAAAGGCCAGCACAGCATCAGAATTTTCACAAGTTAACATGAAACGATCTAGAGAGTTTTGTTTACTCTATTTCTTTTTGTCAGCACTAAAAAAACCAAGCACAGAGGACCGAGAGGAGGCTATAGAATAATACTACTAGTAAGCCATAATATATGAGGCGAGCCAAACATACTCCTACGAGGACCTAGTTATATACCTTGCGTATCCTAATCCTAATTAAAATGGTATACTCAAGATCCTCTGTGGCCACGGTTGACGACAATGGAAGTTCCATCTTAGCACACGAAGGTGAAGTTGAAACGTAACCACACTTGGGGACTTGGGGTAACTGATCTCAATATGTTTCTTCATGGTAATGTAGGAGTGTTATCCTAGAAATACTATACGCTTTAGGCTTAGTATATTCTTTTTACCTTGAAGCAAAATCAGTGGATTTTTAATTATCATAAAAACTAGTTCATCAGCTTGTGCATTTACATTTGTTAGTGACTTTTAGAAGAAGTGTATGTTAAGAATTCAAGGCCTACTGCTAACGAAAACTTGTTGAACCTGCTCTCTCTTATAGTTTGGTTGGTGGTCTCATATTCGTATCCAGTTATAGTAGACATTAATGACTAATAACTCAAATAATTTTGTAACGATAGATTTAGGTGATTTCACGAGCAATTTTTACGCTTACTATATATAGATTAATTTTAACAGTGATGGAGATGAGTAATCTACATGCAAATTTTGGTTACCCTATAATATTTTCCGCTACTGACAGTGTAGCTTTTACGAAGGTTAATGGTACTTAGGTTCTTTTTCGTAATAACAGAAATGGGTAATTTTGATACAATTCTTGGGAATTATTTTATTTAGAGCATCATAATAACAAAGGTTGACATTTTTTTAGAAAGCATAATAGACCTAATGACAATCATTGTATATGACCATCATAAAGTACCGAATCAATTACTGAATGTCTTATATCTTTTGTGTGAATCTATAGAACTTATTCTTTTCTATCTAACATGTCTCGTCGTCTTTAGCCTTTTGTTTGGGACATGGTTTCTTAATGGGGTTCAACTATGGTTTCTTTGGCTCCGGCAAAAGCACTAATTCAAGAAATGGCTTTGCTAGAGAAACACGGAGAAGTCATTTTTTGTACTACAAACATAAAACCACCCAAACATTACTTCTCTAACTTTTCCGACTCTTGGGCGAAGCCGGTTGCAAAGAGGTACTAGCGCATCGCTAAAAAAGTGCCTTACGTAAAAGGCTTGGAAAAGAGTCACTGACCAATACTAGTAAGCCGTTTTAGATAAAATTAATGTAATGATTTATAATTTGGGATAGATGAAGTACGTCGCTAGAAAAGTGCCTTATATAAAGGCTTGGATGATTTCGGATGATTGAATATTGTTCTGTGAGAGAGAATAAGCTAAAACAAGATGAGAGTAGAGCAGCCGAACGGGCTCTAACCAACACTAGTAAGCAGTTAGATAAGAATTAAGATTGATGGAAGACGCTGGGTCAATTAGTATTGCTTATAGCAGACAAGTCTACAGACGTTTGCTCTCAAGTAGGCATGCACGCATCCGTGTTCTACATGTGTACAACTACTAGTCGTAGTGAAAGCGATAACAAAAGCCTGTGTGCAGTAAATCCTTTGGGCTCCACCTAAGCTCGCATAACACATGCACAACACGCCTCAGCTATTTCTGGCAACAGCGTCACCATCTTGGCGTCTCGCCTGGCATTGCCAACTCGACGAGCGCAGAGGTGGGCGAACAGGCACCACAGGCCGCGCAACAGCCTCCAGCTCCCGCAGGCCATCCGGCCGAGCAAGGAAACGGCCCCCGCCCCCGCAAAAGATAAATAAAATCCGGCGCGGCAAAATAAAGTCCCCTAGGACGACGGACGGAGAAAGATAGGCCAGGCGGACAGGGGACACCGAGACGGGACGCCACAGCGGGCCGGGGGACGAAGCCGGAAAAAAAAATCGCCCCCAAGACCACGACCCACGAAGCTTCCAGGAAGCTCGCTCCCGCGCTCCCCGCCCGCACGCCTTTCTATATCTCCCGCCTCCCGCCTCCCGCCTCCCCGTCCTCTCCATTCCTCCTGTCCACCACCCAAGCCCCTCGGATCGGATCCGGTCCCGTGTTGTGTTTCCATTGCCAGCCAGCGGCGGCGCAGGAGACGGAGGCGAAGATGAAGCTGTCCATCCAGTCGCTCGCCAGGAAGCTGTCCCTGCCGTCCCCGAAGCGGGGCGGCGGCGAGGACGGGAAGAACACGAAGAAGCGGTCGCTGTCGCGCGGCGAGACGCCGTCGTTCGCGTCCTCGACATCCTCCTCCTCATCTGACGACGCGCTGGCGCGGTCCTCCACGCCGCGGTCCGTGCTGCTGACGCCGGCGCCGCTGGAGATCCCGCGGCGGGAGCTGGAGGCCGTGCTGCGGCGCCTGGGCCACGCCGAGCCGTCCGACGCCGAGCTCGACGCCGTGGCCGCGCTCGCCTCGCAGCCTCCGCCTGCAGACGCCGACGGCGACCTCATGGAGGCGTTCCGCGTGTTCGACGCGGACGGCGACGGCCGCATCACCGCCGAGGAGCTCCTCGCCGTCCTGGAGGGCATCCTCGGCGGCGGGCCCGACGCGTGCAGCCTCGACGACTGCCGCCGCATGATCGGCGGCGTCGACACCGACGGCGACGGATTCGTTGGTTTCCAGGACTTCGCGCGCATGATGATGACCGCCACCGCCGCCACGGCCGACGCCCGGACCTTCTTGTGATCTGTCCGTCTAGCCGTCCGGCTCCTCCGTCCCCGTCCCTCTCCCGCTTCCGTGCCAACCATCACCACCACGGCCCTGATGCCCGCCGAAGATCATCCTGCTGCGACTGTCGACGCCGGCCGCGAGCGAGACGCGAGGCCGTTCTTCTGCTGCCGCTGTCAAAATGTCAAAAAAGAGTCTTTTTGGCGCGCAGGATGATAGGCTACCACCTCATCTACTAGTAGGAGTGCTTCATTATTATTCTATTACAAAGTGCTTGCGTGCTGCTAATCCATGCACGATTAGGAAGAGAACCCCCGTCGTGCATGCAGCTTGTAAAATCCGTTCGACATCGACCTCGACAGTGAGTAGTGACCGGCATGCATGGCGAATGGATGCCTCGTTCTTTCAAATTTTTATTTGAATTTATTTGAATCCTACTGCTACCCGGGGTCCATGCTTGTTCATTCTCCACTGAGAGAGTCCTGTGGAGATTCGTACTGTATTTGAGATTTGGTGGAATTTTGGCTGCATGCGCATGGGATGAATGAATGATTGGAGATTCGAGTTCGCGTGTGCCCGACTGCCGATTCCGGCGACGGCAACGTGGCGAGCCAAAGCCAACGTCTCTGCTAATGACTGAGACTTACCAAGCGAGAGTGCCCTTTTTGTCCGTTGCTCCTCGCCATCTAGCGCTACCGGCCCACCTTCGTTCCGATGCTGTCTGTCATCGAGCATGACGTAGCAACATTGCTCTTCTTCGTTGCTGGAGTATCAAGTAGCCACATCGTAAGACTGTCTCCAACCGCCTACCATATAGGCGTCCAGAAACCGATTTATTCGGCTTGTTTTTTTAACCGAAACATTAATTTTCTCTTACAACAATTCAGCCAGAACAGTGTTTTTAGCTAGTTTCAGTCAAGTTTCAGCAAGCCAAACGGGGCCATAGCGACCCAAACCCAAAATACATCGCGCACACGAAAAAAATGGTGTCCAACAGAGTAGGCATACCAAGCACCTATTTTGCGTGGAAGGATAGAGGGAACCCAAATGTGCGTCCTCCCCCGTCTTCTCTCTCCTCAACTCAAATCTCTGGCGTGTAGGAGGCGCCGGGGTGGGGCAGCCCGCGGCAGCGGCGGCAGAGGCCTCTACGCCATCGTCATCCTCCGGCGCGAGGGCCCACGGGTGTTGCAGCACCACAGGCCAGGGGCGCCGTTGGTGGAGGCACGGTGAACCGGCGGCGCGGCGAGAGAAGACACAGGTCCCTCGGCGCCTGGAGCCGACAACGGACCCCGCCTCCGCCGCGAGCTGAGCAAGGCCGTAGCGGACGGGCCCCACGGTACGGCGACCGCCGAACCTAGGGTTCGAGCTCGCCATGGGGACGGAGAGGCCCCAGCGGCCCTAACTGAAGGCTGCGCCTGGGGGCGCCGTCGGTGATAGCGCAAGGCGGGGAGGGAAGGAGAGAGGGAGGAAGGGGGAGCGGCGGCCGCCGCATCAGAGACGTTTTTTGTCTACTGGGACCGCAGGAACTCGTTGGCTATTGGAGAAGGGGCGTTTTGGGTGCGTGACCCTTTCCCTGTAGGTGATCCAAACCATGAAATAGGTCTCGTATTTGGGTTGGTGCTATTGGAGATAGTCTAACGATGGCAATTGTATACCAACTCCTGAAATGAAAGAAAAACTCCTTTAAAACGAAGCCCCGTAAAAAAAAACTCTGTTCGCTTTGCTAAAATTTAGCTTATGCCGCTGATTCCTTGCGAGAAGGCTGTAACTGTATTTTACGTGAGAACGTCTATCAGCTGTCATGCCATATCCGCTAGCCCTCTTTCTTTGTTTTCTCCCTACCAGGAAATGAAGAAAACTGTGTGCTCTACTCCTTCCAGGCCTTGCCTTGCCTTGCCTTTCCTTTTCCACAGTTTTTTTTAAAAGGATTAGCAGGAGCACTGCCTATTCATTTAAGTAGGAGAGATTATTCATTTTCCACTGTTGTTCAGAGAAAAGGCCCGTCAGTTTCCAACAAGAGAATTGCAAGGCAAGTTTCGGTCTCACACAAGTTGCAGTAGCTATTGGTATCCTGCAGTGGAGTGCAGCCTTTTTTAAGGATTACTGTACTCGGGTAGTACCTTTTCGTGCTCGAAGCAACAACTCATCAGATGGTAGTTACAGCGAGCGAACCATGATCACACAACAATCATATCAAGTAAATCGAACTCATATAGATCAGACAAAAGCATGCAGATGATGAGCACTGGCTGCAAGTCTGCATAGTCAAGCTTGGAGCAATTGCACAGAAATTTCCAGTGGTGAAATTGCCATCGAATTTCTAGATAGAACCCCGAGGCTAGAAAAAGCCAATCTCTTTTGCGTTTTGACTGACTAACAAGTAGTAAGGACGACACTCCGGCCTCCAGGTCCTACACTCCTACTACGAATCTGCAACGGGACTTGCGTTTGGGCCAGGGGAAATTGCGCACCAGTAACCAGTTGCATTGCATGGGGTCCGGCCAGACCAGGCCGCCAGAGGAAATTCCACGAATTTCAGTCTAGTACTAGGCATTGTCGATGCGTTTACACGCAACGAGTTCCTGTTGTGCGGCCGACATGCGGAACATGGAACATGGTTAGTACCTGTTCGTTATAAGTCGTACTTTTTCAGTTAACGAATAATATTTTTCTCACACAATAAATCAGCCAACAGTACTTTCAACCGTAGCTTATCAGCTAAGCGAACAGAGCAGTACATTATTACGGATAGCTGCTCTGAAATCTCTGAACTTTCGGGTTAATCCGTACGGTTGGTTAGTACGTACTATACTGCTAGTGCTACTCCGATCCGTATTATACTATTGCCCACCAAATGAGTGCTAAGGATTATTCTCGTAAAACAACTGTAGACGCATATACGCATAGACAGTGTCGCGAATCCACAGTGGATACCTGTAGTCGCTCCACAGAGACCGTTTTGCTCGCTCTTTTTTTTTTGTATCATCACATTGGTTGCGACTCCCCATGACATGAGATCAGCCTGCAGCTTCCCCTTGTTTACGATCACGATTCCCTCTTTCGATTTTGGCGCGTGTTTAGTTAGGTGAATTTGGGAATTTGGGTTACCGTAGCACTTTCGTTTTTATTTAATAATTAGTGTTCAATCATGGGCTAATTAGGCTCAAAACGTTCGTCTCACAATTTCTAACCAAACTGTGCAATTAGTTTTTTTTTCGTCCACATTTAATGCTCCATGTACGTATCGCAAGATTTGATGTGATGAGTACTGTAGCACTATTTGACAATTTAGGGTTGAAACTAAACACCCGCTTGTTAGGTTTAGGGAACTCCCCAGCTAGGTAGGCTGCCCGTGAACCTTCTCGCCGGTTTCCATGCATTGCAGCTTTTGAGTCCGTTCCGTTTCCATGGAGACGATGGCAGTTGACGGGAAAGCAGGCTTTTTGGTTCGTACATGTTCAATATGTACTATCCTCACCGTCCAACACTGCATCGAGACGTGTGCAATCGAAATCAGAAAGTGTGAAGCAGCGGTGGGAGAGTGGAAACGCACGAATCTCCGGACGACGGAGTGCCGGAGCGGCGGGGCCCACCCGTGCCTCGTGAGTCGGGACAATGGTCCCGCTCACTGCCCGCTGCCCTGCTGTCGCCTTGTGGTGAATGGTGATGGTGATGGTGTTGGTGTCGCAGAGCAGTGGTCACATGCGGACTCATCAGCTCTCTGCTTGCCTCTGGCGGTCTGGCTGGCCGAGTGGTCAAGGACCTGCGGCTCCAGTGGTCAAGAACTACTACTACACACAAGCTGCTAGCCGCCGATGTGCTGCAAACTGCAAAGACGTCGTAGACTGGACTGGAACTGGATACTTGGATTGGTCAAGAACTACTACTACACACAAGCGGATTTAGGAAAGGCTTTCCTCCACATCTCAAGGAAAGCGAGTGAGTTAGGCAAAGCTTCCACACCTACGGAGAAGTACCTAACCTAGCCTGGCCAAGTTTGTCTTCTTCACTTCAACCTTTTTCTTTTCTGAATGGCGCTTCACTTTTGCAAGCGCGGTGAGTACTACGACGAGTTGTCGTTCGCTGAAATCCCCTTCTCTGTCCGCGCGTGCACATGCACGGCTCTGCTTCTTTCCCTCCGTCAAGCCGTCGGCCGTTGCTGTGTGCGAGCTGACTGCGGTTGTGGCCGAGCTGGGAAAAAAAGAGGATCCGAGGACACTGCTTTGTTCCATTGTCCGTTTGCTTCGACCTCGCTTTCAGGTTGTTCCCATGGACAATTTCCCGGCTCCTTCCTTTTCCTTGAGGTTGCTGCTTCAGCCACTGTGGCGTTCAGGCATAGCAGTCGGCAGTCGCCACCACTCAGCAGTGCACGGCCATGGGCGCCTTGCGTTGCCATGGAATGAAAGTACAGCGTGTCCAAGCAACTACGAGTAGGAAGTACAGGTGCCCTACTACAACATACAAACTACAATCAAGTTGCAGCCGGCCTGGCATGCAACGGGGAAAGCTTGGGGGATGATCTGAATTCTGAAATCAGAGCCAACAGAAATGGTCCAGTTTTTGCTGAAGCAAATCCACTAGAAAGAACAACCGAAAGAAATCCACTACAGAAGGCCTACAAATAACGGGAAACTGCTCAACTAGACCAGCCGCTATTCATCAACAGCATCGCCGACGAACCGTCCGTGAGCGTCCCAAGGCCGGGTTCCAAAGGACTTCCCGGCCATGCTCCGCTTCCTGTTCACCGTCCCGTCCTGTTGCGCGTACTCGGGGAAATACTCCAGAAACGACTTGGTTCCGAGCGAGCCCACTCCTTCGAAGAGGAACTCCCTCACCAGATCCTGTATAATATGGAGGCGAGTAAATTATACATAACTCGGAAGGAAACCACAGAAATGGGGCCCAAAAGTAAATACTGCTGCTGCTAATCTGTTTCAGTGGTTGCAAGGAAGCAAACAACCTTGGCGCCACTCTCACCGACCAACTTCTTTAGCAGTGGGTAACCAGGATCCTGAAAAATAAACAGAACAGCAGGGTGATGACTGATCCTCTGTACAGGTTGTATTTCATCATATGCAATGAACTAGGACACCAGCTAACCAACAGTATTTTGGGGGTTTGTTTTGGTAATGAACTAGTATAGTAAGCAACCGGAATTCAATACAAGTGATGTATAAATCCAATCAATACGATCTTTTATTACATGGAACGAACAATTCTTGTGGAAGATCAATCAAACCTTCTCTGCTCGCCATGTGAGATACTTATGTTGCGCTTCTCTATTACAATCGATTTTTTCTTCGCAAGTTTCTCGAACCGCTCCTTCCATTAACTCAAGCCAGACCTGCATGTCGAGAATAACGAGAATTAGTGGTAGCACAAACAAAATTCCAGGACAACAAAATTGGGGCGCACCTTATAGTAATCGACGAAGGCGGAGTATAGAGCTTGGTGGTTGGCTTCAGTTGGCTCAAATATCGTCCAGATAACAATGGGAGAGAAGAACCTCAGAGACTCGCTTGTAATTTTGCCACCCCACGGCAGAAGCTGCATTTCATCTATTAAAGACATCGAGCTACACATAAAGTAAATACAGGAGGGCTTGAGGTTTCTGAACGTGTTATGTTTGGGGGAAGGATCAGATTGAAATACCTCACTGTACTTGCGTATAAGAGGCATCAAATTCCTGTAATATTTTTCCCTGTAATCCTTGTGTTCAGTGGTATCATACAAAGGATTGAGGTCCCTGAATACAAACTATTCATTCAGGTCATACGTGAACTGACAATTTTGTTTGCAGCAAAACCATTTTCTGAGACTTACAAGACAACAATACTACGTGCAGGGGATGAGAAGGCATTTGCACAAAATATAGGAAGGTCATATTCGGGTTCTGAGAACGCAGCAAAGTCAAGAACCTGCATTAGCACATGCATTATATATAAGTACTAGAACATATGCCACCACAGATGGGGCCATCAACAGTAAGAGATAATATGCAGTAGAATTTTATCTATCTATAATGCTAAAATGAGAACCCAACAAGCCCAACAGGGTGGGCCATCTTTTGCTACACTGTTATAAACTGCAGTCATAGGGATCAGAATCAAAATGTCAGAGACCAAACAAAAGCCATGTTTCTCTTGTATTGTAGGTAAACTTGTAACGATATGAATGAAACTGATGTTCGAAATTACATAGAACAAAATTCAAGAAAAACACTGAAACACCACCACCTGATATGAAAAGGTTTCAGGGGAAGTAGCATCACTACACAGTTAGACAATCAGATGCTCTGTAGAGAATTTGAATTAATAAATCCTTATCCAAGGTGCACGTCTATATGCAAGGAAACTCGAAAGAATTAATTTATTATTTAACACAATGTCTATGTTAGAAAAACCAGGAAAGCATGATTTCCCAGTTCTGAAGTCATATGACAACTTGTCGTGATTCAGGGACAGTTTCTAATATGTTACTAAATCTGCCAGTTCATAATTTTTTTAGGATGGTTTATGTAGAGTAGTAACCAAGAAAACAAGAAGAATCTAAGAGCACCAAAACCAGACCAGATACCTGAACCGAGTTTTTCTGCTCAATTGTCAAGCTCCGAAGCAGTCTAATTTTGGAAGTGCTGAATGACAAAGCATTGAGAACACTATTATCCTCATTTGGTTTTATGAACTTGAACTTTTCCTGGAAGAGTAATGAAATAACTGTCAACTTTGTTGCAAAGAAAATGTGTAGATGACAATTGACAAGAGAATGACAAACATAACTGACAAGTGCTGAATAAAATTGGCAATAAGTCTTTGAATTGATAGCCAATTAGCCATTAGAGTGTCTGTGCTCTTTAAAACTTTTCTATGGGCTGTGTGCATCCTGTTACAGAGGTCATGGTGTGTTCAAGATGGTCGTGTCTTCTCCATTATCGAGAAAACAAGTGCAGAATAAAACTTGCCAGTCAGTTCAATACTATGCTGGTATGTAAAAAATGATCACAAATCAAACTTCTAGATTAACCTACTGAGTAACAAGCACACTCAACAGACTGTTTTCCAGATTCCAGGACAATGGATTCGGTTCGGTGATTGTAGCAGCCTGCACTATCTGACTGAGATAAATCACTAAACGTTCAAGTGATAGCACGACAATATGTTGCAGTATCTTAGTATAATCCCCAATTTCAAATTGATTTGAAGTTGCCAAAGCAGCTATTAGGAACATCCGGCTCTGTTTGAACGAACAATCCTGCTACGAGGCACGCCCACATGGCCAGCCACAAACAACCAGCAGAGCTTTTTTTCACTACTCCGAGACGCGGTGGCAAGCTTGAATAGTAACGGTGCCGAAGTCTCCATGACCCAGAGCTAGAGTTCCTCTTCAATGGAAGAAACGGGAGCACATAAGCTACCTCAGGCAGCTGAAGAACGTATATGAGAGTGAGTAGCTGGGGGAGCAAGAACCTGGGACGGGTGGGGGACGAGAGTGGAGCGGAGGCGGGTCTGCTCCAGCGCGAAGTGGACGAACTTCTGGTACGAGAAGCCGGCGCCGAGGCCGCCGCCGCCGCCGCTCATTTCCTGTTCCGTGCTGGTACAGTGGTGAGAGCAAGGAGATGGAGCTCGGATGGGAACAGACGAGACGAGAGAGAGACAGAGTTGGGAAAAGCCACACGTACACGAGATGACCTTTCCATTTGCACCCACAAGCTTTCGTCACGGATTGTTTTTTTTAACAAAAATACTACCAAGTGTGGCTTTCGTCACGACTGGCCTGATTTACCTGTGTTGTAATATAAATTGTAATTAACAATGAATATAACGAACCAAATTGTAACCATCATCTGCCTTGAACTGTGCTTACGTGAGCTGCTTATCAACGATGAAATATCTGAGGTGAGTTTTATCGATCTGTAGAAATGTCAACCTAGTCTCTCGTAGTCATTCGTAAGAGGAGGTGCGTTCACATAAGAAATGTGTGTGTTTTGCGGTGTGTACGGAGAAAGAGATGACCCGCGCCGCAAGGTTGGTTACCAAATCGTTCGCCACATTTTTGGCGTGAAAATCGGGCCTCGTTTAGATTGCCTCAAAATTCTATGTTTTTTCGCTCTCTCTCAATCACATCAATTTTTAGACGTATGCATGGAGCATTAAATGTAGGTAAAAAATAACTAATTACACAGTTTGGTTGTAAATCACGAGACGAATCTTTTGAGCCTAGTTAGTCCATGATCGGACAAAGTTTGTCAAATACAAACGAAACGTGCTACAGTGTCCAGATTGCAAAAATTTGCAATCTAAATGAGGCCTCGGATGCAAGACACTACAGACAAGTTTGAGCAATCACGACACTTAAAGCTATGGTACTCACGTCTGACTTCAGATATGATAACTTTTAGCTACATGCCCAAGGTCTTAAATTTTGACATCATCGCCCTATGGTTCTTGCATTCCCGGTTAGCTGCCTTATCCACCACCCACATTGTATGGACGACAGGGCCCACAACCTTCGATGACATTCTGTGATTTCTTAACAAAGGGAGTACCTCTAGTTTACGCACCAGTTTCTTTGAGTTCTTTCAGGCAACAAACATCAACCATCGGATAACAACGATCCTAATGTTTATTCTTCGTCGAGACTGTTCACCTTCTTCTCTCATTTCCCCCACCTACCGCCTAGCTCCTCTAGCTTTGGCTGGGTCCTCGACGCTGAGCTGCTCCCCATTGCCCCCAACGCGGTAATCTGTGGCCATCGTCGCTCCCAGCTCAACCCTTCGTATCCAGATATCCTTCGCCGCACGCTGATGGCAACTCTCACCGCCTTTGCCCTCAAAAATTTGGGAGTCACCTGAAATTGATGTCAACTTCATGCGTTTGAACTATAGGAAATGTGCTTAACAAAATAGCGTTCATATGTAAGTTCCTCACGCTTTTCATCTCTAAGTTACCCACGCTTGGTCTATCGTTTAATGGAGCTAACCCAGTGTCGTTCCAAGCTGATTGATTCCCCCGGCTCCGTAGGTGAAATTGGTAGGGTACGCCCGTACGAATGTTGTACTAGTGTACGTATATGGCACTCAAAAGCAGACAAGTTGCTGACTCTTAAACGTTTATTTTTCTTTTGCTATAGAATAGCATTCTTTCCTTTTCGTGGAATTTTTCTTCTTCTAGAACACATACTTTTTTCAACTAATAACGTGGTAAATAAGTTCAACTTGAAGGAAAAAAATGTTCCATGGGCAAAATTTCCAGTTACATTGTATTCATTTCTTTATTAGTCCGCCTAAAAGCGGCAAATAACACCGCCGCTTGATGGGTGTTTTAAAGAACACAAAGTCTATTCCCTTTTCCTTTTTGCAGTGCAGCCCACCCCACCCCCGGCCTGTGTTGTATCCTGCCGGCCTTGCGCATTTGGGCTCAGCAGCAGCGCATCAGCAGCCCTTCCGTTGGACCGGCTGGCAGATCAAGACTCGTTATCGTTAGCAACCCATCCGGAGCTGATTTTTTTCCCCTGAGCCAAAACAAAACGCAACTCGGAGTCGGAGGCACGCGAGCCACACCTTTGTTCGTAGAGATCTAGAGATGATGCCGAACTTGACGAGATCGTTCGGAATCGGATGGATGCTGGCACCCCCAGATGGCACAGATTTGCACCGCGTAAACTGCACATGGATGGTGGATGCACGCATTGATGCACCCCAATATCCCATCCCTGGGTGGCTGGGTCATCTCGTCTCGTCTCGTCCGCACAGCACACACAGGGTGTCGGATATTCCTCCTCCCCGGTTCGGTAATCTTCACCACACGAGCACGCATGTGACTCTTGAGGCTCGGGCGCTCGGCGGCTTCTTTCCTTGGAGCCAGCTGTCAGCAGCAACACCGTTCGTCCCAGGAAAAGATTGATTCTATCTAGAATATTGCTTATCACTCAAATTATCTTAAATTAACTGTTTTTTTATATAAAAAGACATCAATGCTTATTATGCTATGAAAAGATATCACTAAATTTGTCACGGAATATGTCCATACTATATTTATTTATTAGATTTGAGTCTTAAATGGGTACGCTCTGTTAAATTTAAATCAATTTGACACTGACAAAACATATCAGTGTTTTTTTTATCTTTTAGATCCATAAATAGAGCTAATAGTTAGCAGCTAATAATTAGCTTATTTAGCAGATGGATCCGGCTAATAGTCTAGATAACCATTAGCTAGTACTCCCTTGGTTATAAATTATAAGCCGCTTTTGACTGTTTTTCGGTTCATCCATTTTACTAGGTAACTAGACATATTGGTCCCGTTTGATTCGTTGAAAAAACAAGACAAAATACTGTTTCTGCTGATTTGTTGTGAGAGAAAAACACTGTTCCGGCTGAAAAAACAAGTTGAAAAAGACGGATTATAAGAGAAGCAAACAGAGCCATTATTATAAATGTATAGCAAAAAAATATATATAAAAAGTCAAAGCAACTTATACGTAATTTACAAGGGAGGGAGTACCCAGCTAACAACTATCAACCCAAACCAGTTAGTATGAGCTAGCTAACTATTAACAACTAAGGGAACGGAGGTAGTAACAGTACTTATTTTACTAAGCAACTTCTGACAGGATTTTGTATGATCCGTGCGTATCTTCTTCTACTTGAATCTTGGGGCAGATAGGTAGGTGCACGGAAGGTCTCAAACCCGCTTGTTTAGTTGTGCCAGCCCGAGCCCGTGAGCCCGGCACGGAGCCCGCTATTTAGGCCCGGCCCTAGCCTGGCCCGGCCCAAAGGTCAATGGGCCGGGTTGGCACAAGACGGGGGGTGCAGCGTGCTTGGGCCGCACCCTAGGCCCCTGAGCCGGCACGGCACGGCCTGCAGCATAGCGAAAGCAGGCGGCGGACCAAGAACGCCCCTCCCTCCTGGCCTCCTCCCGGCTCCCCATATAACCGTGACCCCCCCGTGGCCCCACCCCCACCCTAACCCTAACCCCATTCACCTCCCAACCGCGGCCAAGACTCGACACTCGCTTTCGGTCGCTCGCCGCCACTCGCCTCCTCTCTCGTCGATCCATCTTCGCGGCCGGTGGCGACTGTCGTCCTTGGATCCAAATGATATCGCCCGCCGCTCCATCACCTCTCCCCGAGTTACACTGCCCTCGGTCCCTCTTCGTCTTCCTTTTTACTCCTTCTCCTCTGTTTGTCGATGAACATGTGAGTCCGCCTCCCGTCTCTCTTCCTTCGTCGGTCGCCGTCCGTCCTTCTTAATCCCGTCTTGCCCTTGTGTGGCCCTCGTCTTCTCCGGCGCCGGGCTCCGGTTGCGCAAGCAAGTCCATCCCCATTCGTAACCCTAACCCTAGCCTCTAGATCTATACGTTTCTCAGTGTTTTGATTATGTTTTTGGGATCATTTTCTCATCCGGCTCCGGTTGCGCAGGCAAGTCCATCCCCATTCGTAACCCTAACCCTAGCCCCTAGATCTATACGTTTCTCAGTGTTTTGATTCTATTTTTGGGATCATTTTCTCATCATTTTCTTCTTTTCGTGTTCTTTTTCTTTGCAGGTCTGCTGTCGATGCCTCGTCGTCAACTAGCCTTGGCGTAGACGGACGACGGGCAATGGCACCACGGCCAAGCCGTAGCCACGCACCGTTGAGGAACGGTGCTAGAGTTCAGTCGTCCGTGGCCGAGGGCCCCATGGCGTGTGACCCGTAGGGCGACGGTGCCATGTTCCCTGTGACTGGCGACGATGACTTGGTCGCGACTGGGCTGTCCCCGGAGCACGACGACGACGGCCGTGACCCCTTTGCGGTGTTTGATGACGCCACCCGCGGGACACAGCCGGCGATCGACGTCGATGCCGTCGATGCAGGGGCAACGGGGATAGGGACGGTGGACTCCAACACCCACTCCAACTACACTGGTGTTAATGGTAATGCTGATGGTAATGGTACTCGTACTCCTTCCTCTGGTGCTGTTTCTGGACTTGGTAAGCGCAAGTCTAAGTGCTGGGGTGACTTTGAGGAGGTTTATGAGAAGATTAATGGTGTCGATGTGCGTGTTAGAGCTATATGTAAGATGTGTAGAACTGTGTTGAGTGCTAGATCTGTTCTTGGCATTGGGTCACATTCTTAGGCACCAAAAATCTTGCAAATGAAACTTGATAATGCTTCTAGGGTTCGGTCTCGACTAGCTTTTAATGCTTGATGGGTCTTTGCATAATTGGAACTATGATCCGCTTTGTTGCTAGAACTGAATCGTAGATTGATTGCTAGGCTTGATCTTCCTCTTGGTTTTGGTGACTTTGATGCATTTGAGGAATATATTAAAATTTCTCATAACCCAAGATTTGTTAGATCATCTAGAAGAACCACCACTAGAGATCCGGATAAGTTATTTCTTTGAACGTCGTGCTATGATTAGGAAGCTGTGTGCATGCTTTCGCATCTGTTGCTTTGACTTCGACATATGGTGCGGTAATGCTAAAGAGGATTACATATCTGTTGTTGCTCACTATGTGAATGATGATTGGGAATTGCAAAAGAAGATTGTTGGTCTTAGGTTGATTCAAGTTAAGCATTACGGTGAAAACATTTCGCTTCCATTGCATCTCGTTGTTGAGGAGTATGGCTTGGTTGATAAAATCTTTTCTATCACTTTAGATAATGCATCTTCTAATGCTAAGGCTATGGAAACTTTGACACCCATGTTTCTTTGGTTATCTTGGTTGTGATCCACTTTTGATGATCCCGCACAAGTTACTGATCTTGTGCATCAACATTTGTGCTTGTCACATTATTAATCTGATAGTCAAATCTAGACTAAAAAGAATCAAGCCTTATATAGAGGATTTTAGAACTGCAATTAATTTCTTAAACTCCTCTAATCAAAGAATTGCTATGTTTAGAAACTAATGTGAAGCTAAAGGTATGAGACCTAGAAAATTTGGCTTAGACATGGATGTTAGATGGAATGCTACTTATCTCATGCTAAAACACTTGGTTCCTTACAGTGAAGTATTTTCTGTGTTCATAAATTCAAATTATGGTTCTGCACTGTTGTCTCCAGCCCATTGCCACGTGGCTGGGAAAATATTGGAGTTCCTGAAAGTATTTTATGACTCTACTGTTACACTGTCTGGTGTTTATTATCCTACCAGTCCTCTTGTACTGCACCATGTTCTGGAGATTGCAACCCATTTGCATGCATGTGAAAGGGATGTTAATCTTAGACCCTTTGTGTACCCTATGCTTCATAAATTTCTTAAGTATTGGAAGGACATTCCTCTCTTATACTCATTTGCATTCATTCTTGACCCTAGAGCTAAGCTCGGAGGTATGCAAAGGGTCCTCCATTTACTTCTTGAATATCTTGTATCTTGATTACACTACTTACTATCTTGATTTGAAAACCGAGTTGCATAAAATGTTTGAGAAATATTTGAGAAAGTTTGGTGCAACCAGGTCACAAAGGGTTGCTTGTCCTACCCCACCCTTTGGTAAGAGAAAACAGATTGGGGAGTAATTTTTGGAGGATCAGTCCTTTGGTCCTTCCAGAGGGCACTTGCACTGTTCTTCTTCTCACTCTCGCTTCTCGAACTTTCAAGCTATTTGAACAGAGACTGCATAACTGCTTATGAGGATGGTTTTGACATTCTTCTGTGGTGGAAGGACCACAAACTAACCTATCCCATCCTAGCTATTATGGCCAGAGATATCATGTCAGTTCCTGTTTTCACTAATTTTTCAGAGTCTTGTTTCAGCTTAGCAGGGAGGATCCTAGAAGAACGGCGTCGGAGCTTGAAACCAGAACATGTTGAGATGCTGACCTTGTTGAAGGACTGGGAGCTAGGAGAGAAGAGGGAACAACATAAAGCTGCTGATACCAAGGAAATTGAAGATGCATTCGAGAATCTGTTCCTGGATGAACCAGAAGGTGAAGATGATGCATCTGGTGGCTGAGAGTGGCATTGGTTGGCTGGGAGTGTTGGAGTACTTTTGTGTGAGTTGAGAGTGGATGTGTCCCTCACTCACTTGCTTAGTTTTCATTTGAACATTTGAACAATGGCCTGTAATAACTATGTAAGATTAAGACATTTGGAGCTGGCTGCACTCTTTTTTCCTGCTTAGGGTTTCTCACAAGTGTGAGTTTTACCTAGGTAGGTTTTTAATGAGGCAGCGTTGCATAAAACAGCTCTTTTTGATATTTAAATGGATTGAGATGTTTATTTGGAGGTGTTTTAGATTTAACGGGCTGTGGGCTGGCACGACCTGCTATTTTTGCCGTGCCTCACGGACCAGCATGTCATGAAAAATGACCCACAGGCCCGTGCCTGGGCCGAAGGCCAGGCCCGCAGGCCGATGAGGCACGGCCCGCAGGGCACGGCGTGCCTCCTTGGCCCGATAGCCATCGTGCCGTGCCGGGCCGGGCCAGCCCGATGCCCAGGTATGCAGACGAGACGAGAGAGACAGAGTTGGGAAAAGCCACACGTACACGAGATGACCTTTCCATTTGCACCCACAAGCTTTCGTCACGGAATTTTTCCAGAAAAAAAAGCTTTCGTCACGGATTGTTTTTTTTAACAAAAATACTACCAAGTGTGGCTTTCGTCACGACTGGCCTGATTTACCTGTGTTGTAATATAAATTGTAATTAATAACAATGAATATAACGAACCAAATTCTAACCATCATCTGCCTTGAACTGTGCTTACGTGAGCTGCTTATCAACGATGAAATATCTGAGGTGAGTTTTATCGATCTGTAGAAATGTCAACCTAGTCTCTCGTAGACATTCGTAAGAGGAGGTGCGTTCACATAAGAAATGTGTGTGTTTTGCGGTGTGTACGGAGAAAGAGATGACCCGCGCCGCAAGGTTGGTTACCAAATCGTTCGCCACAATTTTGGCGTGAAAATCGGGCCTTGTTTAGATTGCCTCAAAATTTCAAGTTTTTTCGCTCTCTCTCAATCACATTAATTTTTAGACATATGCATGGAGCATTAAATGTAGGTAAAAAAAAACTAATTACACAGTTTGGTTGTAAATCACGAGACGAATCTTTTGAGCCTAGTTAGTCCATGATCGGACAAAGTTTGTCAAATACAAACGAAACATGCTACAGTGTCCAGATTGCAAAAATTTGCAATCTAAATGAGGCCTCGGATGCAAGACACTACAGACAAGTTTGAGCAATTACGACATTTAAAGCTATGGTACTCACGTCTGACTTCAGATATGATAACTTTTGGCTACATGCCCAAGGTCTTAAATTTTGTAACCTTGTAGTTGACCCGTTAAAACCGTCATATCTTCATTGAAGACACCACAACTCATCCTCATCCTCGAGCAACGATTCTTGCTCTATCTCGTGCGTGTACTCTTATTGTTGCTGGCCCCACACCACCTCTATCGATCTCAGCCTCTCTCATCAAGTAGGAATAAGACACCACCAACATCCTTGATGGATGCCAAATAACTTATTTTGCCACTCCCTTCATTGACATCATCGCCCTATGGTTCTTGCATTCCCGGTTAGCTGCCTTATGCACCACCCACATTGTATGGACGAATTTAGCTTATTCTATCAGGTACCATAACCTTCGATGACATTCTGTGATTTCTTAACAAAGGGAGTACCTCTAGTTTACGCACCAGTTTCTTTGAGTTCTTTCAGGCAACCAACATCAACCATCGGATAACAACGATCCTAATGTTTATTCTTCGTCGAGACTGTTCACCTTCTTCTCTCATTTCCCCCACCTACCGCCTAGCTCCTCTAGCTTTGGCTGGGTCCTCGACGCTGAGCTGCTCCCCATTGCCCCCAACGCGGTAATCTGTGGCCATCGTCGCTCCCAGCTCAACCCTTCGTATCCAGGTATCCTTCGCCGCACGCTGATGGCAGCTCTCACCGCCTTTGCCCTCAAAAATTTGGGAGTCACCTGAAATTGATGTCAACTTCATGCGTTTGACTGTAGAAAATGTGCTTAACAAAATAGCGTTCATATGTAAGTTCCCCACGCTTTTCATCTCTAAGTTACCCACGCTTTGTCTATCGTTTAATGGAGCTAACCCAGTGTCGTTCCAAGCTGACTGGATTCCCCCGGCTCCGAAGGTGAAATTGGTAGGGTACGCCCGTACGAATGTTGTACTAGTGTACGTATATGGCACTCAAAAGCAGACAAGTTGCTGACTCTTAAACGTTTATTTTTCTTTTGCTATAGAATAGCATTCTTTCCTTTTCGTGGAATTTTTCTTCTTCTAGAACACATACTTTTTTCAACTAATAACGTGGTAAATAAGTTCAACTTGAAGGAAAAAAAATGTTCCGTGGGCAAAATTTCCAGTTACACTGTATTCATTTATTTACTAGTCCGCCTAAAAGCGGCAAATAACACCGCCGCTTGATGGGTGTTTTAAAGAACACAAAGCCCTTGTTTAGTTCGCGAAATTTGGATTTTGGGGTACTGTAGCATCTTCGTTTTTATTTGGCAAATAGTGTTTAAACATGGACTAATTAGGCTCAAAACGTTCGTCTCGCAATTTCTCACCAAACTGTGCAATTAGTTTTTCTTTTCGTCTACATTTAATGCTCTATGTACGGGCCGCAAACATTCGACATGACAGATACTGTAACAACTTTTTAGAATTTAGGGTGAAACTAAACAAGACGAAAGTCTATTCCCTTTTCCTTTTTGCAGTGCAGCCCACCCCACCCCCGGCCTGTGTTGTATCCTGCCGGCCTTGCGCATTTGGGCTCAGCAGCAGCGCATCAGCAGCCCTTCCGTTGGACCGGCTGGCAGATCAAGACTCGTTATCGTTAGCAACCCATCCGGAGCTGATTTTTTTTCCCTGAGCCAAAACAAAACGCAACTCGGAATCGGAGGCACGCGAGCCACACCTTTGTTCGTAGAGATCTAGAGATGATGCCGAACTTGACGAGATCGTTCGGAATCGGATGGATGCTGGCACCCCCAGATGGCACAGATTTGCACCGCGTAAACTGCACATGGATGGTGGATGCACGCATTGATGCACCCCAATATCCCATCCCTGGGTGGCTGGGTCATCTCGTCTCGTCTCGTCCGCACAGCACACACAGGGTGTCGGATATTCCTCCTCCCCGGTTGGGTAATCTTCACCACACGAGCACGCATGTGACTCTTGAGGCGCTCGGCGGCTTCTTTCCTTGGAGCCAGCAGTCAGCAGCAACACCCTTCGTCCCAGGAAAAGATTGATTCTATCTAGAATATTGCTTATCACTCAAATTATCTTAAATTAACTGTTTTTTTATATAAAAAGACATCAATGCTTATTATGCTATGAACAGATATCACTAATTTTGTCACGGAATATGTCCATACTATATTTATTTATTAGATTTGAGTCTTAAATGGGTACGCTCTGTTAAATTTAAATCAATTTGACACTGACAAAACATATCAGTGTTTTTTTTATCTTTTAGATCCATAAATAGAGCTAATAGTTAGCCGCTAATAATTAGCTTATTTAGCAAATGGATCCGGCTAATAGTCTAGATAATCATTAGCTAGTACTCCCTTGGTTACAAATTATAAGCCGCTTTTGACTGTTTTTCGGTTCATCCATTTTATTATGTAGCTAGATATATTATTATAGATGTATAGCAAAATAGATATAAAAAAAAGTCAAAGCAACTTATACATAATTTATAAGGGAGGGAGTACCCGGCTAACAACTATCAACCCAAACCAGTTAGTATGAGCTAGCTAACTATTAACAACTAAGGGAACGGAGGTAGTAACAGTACTTATTTTACTAAGCAACTCCTGACAGGATTTCGTATGATCCGTACGTATCTTCTTCTACTAGAATCTTGGGGTAGGTGCACGGAAGGTCTCAAACCCGCTTGTTCAGTTGTGGTTCCAATCAGGAGATAAACTAATGGAGATTCCAGCTCCGATCTCGTCCTGATGATGCCAATGATAGCTACGTACGCAATCAGGACAATTCCTCAATCTCCCCCATCTTCGCAAGAATATTCCTAGTCCATGTTTCCAGTCCACGGCCCGATATTACCCCAAGTTTAACAAATAAATGGCAAGGAATGTTGTATGTAATGTTGGTGGTGGTGTACAAACCTACCACTATCATGACTATCTATCCGATCCTGTGTAAGCTACTCATTCGGAAACATAAACATATACTCCTGCTTTGGAAATTCCACACGGTTCCACATTTCTAACTGAACTGCAATCTTAAGTGTGAATCATGTTGGACTCCACTCTGATTTGTATGTATAAACCAATTCATTCGTACTGCATCTCAGCATTTCAACTGCAGTATAACCCAGTTCATTCACCTAATGAATGTTTTGTTCGCACTTCAGTTCATCTGACGAATATTTTTTGCAACCAGGTGGAGTTCTGCTAACAAAAGCACGTAGGATTTGGATTCCTCAAGGAGAAGGAACATGGAGTAACAGGTTACTACAGCTTTATCTGAATCGAACTGAATTGTCAGCTTACTGAGATCCAGCTAACACTGCAAAAATTATCAGATTCACACTGGATCAAACAAATACCAAACAAGAATTACTACTGCAAAATGCTCATAGATTCCGATTTCCGAACAGTGGAAACACGAATTAGTAGAGATCCATAGATTCCAATCGTTTGCTTTTTCATCCACAAACCCAAAGCATCGCATCTATAGACTAGGAAGCGGATTAGAACAGAAGTTAGCTCGAACAGTGTATTCCAACCAATATCCTCAGCGGTTCCCGATTATTAGTAGAAAGAAGAATCTAGCGCTACTGCTTCATAATCTTTCGATCGTTGCTTCTATATACACTTAAAACCGCACACGCCAGCCACACGCTCGGCTGTGAAGGGAGAGAGGGGAGGACCGAAAAAACAAAACAGAGGAAGACGACGAGCTCGACGGAGCAGCAGATTCGACGGGCGCGAGAAAGGGGGAACGGAACCTACGCGATCTTGGCGAAGCAGCCGCCCCCGGCCATCATGACCTTGAACTCCTCGAACGAGATGAGGCCGTCGCCGTTCTGGTCGACGCCCTCGATCATGCGGCGGCACTGCGCGACGGAGGCGGACTCGCCGAGGCCCCTGAGGACGCGCGCGAGCTCGGCCGCGGAGATGGTGCCGTTGCCGTCGGCGTCGAAGACGCGGAACGCGTGGCGGAGGTCCTCCTCGACGGCGGCCGCGTCGCCGGCCACCGTCGCGTTCAGCGCCGCGAACTCGTCCAGGCTGATGAAGCCGTCGCCGTCCGCGTCCGCCTCGGCCATCATCCGCGCCACCTCGTCGTCGGAGGCCGCGTGGCCCAGGCTCTCGAACAGCGCCGCCAGCTCCGACCGCGAGATCCGCCCGTCGCCGTTCGCGTCGAACTTGCGGAACACGCGCGCCATCTCCTCCTCTGCCGACGTCGCCGCAGGCGCAGGGGGGGCGTTGCCCTTGCCTTCCTGCTGCGGCTGCATCTGCGGCGGCGGCGACTTGGAGCGGCGGCGGAACAGGGACGGAACGGGCATCCTGATCTTACCCATGGCTCTCGCTACCTGGTTTGGTCGCGTGGCCTGAGGGCTGTGAGGCGATTCGGCTGGTTCCGTCACGGCGGTGGCTGCGGTTTCGTTTCTGAGACGGGCGGCATATTTATAGAGGCAGGACCGCAGGAGGTGGGGCCGGCGTTTTCCATTATACGATCACGGATCCGAGCCGTGCAAGCCAGGGAGGCCGGCCGGGGAGGAAGCTGCGCGCTCTAGCTGTTGCGCTACGGTCCCTGCCATGTGGGCCCCGTCTGGGAAGCCGTGCTTGCCCCAGTGGATTGCGGATACCGCAAACCTGCTCGTGAAAACAGTAATGGATTGCCGTTTCATGAGCTCGCGTGTACAAGGAAAAAAGGCTTCATCTAAAAAACTGAAACCCCTGAGAAACTCTGCCAAGGACGGCGCGCCTAGATATCCATCATGAGGTTTTTATTAGAACAACCACCCTTACCTTTTGTTTAGCGTGAGATTGAATCATCTTTAGTTCTAAAATTATTCTAAGTTTGAATTGAACTGATTCATAGGATCAGGATAAAATAAAGTTTTCTATTGTACGATGTTTCCATTTCCGCTTTGTAGTTCGAGAAAGGTTGCTTGCCTCGCAAAACACCCCAAATCATGCAGATGGCAGGCATGAGCGAGAGGGTCGAACGAACATGGCGCCACATGCAAAACTTCAATTTCATACCGAACGAACCATGTATGGATGGATGGCCAACGGAGAAGGATAAGGCATTGCTTATGTTAGGAGCCTTGTTTTATTCCTTTTTCCGGGTTCCATGTAGTAGGCCTTTTTTAGTTCGAGGGCTGCTTAAGTAAATAAATGGAAAGTAATAATCGCAACATCAGAGCACAGGTCTCCCTTGCATCTGCATGGCTGCTAAAAAAGGCTCCGACTTCAGAAAGGCCACTGCTACTTTAGACTCTCTTTGAGAAACATTGCAAGCCATGAATATGCGATTCTTGTGCTGTGGTTAAGCTCCAGTTTAGAACGCGTGAATCTTTTTTTTTCATAATCCATGGCAGGTGGAGCCTCTACAAGGATTCTTGTGTTCTTTAACGGTATGTACTTTTGTATTTCTTATGATTTTTCAAAGGATCATTGATGATGTAGAAAATCTAGAATTATTATATTTGTAATAAAATTGTAATTGTAATTGTATTGTATTTGTTTGTGTGTGTGTTTTATTTCAATAGGTTAGATACAATTTTGTATGAAACATAATCGCGACTCAGACCCTTGTAAACTTGTAGATATTCACCTTTATGAACGCACGCACGCTATACCTACATGAGCACCCTCCCGAGATACTAAAGGCAAGACCTAAACGCAAGAGATTTCAAGATCGACAAGATCAGGACAGCCATTTTCTATGTTGATAGATATGTTGCCTCACACTAATAAAAATAAACATTGATTTTTCTTCGTCAAGTACAAGAAAGCTGCGATCATCAATGTTATGTCTAGGAGGGTGTTTGGTTCTAGCATTTGTTTGCCACGCTACGGATACTACTCGCCATAGAAAGTCAGGCTATTGTTCGTTTCCGCGTAAGGTGCGACCAGCCACAAAAATCTTAGGGCCTGTTTGGAACATGGGTTTTTTTTTCTATCCCTGCGTTTTTCATGTGTGAAATTGAACTGATTCTTGTGAAATTTCTGTGTGATTCCTGTGTGATTTCTGTGTGATTCCTGTGAAATTCCCGTGTGATTCCTGTACGGTTCCTAGCATTTTCTATGTTCATTTACATGTGGTTTTTCGCCACAACTGTAGCGTCCATTTCCTCTGCCTCAGCTATGGCAGTGCCACAACAACACAGACAAAATGTTACATATTATATTTTTTGTCACTTCTATATTTCAAGTGTCTGAATTTTAAGATAATTCAAGACAACACTCTTGTACCTCTAACCAGTACAAGTAAATTTTTATTTTTATGATTTATTATTTGTCTTTGTATCATAACGTATTAAAATTTGTCCTTATCTTTCTATAGAAAATAATTATAAATTGTTAATTGTCTTTGTGTCAACACAAATCAGATTTTGTCGGGTTTGTGGTTTTTATAACATGTTTTTTATTCGGGGTTCTAAAAATTGTAGATCGCGTTTGCAGAAATTGCAATAATCAAAATCTGTGATTTTTGTATAAAATATATACAATAACCACCACCCGAAAGGAAACTGAAATTCAGGCGGTTGAATTTTAGCAAATCCCATTTTTTTTTGTTATGTCAAATAAATAAAGAGGAGCTTATTAAAAAAAGTTGTGTGGTGCATGACCTGTATGCCGCTTTTATTTATCCTTTGGGATCATTTAATTTGCGGAAAGCGAAGACCAGCGCATGGAACAATTAATAAAATGGAGAGTATCAGCACATCTGTATGATCTATCCCTCTTGCAAGCCAGGCCGAATGTTTTTTATTATTATTGGCATGTCAAATGTCAACTACCGTGTCTCTGGACACACAATCATTCGAACATTTGACTTGAAGGTTTTGAATATATATATATATATATATATATATATAACTACTATCCTGTAGCTGGCTGTAGAATAATTTATGCTGTAGCCACTTTGAGTTACAATAATTACTATGTTAATTTACGAGATTATAGTAACTCCTTACTAAGTGGTTTAATATAACGTTACGGTAAATATCTCCATGTGTTATAGTAACCTAACTATCGTAAATATATATTAAAAAACGATTCCATTCATTCGTATCGCTGGCAGCAGATATACACTTGCTCAACCAACGTACAGTACGGTCTTGGACGGCCTGTACTGTAATCTTCTATCCCGCTTACTAGTAAAGATATGGAACGATGATCGCAAAGATTCATGGCGCATGACCCGGATTTGATTGTTCGCTTCTCTTATAATCCGTGTTTTTTAACTTGTTTTTTCAGCTAAAACAGTGTTTTTTTCTCACAACAAATCAATTGAAACAGTGTTTCGGTTTGTTTTTTCAGCGAAGCGAACGAAGCCTTAGTGCTTTGATTGGCAATGGCCAGCAGCGATGATTCGATGGAGAAACCAGTCATCCGGCTGGGCAAATTAGTTACTAACATGAATGATGATGAAGATTTTATGATAAGTGCCAGACCAAGGAGCGGCATACAGCCTGTTCGCTTGCTCGTAAACGATCGTAAATTTCCAGCCGGGAACAATGTTTTTCTCTCACACCAAACTAGCCAGCAGTAAATAATCTACGATACGATATGGCCTCCCGAACAGGCTGATAGCATATCTTGAAGTCCACTTAAGCCGGCGCTGGCGTCGTCGTCCAGGTTCGTGGAATTCCCGGGTGGAAACCGAATTCGCGCGCGGTCAGGCTGAGGCAGCGTGTCCCGCCCACGACGCGGAGGCCATGCCATTGCCAATGCCAGCCGCCGGTGGCCTGCCTCTGCCTGGCTGGCCGCGGGTACAGCTAGCGGTGACGATGGGCGAGCGATGCCACTTTCGCGGAACCTGGACTGTGACTGGACCGACGCAACGGGAAACCGTTACAGGGTCCCCAGCTCGCGGGCCCCACCGCCCTTGCCGTTCTCCGTGATTGCGGGGGGTGTACGGGATGTTGGGCAGTTATTGTGGCCAACGGCTACCGGGAAAAAGTCGACGAGAAACCGCGTGGGAAAAGCGCGAGGCCGTGCTGCGGGGCCCGCGGCGTGGTGCGCCACCTGGCTGGCCGTGTGGGTGAGAGCGAGACCAGCTGGTTGGGCTGGCTCACAGCTCACTGCATAGCGCGTTCGCGATCGACAGTCATGGAGGCCGACTCGGCTGTCTTGAGTATAATCTGACGAATCCGTATGTGATGGTGCGAGTTATGGAACGAGATTTGCTTGACGCTTTCTACTGACAGGATCATAGCAGCGAGGTGGTTGGAGGAAGGGAACATCCCAACAGCTCACTGCATAGCTAGGCTGAAGGATGCTTTCGCCACAGTCGTGGAGGCCGACTCGGCTCCTCCTGCTGTCTGGAAGACAAAGAAGATATCCGATGAATCCGTGTGTGTGTGTGTGTGTGTGTGTATTTGCCTGGCGTTTTACACTCTACTGACAGGATCATAGCGGTGAGGTGGTCTGTTCTGTACCATGTGTGGAAAATGAGTAGAACGAGTTACCTTCTCTTGGTACTCGGTTACATGTTAATATAGTTCAGGAAGCCCCCGATGGCTTGTACAACAAGAAGATTACAACAAGATAGATTTACACGGAGTAACAAACTCCCTCAAGCCAAGATACATGCTATGCGCCAGGTACATGCTAACAGCCATGTAACGCGATAAACAACCTTATCATCTAACACTATGGATCGGAGCAAGGGAACAGCCGAACAGGGCAATTTCGCCGCGCTTGTCACCTAGCTATGCCCTTTCTGTTCTGTAAAGAAGATTCCATGGACGTGGTGGCGGTGATGAGACCGCGCGCGAGAGCCCACCCGATTCTCCTATGCTAATAAGTGCAGTTCCAACGAAAGAAATTAGTAGTTTCTATAACATATGATACCATATCAAAAAAGTACTGTTTTTCAACCCATGGTTTCTATGAATAATAATTATTTTCTATTTCTCTCTCCCAACTGTATCTTCTTCCTCCAATGGGAGTGCGACACGAGCTCCCTACAAACTGGTGGTTTCTCCCCAATGACGATTTCATGATTTCTTGGTGCATTGGGTCAAGAGTAGACCTGATTTCTTCATGAGAAAACTATTTCTATGATTTTTGCTCTCTTTCTTCATTAATTACGTTATCATGTCAGCATTTTACCTACGTAGCAAGTTATTTAATAAGGATAGAAACCATCGTCAATACACTATTAGAACTGCCCTAGATATTTGGTAACCAACGCCAGGTGGAGCTGTCGAAAGCAAATCCGACCCAAGGCACCACCGGGACCGGAGGTCCGCGTCCACCGAGTTGCATGGCTGTTGGCCTCCGTCCTGGGAGGGGGACGGGGTGTGTCCCTGTTGCCTCCGATGTGGGGTGGGGTCCCACTGCTGTCCCCCTCACTCAGCTCACCGATTTTTTTTTAAAAAAAATGGGACGCTTTCGTTTTTTTGGGAGGCAGCCAGCCAGTCATGCGTGATGCACTGAGCTCTCATTCATTCATTTCTGATTTCTTGTGGCACTGCCGGTACTGTTGCTGTTGCAGCTGCAACCGCAGGGTCCGGTTTGGTGACAGACTGACAGTCCATAGGATAGGAGTAGTAGGGGGTGGTTTAGGCCCCGTTTAATTCCCCAAAAACCAAAAAATTTTGCGCAGTAGGTGTCACGTCGAATCTTACGGTACATGCATAGAGTACTAAATGTAGACGAAAAAAAAACTAATTGTACAGTTGGGTGAGAAATCGCGAGACGAAACTTTTGAACCTAATTAGTCCATAATTAGACACTAATTACCAAATACAAACGAAAGTACTACAGTACCCAAAACCCAAAAATTTTTGGATCTAAATGCGCCCTTAGTTGACGAATTTTTCTTGAAATGGTACGGTAGCATTTTCGTTGTTATTTGGCAATTAGTGTCCAATTATAGTCTAATTAGGCTTAAAAGATTCGTCTCGTGAATTTTGTCTGAACTGTGTAATTAGTTTTATTTTTTATTTATATTTAATGTTTCATGTACGTGTCCAAAGATTCGATGTGACGGGAAATCTTAAAAAATTTTGTAAAATTTTGAAAACTCTAGGTTAAAAATATCGCCGGTCATGTTTCCCGGATGCTAGTGGTAGACTGGTAGTGCACTGTTGGCTGCTGCCACGTCCTGTTCGTTCGTCCACCCGTAGTATAGTACTACTACGCCCCGACAGCAGCATGGCATTGGCAGCCCCTTGTGTAGAGTATGACCTCCTGCCTTTCCTTAATTTTCTCTTTGCTTAGCCCTTGTTTAGTAACCACTTCAAAATTTTACACCATGTTACATAGAATAATTGACACATTCATAAAGTATTAAATATAGACTAAAAAATAACTAATTGCACAGTTTGTGACTAATTTACGAGACGAATCTTTTTAGCCTAATTAGTCCATAATTTGACAACAAAGTGCTACAGTACACATATGCTAATAACAGATTAATTAGGCTTAATAAATTCGTCTCGTGGTTTACTGACGGATTCTGTAATTTGTTTTCTTATTAGTATCCTAATATCCTATGCAACACCCCCATATAATAACCGACGTGATACCCCAAAACTTTACGAGCTGGATCTAAACGAGGCCTTATTTCAACTTATAAGTTTTTGGTATTTGGTCTAGACGTTTGCTTCTACATACTCGGACCTAGCTGTGGCCTGTGGGGACCCAGAGCTGCTTTCTTGTATATCGTTGGGCAGTTTGGGTCGGATGAGTGTTACTGGCGGAATGGAACTAATGATGGCTTTCACGGGGAAGGCATGACTGCACCACGGTCCTCGTCTTATAATTAGACTTTTCGCCTTAGTCTATGTTTAGTTGCCCGAGTCAGCGCCGCCAAAAATACTGTAGCATTTCATTTGTATTTGGTAATAATTGTCCAATCGTTGACTAATTAGGCTCAAAACGTTTGTCTCGCAAAGTATAACCAAACTGTGTAATTAGTTTTTTATTTCGTCAACATTTAGTACTTCATGCATGTACCGCAAGTTTGATGTGACGGGAAATCTTCTTTTTGCATAGTAACAAAGTTTGGATTTTGGGATGAACTAAACATGACCTTATCTTACCAGTCGGAACAGTATTTTTCTCTCACAATAAATCAGTCAGGACAGTGTTTTATCTTGTTTTTTCAGCGAATCGAACGGAGCCCACGTCTCTATCCAAGTTCATGACATGTGGGTGTGCACTGCGTGCATCCATGGCTCTATATGTGCTAGTTGTCGTGCATGATACAAATCACCCTGATTAAATTAATCTGTGCCGACGTCTCGACCAAACTTTCAGTGATATAGGTAGGTACAATTAGCAAGCTAGCAGTAGTCGTCGTGATGCAATATTTTCAAAGTTCATGAATCTGGACGAGAGAACACAGAACCGAGTTTCTAGATCGACTACTACGTACCGAATTCCTAAAATAAATACTACGTACCGATGAATGAGTTCCATTCAGAGTTGAGAGCTCAAAGTTGGGTCTCTCGGTGTGGTATTTGTACTACATGGAACCTTTTCGCTGAATAGTGGCACCGGGCCCGGATGACTTCATAGGCTTGTTTTATAAGAAATGCTGGACGATCATAAAGGATGACCTGACACAAGCAATCTTAAGTTTCTATTGCCACCGGACAGCAAGACTGAATCTAGCGAATGAAGCAAATATTGTGCTATTGCCAAAGAACCAAATAGCATCCACCGAATGTCGGTGTTTTCGGACCACCGACAAGTAAATTTATATTTGCGCGTCTGGCTTAGATGGTGTCCTCGGATGACACAAGGGTTTATACTGGTTCGGGCAGAACGTCCCTACGTCCAATTTGCTGCTGCTCGTGTTACCGGCACTTGGTTTGCAGTAGGGGTTATAAATGGGCGAGAGAGAAAAAGAATCCCAAATCTCTGGTGAAAGGAGTGAACGGGTGCTGAGAGCTCGAGCGCTGCTCAGCCGTGTGTTCGTGTCGTGTTCTTGTGTTTTCTATCTCGTGGTCTGGTTCTTGTGTGGATCAGGGTCTCCTTTTTTATGGGACACCCTGCTTTCCTTTTTATAGGCTAAGGAAAAACGCGGGTTACAGCGGAGTAAAAGGAGAAGAACAAGAGAGAGGAAGGCTTCCAGGATGGTCGGGTCATTCTTCTCCTTCATGCGGGTCTCGCCGACCCTATAGATGTCAACAGGGACGGCTCCACGTCATGGCCCTATCCATCACTGGCGCCATGCGCATGCGTCATCTGCCGGTCATGGCGCTCCATTCCATCCTGGCGGACGTCGTGGTGAACTGACACTCCTGTCAGCGTTCGTACGAGGGTTAGGCAGAACAGCACCGGCACGCTTGACGATGTTCTTGATTTGAATCCTCAGGTATGGTCCGTCATGGCCATTGGTTACATCGGGCACGTGCCGGTCTCTTATTTTGTATTAGAATTCTAACACAGGCCCATACGCTTGGACCTGGAGTGGTCGGCTGCGGTATGGATCCTCATCGGACGAGGCGGATTCCGCGGCCTCAGGGTCGGGCGAGGCAGCGCCCGCGGCCTCAGGGTCGGGCGAGACAGAGCCCGCTCCAGAGGTCGGGCGAGGCGGAGCCCGCGCACCTGGGGGACGGTTGGAGCTGTAGTCGCGCTCTTGACTGTTCGGATGAATCAATGTTGATGACCATTAGCTCCTTCTCTTCGGGTACCCTAGTATTGGTCCGCGACACCATATCAGAATACAGACTGATTAGTCTGATCAATAGTGTAGCAAAAATAATCACTTAGTTACTCGCAAATCGACTGGCACCCCATATGAACGAGCTTGCATCGCATGCCCAAAACACATTCATCAAAAAGAGATGTATACATGACAACTTTTTATATGCACAAAGAGTCATACAGTTGCTACACCGAAAGAAGAAACCAGTGCTTTTCATCAAGTTAGATATATCCAAAGCATTTGATTCCATAGGGTGGACGTTTCTCTTGGAAGTCATGCAAGCACTTGGCTTCAGCACAAAATGGAGAGACTGGGTGTCGGCCCTGCTGGGCACAGCATCCTCAAAGGTTCTAGTAAATGGACAACCGACAAGAGGGATCAAACATGCCAGGGGCTTACGCCAAGGTGACCCACTATCACCATTGTTGTTTATCCTAGCCATTGACCCGTTTGAAAGCTCTAGTTTAGTTTTGGTGAATTGATGAAACCCTAAGTGCTAACCTAGTTTATCAAGTGATCATGAGATAGGTAGCACACTCCAAGTGATGAAGCAAATGAAGATCATAGCATGATGATGATCAAGTGCTTGGACTTGGAAAGAAGAAAGAGAAAAACAAAAAGCTCAAGGCAAAGGTATAAACCATAGGAGCTATTTTGTTTTGGTGATCAAGACACTTAGAGAGTGTGATCACATTTATGATTGATAGCCGTACTATTAAGAGGGGTGAAACTCGTATCGGAATGCGGTTATCAAAGTGTCACTAGATGCTCTAACTCATTGCATATGCATTTAGGATCTAGTGGAGTGCTAACACCCTTGAAAATGTTTGTGAAAATATGCTAACACTTGTGCACAAGGTGATACACTTGGTGGTGTTGGCACATTTACAAAGGAGGTGGTGTTTGCAGGGTTGAGATGGGTTTGGGTCCCTCTCGGCGGGATTCGGCGCTTTCGGGAAAATGGAATGCCTATTTTGTATTGCGCCGGATGCAAATTCTTGTGGTTGGCACATTGGAGCAAGGGTCAAGAAGTTAGAAGTGAAAATGAGTTGATCGCAAAGACGCTGGCGTCGATCAACTGACCGGACGCTGGGTCTGAAAGCACCGGACCCGGGCAACGTGTGTCCGGTCAAACTGACGGGTCTGCACAGTACCGAGGGTATTGCACCAGACGCTGGTCTGTGTCCGGTCAAGGTGGACCGGACGCGTCCGGTCGAAGAAATACGCCTCGGGGAGCTTACTGGAAACGACCGGACGCTGGGGCTTCAGCGTCCGGTCAGTTTTTACCGGAGCGTCCGGTCAACTACGTAGCTGTTGAAATCTGACGAATAGCGTGTGAAGCTAGTGACACGTGGCATGAATCAGTGGACCGGACGCTGAGTCCAGGGTCCGGTCTGTATGACCGGAGCATCCGGTCAGAGCGTGTTTTGCCCAGTGAAGGGGTATAACGGCTCTATTTGATTGGGGCTCTATTTATAGCCCCATGGCCGGCTCAAGCTCACACTCTTGCACATTTTCATTGACATAGCAACATTGTGAGCTTAGCCAAAGTCCTCCCACTCATCTCCATCATTGATCCATCATCATTGTGAGACTGGGAGAGAATCCAAGTGCGTTGCTTGAGTGATTGCATCTAGAGGCACTTGGTATTCGTGTTGCGCTGCGGATTTCGCTTGTTTCTCTTGGTGGTTGCCACCACCTAGACGGTTGGAGCAGCGGTGGAGGATTGGCACGAGCTGGTGATTGTTCGTGGCCATATCCGGTGATTGTAAGGGAAGTTGTACCTTTCCCGGCGGAGTGCCGAAAGGTAACTCTAGTAAATTGCTCGTGTCATTGAGTTACCTCACCTGTGGGTCGGTTCTTGCGGTGTCCTATCGTGTGGACGAGGTTTGTGAAACACCTCTTAGCCGCCGAACCACCAAGTGTTGGTCGACACAACGGGGACGTAGCGTGTTGGCAAGCACGTGAACCTCGGGAGAAAATTGATTGTCTCTTGTCTTTGGCTTTCTTCTGGTGATTGACTATATATTCATCTTGTGATTGGTTCATCCCCTACACGTCGGTATAATCACCCTACTCACTTATTTATATTCTTGCAAACTAGTTGATACAAGCTCTTTAGTGTAATTAGAATTGAGAGCTTGCTTTATTATTTACATTCATCTAGTTGAGCTCTTTAGAGTAGCAAGATTGAGAGCTCTTAGTGGGTAATTACATAGCAAGTTTGTGTGCCTAAGTAATCATTGCAACTAGAATTGTTGGATAGGTGGCTTACAACCCTTGTAGAGTTAGAGCAAGTTTGCATTACGCTATTTGTCATACTAATCAAATTGCTCTAGTTGATTTGTAGATTTTTAAATATGCTATTCACCCCCCCTCTAGCCATATTAGGACCTTTCACCGTTACAACGCATTATCGAAGTGGCGGCGCATAAGGGTGTGCTCAAACCTATCCTTCCAACGTCGGCACAGCTGAGGTGCTCACTTTACGCAGATGACGCGGCGAATTTCTTCGACCCATCAGCATGTGAACTTCAAAGGTTATACAAGATACTAACTTTCTTTGGAGAGTGCTCGGGCCTCAAGATTAACATCTTAAAAGCAGAAATTTATCCGATCGAGACTAGACAATCTTTGCGGTACCTCGGCTACTCCAAAATTTCCTAGGAAAATTTTGTAAATTCGAGGAAGTACAGGATTTCCCCTTCATTTCGAAAGCTCCGGAAGATAGAGGTACAACCTTTGTTAGACAAAATAGGAGCAAGGTTACGGGTGGAAAGGAAAGCTCTTGTCGCGTCGGGAAGAAACCTTGGTCAAAACCGTGCTATCCTCGCAGACCAATATTCCACATGACCGTCTTCCCCCGAAAGAAATGGCTTATCTGAAAGATCGACCGATTAAGGAGGAGCTTCCTCGGAGAGGAGAGACGCAGGATAAGGTGTATGGGGGCACTCTCTAGTAAATTGGCCAACTTCATGCCTTCCAAAGAGCAAGGCGGGTTGGGGATACTGGAGCTTGAAGCGCTTCACAAAGGGCGCTGAGGTTGAGATGGCTGTGGTTTCAATGGAAACACAAAGACCATGCATGGAACGACTGGAGCTCCCATGTGATTGGAGCGATCGTGAACTCTTTGCGGCTTCAACGGAGGGTCACGGTCGGTGATGACAAAGACGGCCAGGTTTTGGACGTCGTCATGGGTCAATGGGAAAACTCTGAAAAGTATGGCGCCAACACTCTTCCTCAAATCAAAAAGGAAAAAATTAACAGTTCAGATGGCGCTACATGAAAACAGATGGATTAAACACTTACTTCCACTTCAAACCAGTCAAGAGATACGGGAATATGTTGCACTGTGGGAACAAGTAGGCAACGTTCAACTACAAGAGGGCATGGAAGACACAATACGATGGCGATGGACGCCAGATGGAGAATATGCAACTAAAAGCTCCTACCAAATCCAATTTGAAAGTAGTTACGGCAAGTTAAGGCTTACGCCAATCTGGAAAGCAAAACAGAGCCTAAATGTCGTTTTTTCTCATGGACACTACTACACAAGAAAATACGTACTGCTAACAATCTAATAAAGAGGAATTGGCCAAACGACCCGACTTGCAAACTATGTGGAATTGATCCAGAGACCCCGACCCACCTTTGCAAAGACTGTCCATATTCAAAACAAGTCTGGTCCAACTGAAAAGCTGGCTGCAACTCTCGGGTATTGATCCAGTGCCAATGACAGGATCAATTCACAGGTATTGTAGAAAATGCAGGGTCAAATTCGACAAACGACAGAGGAAAACATTTGACGGGATCATAATCTATTTCTGGTGGAACATATGGAAGGAGCGGAATAGAAGAACATTCCAACAAAAAAATCTTACAAGCGAATCAGGTAGCAAGTCTATGCAAGGATGATATACACCATTACCAATTTGCGACAAGACCGGCGACCCAACAAGAGTAGAGAGAGTAGTCATAGGTGCCTAGCTGTTTTAGTTTCATGCCCTCTTCTAGTTGTTCTGAAGCTGAGTAGTATTTCTGGCTGTATGAGTAGTAGTAGTCGTTGTCATAATAGTAGTAGTAGTCGGTTCAGTAGTTTAGTCGTCTTTTTTTTACCCTTTGTACTCTCTGTCTTTTTCTTTTTATTCGTCTAATAAAAATCGGCAAAACTTTTGCCGGCTTTCAGGAAAAAAATAATAGTGGCAGCCAGGATCGTGAGAGCACACCGTCGAGGCCACACCAAACTTTTTTCGGTTCGTTAGTTACGACAAGGTCCGTGTGCTTGGCCGGGACGGTTAATTTAATCAACCGGGCTGTCGTACGTGTTCTAGTTTTCCACGCTCTACGATTACTGTGATAGATTGAGGAGCGACACTTGACGCGCAACGTGTTTACGCCACGCGACCACGGGACGTACGAGTACGACAAGGCACATTATTATCGGGCCACTAAACGCGTTGTATAAGTACTCTTCACAACGCGTACGTACGTAGGTAGTAGGTGCGAATAACGTACTACTGGGTTCAGTGGCGGAGCTTGGAGCCAAATACATGGGGCCATTTGTCAAATCCAGACCATATAGACTAACTGACCATTCTTGGGCGTTGCCGGCGCCGCCGCGCCAGCCGCCGGGGGCCAGTCAGCCGACCGCCGACGAGGAGTCAAGGAAGGCCGCCGCGGCCGCCACCAAGGACTTCAGCTCGAGGCATCGACAGCTTCGGTGCTCCGACCTTTGGCTTTCGGCTCGTCGCCTCCGCCGTCTCGGTCACTCCGTGGATTATTTTGCTCGTGTTGATTGATGTCAGGGCCCAGGTGCCCGGGTCCTAACTCCCAAGTGCAGGCTTGCACGTGGCCCATCACCTGGTGGGCTAAATTAGCTAGTGGACTTACACATCCGCAGCATATATCCTCATTTTTTTACAGGGCGGGCGGGCGGAGGGGGGGGGGGGAGCCCTCTATAGGCAATACGTGGCTCCGCTGTTGACTGGGTTGCGTAAGTAACTATATATGACGGGGAGTATATGGGGGTGTTTGGTTTTGTAGTCGCTCCTAAAATTCATGTCACATCGAATGTTTATATACTAATAAGGAGCATTAAATATAGATTAATTACAAAACCAATTACATAGATGGAGGCTAATTTGCGAGACGAATTTTTTAAGCCTAATTAATCCGTCATTAGCACATATTTACTGTAGCACCACGTTGTCAAATCATGGACTAATTAGGCTTAAAAGATCCGTCTCGTAAATTAGTCGCAAGTTGTGCAATTAGTTTCGTAATTAGTCTATATTTAATACTCCACGCATGTGTCCAAACATTCGATGTGACAGGAATTTTAGGAGGTCATGTAGAAACCAAACATGCCCTATATATAGTGTATAGGACTGTGAATATATATATATATATATATATATACCAACCACTCCTACGTATACTACTACTGCTACGTGCTTGCGAAGCAAAACAGCTACCACGCACGCACGCTGCGGGGCTTTGGAATGTATTTCCCCGCAGTAGTTGTGCGTGCAGTCCGAGCAATAAAAAAAGTTTGCGCTTGTCGCGTAGACGCTCGAGGGCACGGCGGCGAACGGGTAAAAAAATCGCTGCCAGTCAAGGTGGTTAGTGGCAGAGATGGTTGTGCCTGGCGCGATCTCTGCTCGCACTCGCAGACAGTGCCCGCCCGCCGGCACGGCGGCACGCAGACAGCCACGCATACGTTCCGCCGTCCAGTGGTCCGTGGAGTGACCGAGTGAGGCTAAGCCAGGGTATGTGGCTGCCGGCAGTGAGTAGACGACGAGGGCTAGGACAAACGACCAAAGGACCGGACGTCCGCACCGGGCGAGGAAATGCCGGCTGGAAATCCAGCGTGTGTGTGGCTGCCGTCTCCCCGTCGGCAGGGCCCGGTCGGCGCCGCCCGGACACGGCGTCCCTCTCTACTCCACCGCCACGCACTCGGTCACTTGTGTATTGTTGCATCGTTAGTGACTCCTATTCTTCTACACGGTCGGGGACAGAGCCAGAATCTGAACATCGTTAGTGGCCCGTACACGTGTCTTTTGCAAACTTCCTTAATCTGTTCGAAAACTTTTAGAAACTTATTTTATGGGATTGAGGGAGTAGATGTCTAGAAGGTTAATCTCTGTGAGAATTTTATGTTGTAAGCATTAAATAAACTCCTAACTCAACAAAAATGATGACATAAAACAATATTAAGAAAGGGATAAATGAGTTTTCATGAGAATAAAACTACTTTATATTGTTTTCAACACATGCAAATCTTTAATTGCCATTCTAAAGCTCGCAACCGATGGTCCGCCGAGCGGCTGTACTTTGCCCAGCGACGCGCTTTCTGTAACTGCTGTTTACGTAGTACGTGTGGTTGCGTTTGCGTGCTAAATGGTTTCTTTTGGAAACTGACGGGTGTGCCGGATAATAATCATGTATGATGGGGTGTCTGGTTCGTCACTAGTCCATCAACACACCAATGCAATGCAAGGTCCGTTTCCGATCCGGCCGTTGCCGCGTCTCACCTTGCACAGCTACTGACGGTGCGCGGATTCCATTCACGACGCAAGGTCAAGCCTCAAGCGAGTAGCAGGTCAGGTCAGGTCAGGATCAGGGTCAGGGTCAGCGAGGACAGGGACGCCCAGGATATTCAGAGATCTTCCATGCCCATGCACTGGGGCGGGGGCCTGGCCGCCTGGGCAGCCACGCACCAGAAGAAGGTCCGTCCAAAACAATGGGAACCGGGCACGCACACGAAGCCTAGCCTATCATCACAGCAAAATATTCAGCGTAAATCACGTCTTCAGTACAATCGTGAAAACTCTTTGCAAAATTATACTAAAAGTTTTTAAAAAATTTAAAACTGTGCACACCAATAATGCATCTGTAGATGTGCATTGTTACAAAATTTGAGATTCAAACTTTTTTGCAAAAATTCATATGAAAATGACAAATTTCATCTGCATATGCACTAGAGGCAGATGAAATTTGTCATTTTCATATGAGTTTTTGCAAAACGAGTTTGAATCTTAAATTTTGTGACAATGCACATCTATAGATGCACTGTTGGTGTGCATAGTTTTAATTTTTTTGAAAACTCCTAAGTATGATTTTAACAGGGTTTTTATGGATCGCATTGGATATGTGATTTACACTGAATATTTTGCTTATCATCACGACGGCGATACGATATGCGCGTGAGCTTACGTACTTGATCATGACATGTGGGTGTGTACTGCGTGCATCCATGGCTCTATATGTGCTAGTTGTATATAGTATCGTGCATGATACAAATCACCCTGATTAAATTAATCTGTGCCGACGTCTCGACCAAACTTTCAGTGATATAGGTAGGTACAATTAGCAAGCTAGCGGTAGTCGTCGTGATGCAATATTTTCAAAGTTCATGAATCTGGACGAGAGAACACAGAACCGAGTTTCTAGATCGACTACTACGTACCGAATTCCTTAAAAAAAAATATACTACGTACCGATGAATGAGTTCCATTCAGAGTTGAGAGCTCAAAGTTGGGTCTGTCAGTGTGGTCTTTGTACTACATGGAACCTTTTCGCTGAATAGTGGCACCGGGCCCGGATGACTTCATAGGCTTGTTTTATAAGAAATGCTGGACGATCATAAAGGATGACCTGACACAAGCGATCTTAAGTTTCTATTGCCACCGGACAGCAAGACTGAATCTAGTGAATGAAGCAAATATTGTGCTATTGCCAAAGAACCAAATAGCAGCCACCATATCAGAATACAGACCGATTAGTCTGATCAATAGTGTAGCAAAAATAATCACTAAGTTACTCGCAAATCGACTGGCACCCCATATGAACGAGCTTGTATCGCATGCCCAAAACGCATTCATCAAAAAGAGATGTATACATGACAACTTTTTATATGCACACAAAGAGTCATACAGTTGCTACACCGAAAGAAGAAACCAGCGCTTTTCATCAAGTTAGATATATCCGAAGCATTTGATTCCATAGGGTGGACGTTCCTCTTGGAAGTCATGCAAGCACTTGGCTTCAGCACAAAGTGGAGAGACTGGGTGTCGGTCCTGCTGGGCACAGCATCCTCAAAGGTTCTAGTAAATGGACAACCGACAAGAGGGATCAAACATGCCAGGGGCTTACGCCAATGTGACCCACTATCACCATTGCCGTTTATCCTAGCCATCGACCCGTTACAATGCATTATCGAAGTGGCGGCGCAGAAGGGTGTGCTCAAACCTATCCTTCCAAAGTCGGCACAGCTGAGGTGCTCACTTTACGTAGATGACGCGGCGAATTTCTCCGACCCATCAGCATGTGAACTTCCAAGGTTATACAAGATACTAACTTTCTTTGGAGAGTGCTCGGGCCCCAAGATTAACATCTTAAAAACAGAAATTTATCTGATCAGACTAGACAATGCTGCGGTACCTCAGCTACTCCAAAATTTCCCTGGAAAAATCTGTAAATTCCCAAGGTATTACCTGGGACTTCCCCTTCATATCCGAAAGGTCTGGAAGATGGAGGTACAACCTTTGTTAGACAAAATAGGAGCAAGGTTACCTGGGTGGAAAGGAAAGCTACTGTCCGCGTCAGGAAGAGAAACCTTGGTCAAAACCGTGCTATCCTCGCAGCCAATATACCACATGACTATCTTCCCCGAACAGAAATGGCTTATATGAAAGATCAACCGATTAAGGAGGAGCTTCCTGTGGGGGTATGGCCCCCGGTATCCTCAAGACAAGACATGGGCCGCACCATCAGAGGTGGCCCGGCCCACAAGATCAATACTTGCACAGCGCTGCTCGTCGTGCACCGCAAGACATTGTATAGTTCTAAATAGGATACTTTCCTTGTAAGCCTACCTCCTCCAGAGTATATAAGGAGAGGTAGGGGTCACCTAGCGGACAAGATACATAGAAGATCTATCTACTACAGATTAATACAATACACCAAAGACACAGGACGTAGGGTATTACGTCGATCAGACGGCCCGAACCTGTCTAAATCGTTGTCTCTGCGCCGTGTGTCACCATCCGGTTCCTGATTACGCGCATCCCCACCGACAAATCTAACATCGTGGGATACCTCTCGGTGGACTACCGAACATCTTTTGTCAACAGTTGACGCGTCAGGTAGAGGTCTGTGCGCTGATCCATGGTGAACCAGATGGGATCTCAAGACTTACGTCCTGGCGAGATCGAATTTCACCTTGACTGTGACGTCAACACGGAGATTTGCCGCCGAACTCGAGTCACCTTGCGAAGACCAACAACCCAGATCGAAGACTCGTGTGGTCGTGCAACAATCAAACCCGACGTCTACTCCGATTAAGGTGGGGCCGGCAGGTTTCCATTAACTTGGTGAAGGCATCGGACGAGTACGCGCCAGGTCCAGGCGAGTCTGTGCACCGCATCTGCTACATCTCGCACTGCCTAGAGCCTCTGTTTGTTGCTGCTGTTCTGTTTTCCGTGGAGTCCGTTGCTTCCCCGTCGCCGAGGAGCCTACTACCGAGTCCGTAAGGCCTGATTACGGTATGGACAAGTACGTACATGATTACGTGCCTTTGCGTCAGCCGAACGACAACAAGCCAGCAAGCTAGATCATCATGCAAGCCAATAGCAAACAAGCAAGCTAGATAATCATGCAAGCCACACATATTTCCATACTAGGTCCTAGTCGGACACGCCAAGGATTTCGCCTCTCCACGTACTCGTTTGACTGCATCAAGCTGTCCGAGCAGTCAAGCAAGCCGCTAAGCAAGCTGCCCGCGTCGCCGAGCAGTAACATAGGACGACGTCGCCCGGACTACTTGTTCCAACCATCTGCCGCGTCACAATGATGATCGCCGCGAAGAACGGCGTCCTGACAACCGCGACCGCCGCCACGACGACAAGCCGGAAAGCTTGAGTGCCGGGCAACTTTGTCAACGCCGACCAGATAACGTCATACGCCGCCGACCAGACGTTCTGTCTAAAGCTAAGTCACGCTTTAATATTTTTCTAAATATTCTTCAATCTTCGTATATCGCCATAATGTTTCTCCGAGCTGTTTTCTTCATGTTTGCTCTCCAAACGATTTTCCGAACCCCCGAACAGTCATGTTGATGCTCGGACGTCTCCAGAGATGACCCTGTCTCCGGCTCCTCTCTACACGTGCTACGGGCTCCGCGCTCTACGTTATGAACTATGGGCTAGCTAGGGCTAGAGACTCAGCTACATACTAACTGGTCGGGCGGTTTATATTAAATATAATTACATCTTCACATCAACTGATCGCCGAGCTACATATGCTATTTCATCATCATTACTGATTTTTCTCCGGAATTCATATATTTTTACATCATGTACTACTCGTTCTCCATATTTGCATTGCAGGATCATCGTCTAGGTGATCGGACCACCTGGTGCTCGGACTTCTCCACCGATCAACTGGTCGGACTGCTAGGTTCACGGACTTCGTCGCCGATCAGTTGATCGGACTGTTCGTCGCTACGCCGGGGGCTTCTCGGTGCTCGGACATCGCCAGCTACGCCGGGGACTCCTCGAAGCTCGGATTCTTCGTGCTCGAGGACTAAGTGGGCACACTTCACCTTGCGGACATCGCTAATGACGCGTCGGGACTCCTCGCGCTTTGCTTTGCCGGACATCGCCGGCGACGCAGGGGACTCTCGCCTCGGTGCTCGAGATCGCCGCCCGGACGCCGGGGACTCCCTCGCTCCTCGGTGCTCGGACATCGCCATGACGGCGCCGGGGACTCTCGCTCCTCGGTGCTCGGACATCGCCAATGACGGCGGGGACTCTCGCTCCTCGGTGCTTTCGGACATCGCCAGCCGACGCCGGGGACTCGCTCGCCTCGGCGCTTTCGGACATCGCCAGCGACGCCGGGGGCTCTCGCTCCTCGGCGCTCGGACATCGCCAGCGACGCTGGGACTCGCGCCTTGGTGTTTCGGACATCGCTGGCGACGCGGGGACTCGCGCCTCGGTGTTTCGGACATCGCCGGCGACGCGGGGACTCGCTCCTCGGTGTTTCGGACATCGCCCGCGACGCCGGTGACTCTCGCGCCTCGGTGCTCGGACATCGCCTGCGCGCGGGGACTCCTCGCTCCTCGGTGTTTCGGACATCGCCAATGTCTGCGGGACTCTCGCTCCTCGGTGCTTGGATATCGCCAGTGACGCCGGGGACTCTCTCTTCTCGGCGCTCGGACATCACCAGCGACATCGGGGACTCCTCGCTCACAGGTGTTTCCGGACATCGCCAACGACGCCGGGAACTCCTCGCCCTCAAGATTCGAGACATCGCCCGGGACGCAGGGGGACTCCTCGCTCCTCGGTGCTCGGACATCGCCAGCGACGCCGGAGACTCTCGCTCCTCGATCTTTGGGACATCGCCCGCCGACTTGGGGACTCTCGCTTCTCGGCGCTCGAACATCGCCAGCGACGCTGGGACTCCTCGCTTCGTTGGTGTTTCGGACATCGCCAACGGACGCCGGGGACTCTCGCTCCTCGGTGCTTTCGGACATCGCCAACGACGCTGAGGACTCCTCGGTGTTTCGGACATCGCCCGGCAAGGCTGGGGACTCGCTCCTCGGTGCTTGGACATCGCCAGCGACGCCGGGGACTCTCGCTTCTCGGCGCTCGGACATCACCAGCGACGCCGGGGACCCCTCGGTATCCTCAAGACAAGACATGGGCCGCACCATCAGAGGTGGCCCGCCCCACAAGATCAAGACGTGCACAGCGCTGCTCGGCGTGCACCGCAAGACATTGTATAGTTCCAAATAGGATACTTTTCTTGTAACCCTACCTCCTCCAGAGTATATAAGGAGAGGTAGGGGTCCCCTAGCGGACAAGATACATAGAAGATCTATCTACTATAGATCAATACAATACACCAAAGACACAGGACGTAGGGTATTACGTCGATCAGACAGCCCGAACCTGTCTAAATCGCTGTTTCTGCGCCGTGTGTCACCATCCGGTTCCTGATTACGCCCATCCCCATCGACAAATCTATCATCGTGGGATACCCCTCGGTGGACTGCCGAGCATGTTTTGTCGACACTTCCTCTGGAGAGGAGAGACACCGGATAAGGTGTATGGGGGCACTCTCTTGTAAATTGGCCAACTTCATGCCTTCCAAAGAGCAAGGGTGGGTTGGGGATACTGGAGCTTGAACGCTGGGCGCTGAGGTTGAGATGGCTGTGGTTTCAATGGAAACACAAAGACCGCCGCACTGGAGCACCCATGTGATTGGCGCGATCGTGAACTCTTTGCAGCTTCAACGGAGGTCACTATCGGTGATGACAAGATGGCCAGGTTTTGGACGTCATCATGGGTCAATGGGAAAACTCTGAAAAGTATGGCGCCAACACTCTTCCTCAAATCAAAAAGGAAAAAATTAATAGTTCAGATGGCGCTACATGAAAACAGATGGATTAAACACTTACTTCCACTTCAAAGCAGTCAAGAGATACGGGAATATGTTGCACTGTGGGAACAAGTAGGCAACGTTCAACTACAAGAGGGCACGGAAGACACAATACGATGGCGATGGACGCCAGATGGAGAATATACAACTAAATGCGCCTACCAAATCTTATTCGAAAGTAGTTACAACAAGTTAAGGCTTACGCCAATCTGGAAAGCACAAACAGAGCCTAAATGTCATTTTTTCACGTGGACACTACTACACAAGAAAATACTTACTGCTAACAATCTGATAAAGAGGAATTAGCCAAACGGCCCGACTTGCAAACTATTTGGAATTGATCCGGAGACCCCGACCCACCTTTGCAAAGACTGTCCATATTCAAAACAAGTCTGGTCCCAACTGAAAAGCTGACTGCAACTCTCGGTTATTGATTCAGTGCCAATGATAGGATCAATTCACAGGCATTGGAGAAAATGCTGGATCAACTTCGACAAACGACAGAAGAAAACATTTGACGGGATCATAATCTATTTTTGGTGGAACATATGGAAGGAGCGGAATAGAAGAACATTCCAACAAAAAAGCTTACAAGCGGATCAGGTAGCAAGTCTGTGCAAGGATGATATTTACAAGAGTAGAGAGAGTACTCATAGGTGCCTAGCTGTTTTAGTTTCATGTCCTCTTCCAGTTGTTCTGAAGCTGAGTAGCATTTCTTGCTGTTGTCGATGTTTTACCACCGATAGCCTGCCACGAGGGTACCCGGGACAGTTGTTCGGGCTTCGGTGAATGGCGGAATTCGGCGGTTACGTAAAGAGACTCATGATTTATACTGGTTCAGGCCCTCGTCTTGGTCGAGTAATAACCTTACGTCCAGTTTTGACGTTAGCCTGTTTGCATTGTATTGCTTTGAGTATCGTGTATGCGTTCTCCTTTTACAATGGGTACCCTCACCAGCCCTTTATAGTCTAGGCGCTGAGAGGTGTTGTTTGTGTCCTGTTCGGATACAAGGTCAGAGTCCTAAGCTACGCTTCGGGCGCCTTTCCTTATATAGTTTGCGTTGGAGTCTCGGTTTTGCACGTTGCTTTGCTCCGCGTTCTTCTTGGCGATTGGGCTGTAGGCCTTGCTACCAAGGCCTATCTCCCTGCAGTATGGTCTATGGGGGGGCCGTAGGGTTCCCCATCGACAAGCCCCCGAGCATTTCATGATTGAGTTTCAAGGGTCGAGTTGTTGTAGTCTTGATCCGGGTCCTTCTTGAAGTGAAATCTTGATATGGTCTTCTTTGATTCTTCTTTTGGCTGATGTGCACTTTTGCTTGACGTCCTCCGGGTTCTTTTTCCTTTGAGTGCAGTGAGTGCAATTTTTGAGTGTAGCCCCCGAGCCTTCTGTTTTTTGGTACAAAAAGCTGGAGGGTCAAAAAATTTGAAAATATGTTTTTCTGTGGTAGGTACTTGCAGCCCCCGAGCCTTCTCCGGGTTCTTTTCTGTTGAAAAGAAGCCAGAAGAAGGGTCTTGATTTGTACTCCTTTGATCTTTGTCTTTTGCTGGTCACGGATGGGTCTTGTATAGCCATGAGTGAGCGTCTTCTTTTACTTTTTATCAGGAATCTTGCTTTTGGGTACTATTTGTCTTTTTTGCTTTGCTCTTTTATTCTTTTTCTTTCTCTTTCCTGTGATCTTTAGCCTTGTTTACTTCTGGTTTGCTATAAATACCTTCTTTGTTGGTTGTGGTTCTGCCTTGAGTAGGAAAATTCTTCTTCAATTCTTTCTTCATTCGTAGATATGCTGGTGTGTGAGGTTGAGCAGCCCCCGGGCTTATGCTTGGTTGGTAATGATCATGCTGCTCTATCTGTTCTTCTACGTCCGAGCTGCCGTTGCTGCCGCCACTATGTTCCTTGTTGCAATATTTAAGAATTTTGTCTCTATCTTATGTTTGAGTTTATCCGGTCTTGTTTGGCCATCTATAACCTTTGTATTTGTCTTCGATCAATGAGATTTATAATTTTTCTCCATCCGAGTTCTTTTTCAACTGTAATCCTTTGACACTGTAATTTTGTATGTGATCCTTCACACGTCTCCGATTTGTTTGTTCGGCTGCTTATTGCTGCTGTCATTCTGGTTGTTGGAGAATTCAATGTGTCTTCACGGGTTGTATTGCTGCTGTGGAATATTCTCTTGGATATGCTTTATCTTGTACTGTGGTTGTTCTGGGTATGTACTGTTTCTTTGTGATGGTCTAGTCACATCTGATTTTTTACTGAAGTCTTGGCTCTGCAGTTGTTCACATGGTTGTCCTTTTGGAGTTCTTTTTTCTTCCATGAGTCTGGCATATGTGCATATGAGTTGTGCTATAAATATGGCCTATTTGTCGATACCTCATTTGTGCGTTTTTCTTCTTCTTTTGTAGTCATGGATATTATAGTTTGGGAGCTCGGCGAGCCCCGGACCTATTCTCTTTCTTCCTGCTTTTTCTTCCGCTAGTAAATGGTGTAGGTCTTGTGATAGAGACTAGTAGCGTGCTAGTCTCGAGGTGGTATTTTAATGTAAGGGATATTGAGGCAAATGGTGTAGGACTTGTGATGTGAGTGATGCATGTTGCGTTGCCTCATCTTCCAAAGGTCCGCCTTTTCTTTTTTGTTCTTACATGGTGATGATTGGCGTGTTCCGCTTTTGTTCTTCGACGATCCGTTGTAGATCAGCCATTATTCGGTCTTCTCATTTGTGCCATTTAGGTTCATCCAATATAGATCAAAGACGTGTTGAGAGATGGTGCCGGGTTCTTCCAGGTTGTCGTTGTCAATCTTGGATGACTTGTGAGTGCCTTCTCTGTCACCTATAGCAATCTTGGATGTGCGCCCTTCCTTTGGAGAAAAGTATGTTCAAGTTGTTTTATCTTGCCTGGTAATGTCGAATCTTGGTTCGAGGGTTGCAACCTCGTGCTGAATGATTTCCTTTGCTTTCTTCGTCGAATTCATCAAATCTTGTATTATGTTGTAATCTCAATGTACCTTTGATGAAATGAAAAAAAATATTCCTTTCTGCTCTGTGACCGGGTTGTTTATTGATGTGGCCGAGCTCTTTTGTATGTCTGTACTGTGGTGTATTGTCATGACTGACTTGTTGCATCCTTCTTTCCTGGTTGCCTCCTTGTGAATGTGTTAATTCGTCATGTGTCCGTTATAGTCTGAACGGACCGTTGCCTTTTCATTTTTTGTGCACGGTAATTGTGGAACGGTAACTTTGAAGGGCCTCCTCGGGCAATCCGTGTGATTTTGGACCTCGTGGGCCGCGTATTTTTCTTGTATAAAGATAACTGCTCTGTTACTGTTGGCTTAACTTGCCTTTGCAGTAAAAAATTCCCCAATCTTAGCCAAAACCCTAGCTTCGTTGTGCCTTCGATCTCCTGCTATTTCTGTCCAAATCTTGTCTTTGTTTTTCTGAGATGGTGGCGAAGAACAAGAGCAAGAATAAGGGCAAATCTATCGACGAGGAGGCATCGCTCAAGGTGATCGAGAACACCGAATTTGTTGCGATGCGGAAAATGCAGAGGCAACTCCCCAAGCCGTCGACTTCGGAGGCGGAGTTGGATCTGCTTGTTGCTCATGACCTTCTTCAGGAGAAATGTCTCTCTAATTTCTCTGGTCCTGGTGAGAAAGATGTCCCTTCTCCCACTCCAAATCAATCTGTTCTTTTTGTTCCTTTTGTGCGGGTGGGGCTCTGTTATCCCCCGTTCGATTTCTTACTTGAGTTTCTTGGATCCTATGGGATTCAAATCCATCATCTTACCCCTAACGGGGTTCTTTTTCTTTCTACCTTCGTGCATTTTTGCGAAGTTTTCGTTGGAATTCCTCCAAATCTTCTTCTTTTTCGTCATTTTTTCCGTGTGCGTTTGTCAGACGGAAATAATACTCCTTTTCTCGGCTGCTGCCTTATCCAATCTCGTCAGGGATTTTCTTTCCCTTCTCTTACCCTTTTTGATTCTGTCAAGAATTGGGCGAAAAAGTGGTTTTATATTTCGAAACCTGCTCTTTCCTTTTTCTCATGATCTTTCTGTTCTTCCCTTTCCCCTCTCTATTTGGAAAGATAAAATCTTCTCGCTGAGCGTGTCGCTCTAAAGCTCAGACTCGCCGAGTTGCAAGGTGCTTAAACAGCAAGCTTAAGTGGCAATTGTATAGTTGCCAGTTTCTTGCGTCGCCGGGTGCAACCTCTTTATGCAGAGGCTGCATTACAGCTTTGAATATATTAGGCCCTCAGATCCTTCCTGACTTGTTCCTAATGTCGAGTTGCCTGAGGAGGTCATTCTTGAACGCCTGGGCGTAATGCAGGTGGGGGTTTCGTGATGCTCGTGACGTGTTGAAGAGTATGATGTCGCTCATCCTCCTCCCGAGGTAAGTGGTAATCTCCTCCGAGTTCTTTGGGTTTTTTTGTAATTTGTATTCTGTTTTTGACTTCTTTCCTCTTCTCTTGCGTGGTTTTGGTCGCTTTTTAAGCTTGAGATAGCTATTCTTGGTGGTGGTGGGGGGTTGTTGTTGAAGAGCCCTTCAAGAAGGAGATGAAGATGATGATGTCGCTTGCCGGGGTCCTGTGGAATTTGTTGCTACTGTGCCGTGTTCTTCTTCCGCTAGGTTGATTATCGGCTTGTTTGGAGGTCACCACTCCCACGTTGAGTATGTTCCCGATCCTCGAATTGCTCAATATATCTTGTCATCTAGGAAGCGGAAGTCAGAGGTTGCTGCGAAGCATATTTTACCCAAGAGGCAACGTTCAATTCGTCAGATTGCCTCAACAGGTAATGTTCTCGTAGGTGAGCTTGTGCTTTCTCCTGCGTTGTTTTTGCCTCTCATCTTTTGGTTTGCTTTTTTTTTACCGATCCCACTTTTGTTGTCTTGATAGAAGGCCGGTCTGTTGTCTTGAGCGAGGTGGAGACCGAGGATGAGGTCCCTTGATTACTCTAACCGTAAGTCTTCCGTCAGAAATTTTCTTGTGCTTGTCTTTTTGCTCTTTTCCTAAAAAACTGAATTGCTTTTTTCATTATAGTCGGAAACCGGCACCTTGTGCCCCTTCTGTGACAGTTGTATCTGCTTCTGTCCTAGAGGCCCTCCCAATCTCCTCCTTTGAGGTGGTTGAGGATGATTTGTTCGATGTGCCTCTCCCGAATCTTGGCTTCTCAGGGGTGGCTGGAAACTTTAAGAAGGTTATCAAGTAAGTATATTTATCTTGTCTTCTGATTCGCCATTTTTGCTTTTGTCTCTGACTGGCCCGAGCTCTTTTTTCAAATATAGGCCTTCGGAGGATACTTCTTCTTCCCTTTCTCTTGATGCTGGTGGACCTCTACAAGATTCTACTGTTGGTAAGTTATTTTCCCGTTTATGCTTGCTTTCATGAATTTTTCTTTTCTGTCTGACGGGTTGTTTTCTTTGTAGCTTCTCTTCCACGTATTGCCTTTCCTGCTCCGCGTGTTGAGGAGGAGGCTATTGGAACTCCGATGTCTCCACCAATGGAGCACCGGGTTGAAGTGAACTTAGGCAGCCCTTTTGCTGCTCCTATTCTGCCGACCGGGTTGTCCCTGTTGGACAACCCCGAAGCAGCTGCTCGGGAGGATGCAGTGAATGGGGAGCCGGCTGATAATAATCCTTCGTCTATTGCTGCTATGGATGCTGATGGTACTTCTAGTGCCGGCCAGCCTTTGACTTCCACTCCAAGTACTCTCCTGTTAACTCAGGGTGGGGAGGAGTTGGTCCAACTCGGTCGTGTTGAGCGGTTGTCTGAGTTGGTTTCTTTGTGGGAGAATTTCTCGGGCGCGTATGGGTCCAAACTCAAGGTATTCAAGTTCTTTTTAACTATCGATATTGGTTTTTTCTGCTGCTGTCTCACATTTTTTTGCTGTGCAGTCTCTATTTCAAGATCAGGATGTCTTGTTCGGTCCTCATGTGGCGCAATTTACTGTCATTGCTGAAGCCAATTTGAAAAGAAAGGAAGATGAGCTGGCTCGGACTGAAGTTGTCCTGACTTATGAGAAGGCGCAGCATGCTCTGATGGAGTCCGCCCTCAATGCTAAGGTGCTTGAGGCTGAGAAGGTGCGTGACTCATCTTTGCAGGCTGTTACTGCTGCTCAGAATGAGGTCTCCGCTTTGAAGAAAGAAAAAACTGGTGGGTTCTCCTTTCTTTGCATACTTGCCTTTTCTACCTTGTTTTTTCTTTCTTTCTTTGAGTTCTTTGTCTGCTTTCTTTTCAGCTCTTGTTAAGGATAAGGAGAGTTGGCAGAATGAACAAGAGGAGATGATCAATACCCTCTGTACTTCTCAAAATCAAGCGGAGTCTGTAAGTTCTTCTGATATAAAATTGAAAGAGGCCCAAGATTTATTTGCTCAGGCCAAGCTGATTAGATCTGGAGCTGACCGTGACCTTGTTCAGGCTTTGAAATCGGTGCAAGATTTTTAGGAGAAGTTAGCAGCTGTCCATGATCAATTCTGGGCTCTCCAAACTAAGCTGACAGGTGCCCAAGATCAATTCTGAGCTCTTTATGAAGCTATGAAGCCTATTATTGCTGCCGTTTGTCGCCAGGAGGACTTTGCTCAAGGGTTGAGAGGCATTATCCCGGTCTTGTCAACTCGATTTTTTGAGTTTGTCAAGGGTGGTTTTTATCGTTGTGTAACAATGTTATATCCTTCATCCGAGTTGCCACTCCTGATGCTCCGCTTCAGCAGATTGTAGATCCTTCCGTGACTGTAGAGTTTGCGCAGCGATGGGATGAGGTGAAGGTGGAGCTTGGTGGTCTTACAGACCAAATCTTGGAACAGATGGATGTGCTTCCTGCTGTACCTCCAGCTCCTTAGATGTTTTGTGTAATGAACTTGTGGTTTCTTGTAATATATACTTGTCTCTGAAAATATGATCAGACTTTTCCCTGCTTTTGAATTTGTCTTTGACTGAAATGAGCAGGCTTCGACCTGTCTTTCTTTTTCTTCTGAGATGTCTTTGAATAATATGGAAAAGTTTCGCCCTGTCTTTCCTTGTGACTTTTTCGTGCTTAACCACAGCTTGTTTCTTCTTGGTGATCGCTCTTGGGGTAGGCGATCGAGTTGTTGGAGTGTTTATGCCCCTCCTTGGGCGACGTAGTCGATCATACCGCTCTTGTTGTAGGCGACCGAGTTGTTGGAGTGTTTGTGCCGCTCCTTGGGCGATGTATTCGATCGTACCACTCTTGGGGTGGGCGACCGAGTTGTTGGAGTGCTTGTGCTCTTCTCTGGTCGAAGTAGTCGATCGTACCACTCTTGGGGTAGGCGACCGAGTTGTTGGAGTGGTTGTGTCCCTCTCTGGGCGAAGTAGTTGATCGTACCACTCTTGGGGTAGGCGGCCGAGCTGTTGGAGTGCTTGTACCGCTTCTTGGGCGAAGTAGTCGATCGTACCACTCTTGGGGTAGGCGAATGAAATGTTGGAGTGCTTGTGCCGCTTCTTGGGCGAAGTAGTCGATCGTACCACTCTTGGGGTAGGCGACCGAGCTGTTGGAGTGCTTGTGCCGCTTCTTGGGTGAAGTAGTCGATCGTACCACTCTTGGGGTAGGCGACCGAGCTGTTGGAGTGCTTGTGCCGCTTCTTGGGCGAAGTAGTCGATCGTACCACTCTTGGGGTAGGCGACCGAGTTGATGAAGTGCTTGTGCCGCTTCTTGGGCGAAGTATTCGATCGTACCACTCTTGGGGTAGGCGACCAGACCCGTATAGCACAACCGTTTTCGGGTTGGCTGTTTGCAGGGTACATAAGCAATCGTACCAGCTCTTGGGGTAAGCGATTGCGCCCGTATAGCAATAACCGTTTCTGGGTTGAGCTATTTGCAGGGCTGCCCCTTTTTCTCCAACCTGATTACGGGTTGGTTCTGTCCGTTGGACAGGCCTGTCAGTCGTACCATCTCTTTATGGTAGAGTGACAAATGCTAGCTTGGGTCTCCTTACCCAAGAAACTATTTGGCCGTTGGCCGTCAGTCAGACCATCTCCAAATGGTTGAGTGACAAGATTGCCCGTGTAGCACAACTGTTTCCGGGTTGGCTGTTAACAGGGAAGCCCCTTTTTTCCCAACCTGATTACGGGTTGGTTCTGTCCGTTGGACAGGGCTCATATTTGAAGCTGTTCTTCTTGAATAATCTTTGTTTTATTTCTCTTAAGACTTGAGTACAATCTGTTGTACTTAATTGTAGAATCTTTTGAGTTGGCTGATATGCCAAGTGTTCTTTACAGGTATTTCATCTGGAGTCATCAACTCGTATGTGCCGGGTCCTGTTGTTGTCTTCACGATGAAGGGTCCTTCCCATAGACTGAGTAGTTTGTGTCGTCCATCTTTCTTCTGGATTAGTCGTAGTACTGAGTCCCCTGGCTTTAGTGATCGGGGTTGAGTACTTTTGTCATAATGTCTTCGTAACCCTTGCAGATATCTTGCATTTTGTATGATTGCACTGTGTCTTATTTCTTCTATTGAATCAATTTCTAACCGCCTTGTTTCTTCTGCTTCGCCTTCTTCATATTGTTCTATTCTTGGAGATAGGCATATTAAGTCGGCTGGTAGTACTGCCTCTGATCCGTAGACCAGAAAGAATGGTGAGTATCCAGTTGCTCTGCTGATCTAGGTTCTTAGACCCCATACTACTTTTGGTAATTCGTCGATCCATTTTCCACCATAATCTTTCAAATCTTCGTATAATCTTAGTTTTAAACCTTGTAATATGAGTCCATTTGCTCTTTTGACTTGTCCATTGGCCTGCGGGTGTGCTACTGATGCAAATTCGATTTCTATCCCACAATCTTTTGCCCAGTATTGGAATTCTCTTGCTGTAAATGGTGAACCAAGATCTGTGATTATTCTGTTGGGCATGCCGAACCTATGCATGATGTCTTGTATGAATTTCACTGCTTTTTCTGCACTGTATTTGACCAAAGGTTTGTATTCAATCCACTTTGTAAATTTGTCGATTGCAACAAATATGTATTCGAAGCCTCCTTTTGCTTTTTTGAGTGGTTCGACTTGATCCAGCCCCCATCACGAGAACGGCCAAGCCGGCGGTATGCATATTAAGTTGTGAGCCGGCACATGTGATTGCCTAGCAAACATTTGACAATTCTTGCATGTTCTGACGAGCTCTTCTGCATCTTTGAGTGCTGTTGGCCAATAGAAACCGGTTCTGAATGCTTTGCCGACTAGTGTCCTAGAGGCTGCATGATTTCCATAGCATCATGAGTGGATTTCGTCCAAGATTTCCTTTCCTTTATCTGTCGGAACACATTTAAGCAATACTCCTAATGATGCTGCTCTCTTGTATAGTTTATCCCCCACCAGAATGTAGTTTTTGCTTCTTCGTACAACCTGAGTTGCTTCTGCTTTGTCTTCGGGTAGTTTCTTCTCTTTGATAAAATCAATGTATGTTTGTCTCCAATCACTTTGTATGACCATGATTTGTCTTGACTGGTCTGGTTCTTCTGCTTGATCTATTTCCAGTGGATCTGTTGTCTCCTTCTCTTTTCCTGTGTTTCCGAGTTGTTTGATGGATGGGGCTATGAGTTCTTCCACAAATATACCAGGTGGTACTTTTGCTTTATCTGACCCTAACTTGGCTAGCACATCTACTGCAACGTTGGAATCTCTTAGTATATGATGGATTTCGAGCCCTTGGAAATTTTTCTCCAATTTTCGACGACTTCAGATGAAGACGCATCCATATTATCTTTTGTACAATCCCAATCCTTGTTGACTTGATTGATTACTATAGCTGAATCACCGTAGACAAGTAGTCTTTTGATCCCAAGCGAGCTTGCAACTCTTAGACCGTGTATTAATGCTTCGTATTCTGCCTCATTGTTAGTTGCCTGCCAAAGTATTTGTAGTATATATTTTAACTGTCTCCCTTCTGGTGATATGAATAGTACTCCTGCTCCAGCTCCTCCTAACTTTAGGGGACCGTCAAAATATATTTTCCAATGATCAAGTATTGGTTCGGGTTCTTTTTGACTGATTTCTATCCATTCAGCAATGAAGTCGGATAATGCTTGAGATTTGATTGTTGTTCTTGGTTTGAAGTCTAGGTTGAGAGCACCGAGTTCCACTGCCCATTTTGATATCCGACCTGTTGCATCTTTGTTGCGTAGAATATCTTGAAGTGGAAAATTGGTTACCACTGTAATCTTGTGTTCATGGAAATAATGTCTCAGCTTTCTTGATGATATCAACACTGCATAAAGTAGTTTTTGCACGTGTGGGTATCTCACTTTTGATTCTGTTAGTACTTCACTTATGTAATAGACTGGTCTTTGCATTTTGTATGTGTGCCCGGGTTCTTCTCTCTCGACCACAATTGCTGTGCTGACAACATTCTTGGTTGCTGTAATGTATAGCATCATGTCCTCTTTGTCTTTTGGTGGTGTCATTACTGGTGATGATGCCAAGTATTCTTTTAACTTTTGGAATGTTTTTTCTGCCTCTTCTGTCCATTCAAAATTTCCTGCCTTTTTCAATAATTTGAAGAAAGGTAGCCCTTTTCTCCTAGTCTGGAGATGAATCTCATTGAGTCTTTGCCATGCATCCTGTAAGCTTTCATATGTCTTTAACTTTCTTTGGAGGTTTCATATCCATGATGGCTTTAACTGCTTTGTACTTGCTTCAATTCCTCTTCATCGACTAGAAACCCGAGTAGTTATCTGATGGTACCCCAAAACACACTTTGTGGGGTTTAGCTTCCACCGCCATGCTTTTAGATTCTTGAAAGTCTCCTCGAGGTCTTCTATCAATGATCCGGGTTCTTTTGTTTTGATTACTACATCATCAATGTATGCTTCGCATTTCTTCCGACTTGACTCCCCAAGCAAGTTTGAATTGCTTTTTGATATGTTGCCCTGCATTTTTTAGCCCAAAAGGCATTGACTTATAGCAATATGCCCCAAAGGGTGTAATGAACGATGTCTTGCTTTGGTCTTCTTCTCTTAAGGATATTTGATGATAGCTTTGAATAGCAATCTAGAAAGGATAATGAGTCTGATCCTCATTGTCGAGTCGATGATTTGATCAATTCTTGGTGGGACATATGGATCTTTTGAGCAATGTTTGTTGAGGTCTGTGTGTAGTCGATGCACATGCGCCATTCTTTTGAATTTTTCTTTCTCTACTAGGACCGGGTTGGCAAGCCAATCCGGGTTGATTATTTCTCCGATGAATCCTGCCGCCATGAGCTTGGTGATCTCTTTTTGATTGTCGCTTTCTATCTAGAGCTAGAGCGAATCTTCAGAATTTCGCTTAACGGGTTTGGACCCTTTGTTCACATCAATTATGTGCTCACCTAACTCCTTGGGACCCCGACATGTCTCTTTGGCTTCCAAGCGAAAATATCTTTGTTGTCCCAAGAAAGCTGGTGAGCGCGAGTTCCTATTTGGGGTCGAGATTTGCACTGATGACTCCGGATCACCAGTCAGTAGGTCAATAGTCTTGGTAGCGGCTTCTTTTGGTGGTGCGAAGTTGCTTGGCTTCTTAGCGGTATCTTAATCTCATCCTGGGTTCATTTCACACAAGACATTGCAATCTCCTTTCCTTCCTTTATATCTTGTAATCTTTCGGATATTTGTACTACTTGTTCGTCGCAATCATGTGCTTTCTTTAGATCTCCTTTCAATGATAATACGCCCTTTGTTGTTGGCATCTTGAGCAGTAGGTATGGATAATGTGGTACTGCAATGTATTTTGTTAAAGCTGGTCTCCCAAGTATTACGTGGTAGCATGATTCAAAGTCTGCAACTTCGAATTTGATGAATTTCATCCGGTATTTGTCTGGTGTGCCAAAGGTGACAGGTAGGGTTATCTATCCGAGGGGCATAGCTGCTCTGTCGGGTACTATTCCATAGAATGGTGTGCTTGTGGGTGTCATTAGCCCTTCACAATCCAGATTCATCCTTTTGAGAGTATCTGCGAAAATTATGTTAAGCCCGGCTCCTCCATCGATGAGTACTTTAGTTACTGCTACTCCTGTGATAGTCGGACCCAGTACCAGCGGGTAGCATCCTACGTTTGCTACACTGGTCCATTGGTCGTCTCTTGTGAAGTGGATGGGGTACTCTGACCAATCTAGATATCTTGGGATGGCCGGTTCAGCTGCCATGATGGCTCTGTGAGCTAGTTTCTCTTGTCTTTTGCTTCGTGTGTTAGGAACACCTGAAAATATCCCCGCTAATTGGCGTTGGGGTTCTTGATAATCTCCTTCGGCTCTCTTTTCCTCCTTCTTGGATTCTTCTTGCTTTGGCTCCAAGTTGTTTTGATTCCTGTTTTCCCTCTTCATGAATTGCCGCTGAAAAGTGCTGCATTCAACTAACTTGTGTCTGGCCCCTGGGTGTATGTGACACGGCATGTTTTCTATGTTTTCCAGCACCCTTCCTCGGTAGTTGTTACTCTGATAGTTGCTATTACTGTTGTAACTGCTGTTGTTACGGTTGTTGCTATTGTTGTAGTTGCCATTGTGATTGCTACCATTGCTATCATTGTCGTTGCCATTGTATCTTCTTTTGTTGTCTGTGGTTGCCACCATATTGTCCTTCCTTGGTCTTTTGTCTTGCTATCTGTAATCGGGTCTTCTATTCTCTGGGTTATCCCTAGCAAATCTGTGCCGAGTTCTTTCTTCTGACAAAATTAGCTTCTCAACAACCCTCTTGAAGTCTTCATTTGTTCTTGGGTTCTCATTGAAATAGTCCTTGTATTGCTAGTTTGCGCAGATTCCTTCTGCAAAGGCCTCTATCACCTCCCTGTCAGTAATGTCGTGGACTTGAGCCCTGAATTCTCCAAATCTTCTATAGCATTCCCTTAGACTTTCTCCTCTCCTTTGCTTTACTCCTTTCAATTCAGTTGCAGTCATTGGATGGGTAATAATGCCTGCGAAGTTGTTGCAGAAAGCTTCTTGCAAGTCTTTCCAATACCTGATTGATCTTGGCCTCAATTTGTCAAACCATTGTAGCGGCATTGCTTCGATGGCCATTGGGAAGAATAGAGCCTTGATGTCGTCGTCTCCTCCAGCTAATTCAATAGATTGGGAGTAAACCCTTAGCCATTGTCTTGGTTCGACTTTGCCATCATACTTGGAATGATTTGCTGGTTTAAACTTGTGTGGTAGCTTTAAAGTTTGTAGTCTCCCTGCGAAACAAGGGAATCTGTCGTATGGTTCTGTTCTTCCGTAATCTGGCGATCTTGCCCTTCTATAATAAGACATGTCTTCTTTTAACTCGGACTCTCCGTAGTCATCTTCTTTGTCAAATCTTCTTGACATTTCTTGGTAGCGTTGGCTCAAGTCTGGTTTGTCCCTTTCTTGTTGCTTTGAGTAGTGTTCCTTCCTTCCATTGATATCAGCACTTTTTACTGGTCCTATCCTTTGAAAATTCGATTTTTTGGGTGGCTGCTCCCTTTGTGGCTCCTGTGGAATTTCTTCGTCGGGTTGTGTTTCTGATCCCCCGACTTCTTTCTTCTGGTCTTCCTTTGCTTTCCCGTTATTCGTGAGGGTGTACAACTCCTTTGTTAATTCTTCAATTCTTTCCCTTTTTGTATTTTTTGTGGCTTATTTTTCCGCCTTCTTTCTGTTGTATTCCGTTAGTTCCGCGTTGTATTTATTCCAGACTTGCTTCCTTTGTTTAGCCCGGTTTCTTCTTCTAGTTTTCAATTTGTTCTTCTTTAGCCTTGCTAGTCTTTGCTCATCATTTTCGCTGCTGTCGCTTTTCTCATCTGGTGAGATGTTGCCTTCTGATTCGTCTGAAGATTTTATATCTGGTATCTGTGGTGGTTCTAAAGGTTGTTCTAACTGCTCTATCATGTATACAGTATACCTCTTCCGAGCTCTTCTTGTACGGTATTCCATCCTTCGTTTGGTTGAGCTGTCTGTAGCTTCTGAGCTGGATCCGAGTTCTTTTCCTTCTTGATAAGGTAGTTCTTCAACACGCGTGTCAGTCTAGGCTTTGCTTGAGGTGAAAGAACCTGGCCAATGCACCACACAATCTTGTGGGGTAACTGTCATGATCATCCCTTCTTGTGCTCCCTCCAGGAGTATTCTTCTTGCTGAGTTCATCTTGTTTTGGGTAAAGTGTTGATAGACTGATGCCGCGTTGCGCAGTCCGTAAGTTCCCAAGTTCTTCTTTGAGTTGTACGGGTCGTATCCCTTCGCGATCGTTGTTGTGTCTCCGAGTCCAATTAAGCTTGGCTCTTGTGCCGTGAAGATTGTCTTGGAATCGGGTTGTATCTCTTTTTCAGAGTCGGTTTCGTATCCGTTTTCTTCCTTATTCCGAGTTGTATCCGAAGTTGAGAATTTCGTCATCTTCTCGGCGAGTTTGTATTGAACTTCATCATCGAATTCTTTTTCTTCTCGGAGACGGGTACGAAGCTTGCCGTCGCCGTCAGCCTTGCAGATCCAGGATTCGAAGACAAAGGTTGTTCCCGCCGAAAAGGTCATCTTGAGGTTGAGGTCCGCCGAACTCTCGAGAAAAAATTCGTCTAAAGCCCCTACCTGGCGCACCAGCTGTCGATGTTTTACCACCGATAGCCTGCCACGGGGGTACCCGGGACAGTTGTTCGGGCTTCGACGAATAGCGGAATTCGGCGGTTACGCAAAGAGACTCAAGATTTATACTGGTTCAGGCCCTCGACTTGATCGAGTAATAACCTTACGTCCAGTTTGGGCGTTAGCCTGTTTGCGTTGTATTGCTTTGAGTATCGGGTATGCGTTCTCCTTTTTACAATGGGTACCCTCACCAGCCCTTTATAGTCCAGGCGCTGAGATGCGTTGTTTGTGTCCTATTCGGATACAAGGTCAGAGTCCTAAGCTACGCTTCGGGCGTCTTTTCTTGTATAGTTTGCGTTGGAGTTTCGGTTTTGCACGTTGCTTTGCTCCGCGTTCTTCTTGGCGATTGGGCTGTAGGCCTTGCTACCAAGGCCTATCTCCCTGCAGTATGATCTATGGGGGCCCGTAGGGTTCCCCATCGACAGCTGTATCAGTAGTAGTTGTTGTCATAATAGTAGTAGTAGTCGGTTCAGTAGTTTAGTCGTCTTTTTTTTTTACCCTTTGTACTCTCTGCCTTTTTTTCTTTTTATCTGTCTAATAAAAATCAGCAAAACTCTTGCTAGCTTTAAAAAAAATAACAGTGGCAGCCAGGATCGTGAGAGCACACCGTCGAGGCCACACCAAAATTTTTCGGTTCGTTAGTTACGACAAGGCCCGTGCTTGGCCGGGACGGTTAATTTAATCAACCGGCCTGTCGTACGTGTTCTAGTTTTCCACGCTCTATCTACGATTACTGTGATAGATTGAGGAGCGACACTTGACGCGCAACGTGTTTACGCCACGCGACCACGGGACGTACGAGTACGACAAGGCACATTATTATTGGGCCACTAAACGCGTTGTATAAGTACTCTTCACAACGCGTACGTACGTAGGTAGTAGGTGCGAATAACGTACTACTGGGTTGCGTAAGTAACTATATATATGACGGGGAGTATATATAGGACTGTGAATATATATATATATTGTGCCAACCACTCCTACGTATACTACTACTACGTGCTTGCGAAGCAAAACAGCTACCACGTACGCACGCTGCGGGGCTTTGGAATGTATATATATTGTCGCGTAGACGCTCGAGGGCACGGCGGCGAACGGGTAAAAAAATCGCTGCCAGTCAAGGTGGTGTTGTTGGTGTGGGTCCTACTGCAGACTAGTTTCTGTTACAGTAGTATCTCTGTCATAGCTAGGGTCTACCTCAAGTCCTGCTACCGCTACGCTCCTCCTTGTGCCGGTCCTTCCAAACACACATCCCGTGAAATTTCTGCGCATCGATCGGACAACCCGTGAGCTACAGGTTGAAAAGCTGCGCGCATTAGGCCCGGCCCACTCTGTTGAAAGCGACGCGACGGTCTTCAAACGTCACAGTGAAGACAGGCTCACAGTCGATGCCGAATCGCTGGAGCAGTGGCCGCAACGCAATGCAAGCAACACATCGATGGATGGATCGACACTCGACAGCTTCCGTAATTCTGATGCTGGCCGGCCACTTGTTAAACTTTACTAGCGACGGAGACGACGGGGGCGCTCGCACTGCTTTCCATCTCATTTCCAACCCAGAATCGATCGTGTGTTGTGTGGTCTGTGGGGCCTGGTCAAGCTACCGTCCACGGTCCGGAATTTCGGCCGAAACTGCAAGTCAGCGTCCTGCACACAGTTCCACAGGGACCGGGAGCAGACGAACATATTGGGGGCGTGTGCCATTCTGGTTCACACATCTCAAACGCACAGCAACCACAAATGTACGTAGAAGAGACTTGGTAGTAGCACGAGCCACTGCAAACGGTAGTATTAGAGATACATTGCATGGTGCTGAAGCTATATGCCTGGCCGGACCGAACTAAGAGGATGTTTGATTCAGTGACTAAAATTTACGAGATGTCATATGAGGGTATTTTATGGGGTGTTCGGATACTAATAAAAAAATAAATTACAGAATCCGTCAGTACTCCACGAGACGGATTGATTAAGCCTAATTAATTCGTCATTAGCACATGCTTACCGTAGCAGTAGCACCGTATTATCAAATCATAGACTAATTAGGCTTAACAGATTCGTCTCGTAAATTAGTCGCAAACCGTGCAATTAGTTTTGTAATTAGTCTATATTTAATACTCCATACATATGTCCAAACATACGATAGGACAGCGATTAAAGTTTAGGAAGAGGAACCAAGCACCCCCTAACCCAACCAGAAGGCCGACTGGTCCACTTTCGGCTGTCTAATGACTCCATCTATCTTAGTGACAAAGGAAAAAGTCCAAACTAGTTTTGGCATATGTCCGGATTATCCTAATCTTAGTATGGTTCAATTTATTCCCTCCAGCTAATTCAATCGATCTAGTTTATCCCTTAACATGGTTTGTTATTTTTGTTTTTTCACGTATTAATTGAGTCTTAATATCAACTTTTGTGATATGATAGAGAACATCATAAGTTATGTTAGAAAAATATATCTTAGCTTTTTGCCACTATTTTGATAGCTTAGGAAATTTAATAATAAATTAACACAATATCGTATAAAACATAATAATGAAAAACTCATAATGCATTTTTCAAATACAAAAAACAATGTCCTCTATCACCTCACGAAATTTGAAACTAAAATATAATTCGTACATAGAGAAATAAAAAAATCTCTTTAAGGTGTTAATTGGACCAACTTAAATAGTTTTTTTTACGAAAGAAGAATTATATTATATAATAGCTGGGTACATCAACACGTTACGAGCACTCTGGATTACACAAATATCTAAAAACTAATTTTCATCTAAATTGTACCCACGCCATGAATAGCTCCAGATCTCAAAACCAAACCTGTTGGACGCTTTGGAGGGAGTAAATTGAACCAAATGTTAATTTAGAAGGTTATTTAGACATAGGCCAAACTTGGAGGGAGTAATATGGACTCTTTCCAGCGTTGCTGTCTATTTGTCGCGTCTCTTTACAAGGCGTGGACATAAACAATGTGCCCCAAGTCCGCTGATGCACCGTTTTGTCAAAAGACGAAGGTACGTAAGATGAACTAGTAGTATTTAGGACAACAATATAATTAAGCTAGGCCGGCTTGTAGCACGATGCCAGGCTACGACGCCGGCAGGCGCAAGTTCGGTCAAGTGGTTCGGACTTGAGGAGCTAGCTCGTCGTGAAAGATTCGATTCGGGGCGGCGTGTTCACAATCACAAGCACGGAAAGAATCCAAGTAGACGCACGGCCGGCCGGAGTGCTTCTGGGACGTCTCTCTCGGTCTCACCTCCTTTCCCAGTATTCACTCTTATGGAGTGGAGTAGTATTTGGCAGCTGAGAAAATGGAGTTTATATTATTCCTCGCATCATTGTCTTATTCGCTTAGCTGATAAGACATGGCTGAAAGTATCGTTGACTGATTTATTATGAGAAAAAATACTGTTCATTAACTAAAAAAAAATGGCTTCTAAGCCAAGAGAACATGGCACGTATAGAATCCCTATCATGCACAGTAGGAGCACTACGTAGCATCTTGTCGCCTTGTAACTCTGCAAAAAAGTAAGATGAACTCATGGTCATGCTGGAGTCTCGAAACGAGAAATTCCAGGGTTCGCATTGCAGCACATTCTGCGGTTCTGGTTCAATCGGTAGCCCACGGTAGAGTCAGAGGCCATTTTTCTTTTAATAAAAAAAAAGAAAAAAGGGGAAAGGAAAGTTTTTCTTTTGAGAGGGGGAAAGGAAAGTTATTAGAAGGAAAAGGCCGTAGTAGGGTGTTGAGCCCACTCGGCCCAGCCTGAGATCTGCTCACCCGCAGCCCATTTATTCTGGCCTGCATGGGGGCGGGATGGGGGAATACGGGCCTCCATGGAGGATTCTGGAATGGATCCAGCCCACGGCCCATTCGATGAGTCTCTCCGTGATCGACCAGGGACAACGACCACTGCATCTCGGTCTCGGCAGCGAAGTCCATGCTGCCGAATTGATCGAGTTTCTCAGGTGAGCACATCATTTTGTAAGACAGTATTTGTTCATTGTGAATGCTGTGTTGTTGTTTGCCATGTGAGAAATAAGGTGTAACTTTCCTTCAGGTCGTACATGAAAAAATTACACAAATGCATTGGTCCCACATAAATTTCAGTCTCACGTAAATTGTTCATAAATTCACCGTAGTTCACAAATCTTGGTCGGAGCTGACGCCATCTTAGTCGGAGACAACGGCGCCATGCTGGCTAGCTGCGGGAGGGACTGGAGCCGTGCATGGATCACTGCCGGAGGGGCCGGCCGCGCCGGGCTAGCCGCGGGAGGGGCTGCCTGGTGCCGAGGAGGGCTCGCCGCGGTCAATGGAGGTGCCGGCCGCGCCAGGCTGGACGCGGGAGGAGCCGCCTGGTGCCGCGTCGGGCTGGACGCGGGAGGGCCCGCCTAGTGCCGCGCCGGGCTGGACGCGCCGGACCAGCCCCGGCCGCGCGCGCTCCACCAGGCGGGCGGCGGCACCTCCCCCACGCGTAGGTCGACGACCGAGGTTGGGAGGGGGGCCGGCTGGCCGTGGATCCGACGGGAGAAAGGCCGGCGGCGGCGCCCTCCTCCACTCGCTTCGCTCGGTCAATATGCGCTGTGTCATGATTTTCCCCCCGTGTCGGACGGGATGCGGTAGAAGGGAGGATAACTGGAATAACAGAAGGCTAATTTAGTCATTTTGCGTATCTACAAGTGGGAAACCTAACAGTTCACTCTAACGACCTGACGGAATGCGTAAGGAAATTTTATTTCGAGGCTATACAGCCAAGTTAAAAAAAAATCAGACCATATAAGAAAGAGATTTTTTTTCCAGGCCAAGGTTCTAGCTTGTTTCAATTTATTCTCTCTTACAGAATACTATAAGAAAGAGATTTTTTGTTCGGCTGGTCAGATCCTAGCTTGTTTCAGCTTATTCTCTCTTACAGAATACTATTGAATCATCCAAAATCATCCGAAATCAGCCAAAACCTGACCAGCCGAACGGGCTAAAAAGCTCCTTCTGCAATGATGAAACTCCATCGACCGTCGCGCACGCACACCACTTGGCTCATGCATCGCCTCGCCATGAACCCCGCCATCGTAATGTAACCGACCAATTATACGAAATTAAGTAAGAAAATCATCCACCGAGAAAGCGGGGCGATTGAGCAAACTTAAGCCCAGATAACCCGGTAGTCCGTGAAATCACGAAGGATTTCAAACCAACTCGTGTCCCGACCATGATCGTAATAAGTTTAGCGGTCACCAATCACATATTACATAAAAGTTTCCATAACAGATACATCGAGTTTAAATAAAAGTTATTACAAAACAAGTTCGAATAAAAAGTAGCGGAAGTCATTTGTTTAAAACCACACACACTCACACGGAGTTCAAATATAGTGCCGGTGATGATCATCTCCAACAAAAGCATTAGATGAGGCGTAAGGAATGACCATGCCCATGGTCCTAAGCATCACCCATCGCGGGATAGAGGCGGTTGATACAATAGCCATAGTACATCGCCCATACGCAACAAGTGGGAATAAAACCACGAGTACGAGAATGTACTCGGCCGGATTTCTACCCGACATAACCGAAAATAAATGACACCAAGGATTATGCGGGCATTATAGTAGGGTAGTGACTCATTTTTGAAAGAAGCATTTTTAGCATTTCAAGAACCTTTCTAAAAGCATTATTGTCAAGTTAATTATTATTAACACGTCGACTAGATTTGCACCTATACTAAAGTAAACATGTGATTAAGCAATTAATGATAACCATGATCATTAAACAACTTCCATCTTGTCATATTCACTATAAGCGTCCAAGTGTTCCATAAACATTTACTACGATGAAGTCACTCAAGTCAAGTGCTCACTATCCGGGAGCGATGGCGATTGAATCGATTCCTAACCGGTGGTGATTTATTCCTTACACAAATCTCACTCACCCGCTAAAGTGAGATATTGATCACCGAGTCAACTTTTCGGTATCTCGAGTTTGCCAGAACCACATGTACCGGGGCCGACCGATCGCACTTTGGTCTTATCATCCCCGCCCGTGTCCTACCACACCGCTTGACACGGTCTTGTCATGGGCAATCTACTCGCCCGAAAAAATCTCCCACCAGCGGTCGGAAGGTACTTTATCCGGCCCGCTAAATGTAAGGCATCGTTCAACATGACTCGAGGCCCAACAACGGTCGGTCCTTAATCGACACTGACGGAAACACTACGGTCCAAAACCACCGCAAGTCTCCGCCTTGGTCTCAACTTCATTTAACACTTAGTTATACCATGACTTCATAGCCATCCAAACAGATCCGGTAACCACCTATAGCTCGCGGTGGCAGAAATCACCGACTTCTACCGGTCTAAGCCGACTAAGCATTGACTCGATCATTGCGGATACGAGGTAACAAGGATATAGTATAACAAAGGTAAACAAGGTATAATGCGACAGAACGGTTGCAAACAACTCCTGAACGTAATGCATCAATTTAAAGTAAAGCATTTAACGAAATCATTGCAAACCGGAGAAAGATGCTCGGGGCTTGCCTCTCTCGAAGAGAGCTCGGACGGTGATCGGGGCACTCGGAAGTTCTTCAACGTCCTCCTCGTCTTGGCCGGCACTTCTGCGCGGTACGCACCTCGAATCGCTCCTCGGGCTCCTCGGGAATGACGATTGGGTTCTCGGTTTGCGATCCTGTATGATGCAATGCGTGTAAGTGCCTATGCAATCGGTGCATCGAAGGAGATGAATGCAATGAATATGTTGAAAGGCAAGGTAGACAACATCATCCAAGAAACTATGCTACAAGCACATGTCATCTCTGCATTCTCTTCTACTACTAATATGTCAAGTTAACCTATCTTGTGAAATGCTTCAAAGATACACCAAAGCTTTACTAATTTCTTAATCACACTTAAGGCAACACTTGCTTAAACCCTAATTAATAATAGGTTTGAATAGCAACCTATATTTCTGATGCTCCTAAAAATCTGAGAAAATTACAGTAGCATACTACTACCCTAAACAGACTACCATAAAATTTCATGGCATTTGGATAAGTAAACTATCCTACACAAAAATGACAAGCTATAGCCTAAAAATGAGCATGAAATTACTTTGTACTATGAAAAGTGTCAAACAACAGAATTAATATTTTCCTAGGTTCTTCATGGTATATAATGACTGTACAAAAATTGTCACATGCATGTTTTATACAAAATTTGTGCTCTAGCAAAAATAACAAAAATCAGCCATTAAAGGAACTTGAACTACACCTCAAATTTTTCCCACAGCACATGCATGAAACATATTTTTCCTAGGAAGTACATGAAATAAGAAGATTAACAAACTTGGAATCATATTTTTCTGAAGCCTATATATTTTTCTACATATTTTTCAAGTTATCAGCAATATTCAAGATTAAATAAAATCCTATAGAAAAGTATATCTCAAAATGACATGCACTATTTTTCCCAAGTAGATCTGATGATAAGGAACCTAGCAAAATTTGTTTCAACAAATTTGGAGCAAGTTTGAGTATCCAAATATTTTTCAAACCATTTCAGATTTCAAATAATAAAGAATAAATGGAAATCAAATCACTTAACGTTCTTGGGCCAGCCCGAACGGCTTCAAGGGGCCACACGATCTGTCAAGACACGGCCCAGAACGACGCAGCCCATCATCCGATCCCCTCATAGAATGGCGGCCGACAAACGGGGCCGCGATGCGCCGAGAGAAACAGGGACGGAGAGGGACGACGGCATGCAAGAATGCTGAAACTTCGCCGGCGGCGAGGTCCCGGCGAAACGGAGGGCACCAACGTGCTCCCCATGCCAAACCGCGTCGGATAGAGGTGAATAGGGAGGCGGCGGGGGAAAAAAGCTCGGCGACAGTAATGGCGGGCGCAAGGGCGGCTAATCGCCGCGGAGCATCTCCGACCACGCGGCGAGGTGCAAGGAGGCGCCGGGAGACTCAACGTCGCCGTCTGCGGTGCTTGTCTTGCGCATCTGATGTAGGAAGAGGAGCTGGGAGGGGAGTCCACGGGAGCGGAGCTCACCGTGAGCTTCGGCCGTCTCCATGAGCAATTCCCAAGAACGGGATGCTTGCTGCAAAGAAGCGAGAGCAGCACGGGTGCGCTGTGAGGTGGCGGCGAGCTAGAGGCTAGACGGAGTTGTCACCCGGCGAGCTGAGGTGGCTGGGCGAGCGAAGCTCCGGCGCAAAGCGTGTGCACGGTGGCGATGGCCTAGGCGGTGAGGCGAAGAGGCAAGCGGGCCGGGAGTGGGGCTTACGCTGAATGCGTGGTAGCTGGGTGCTCAAGACTCGGCCAGAAGCGTCTGGGGAAGCCGTGGTAGTGTGGCATGTGATCGAGAGCTCGGCGACAGGTGGCGCATGCGCGATCGGCGCCTCGGCGTCGGAAGTAAGCCTGGATGTCAGTGAAGGCGAAATGTAGCGTGGAAAGTGGGAAATTTGGAGGTCGGTCAAGAGAGAGGGCCATTGGGCCAAGGCTTGAAGGAAGCAAACCAGTGGTCTTGGTGTGCATGAGGGGCTTCTTTTTTGGCCGGCTTATGGGCTGGGCTGAAAGTAGGCGGCGGCCCACAAAATGTAGAAAAACTCTTTTTCATTTATATTTTCAAGAATTTTTTTTAAAAGCCAGCTTTCAAATCTTATTTTGAGTAAGAAGATGACCTCTTTTGAAAATGTACCAAAAATGAAAGTTGCTTAGAATTTAATTCTCTACAACTTTGCTTTTAGGACCACAGCCAAATTCTTTCTAGATTTTGAATTGGAAGATCAAAGTCCACGTTTAGCTCAAAACCCTAATTTTTGGAATTTATTTTTGAAGCCGAATTTTGAATTAATTTGAATACAAACATTGCTCCAAAAATTGAACTAAACATTGCTAGATGATTTACAATAGCAGCCAAACATGTTCTACTAACCTAGCAAGCAAGAATCAGAGCAAAACAACTCTAATAAGTGTATGCATCATTTACGTTTCACAAACATGTTTCGTATGTTTCGAAGTAATGTTTCAGTTATTATAGGCAAGATTATGCATGTATGATTAGGATGCTTGGTGATGCATGATATGCATGATTTGCAGTGCCTAAATGTAGGCATAACACCGGGTGTTCTGACCCTTCCCCTTATAAAAATCTCGTCGAGAGATTTGGGTTCTGAACCATTTGTTATAAAAATCTTCATAAGCTTTTTTGTAGATACTCTCCTGTTTCCCAAGTTGCATCTCCCTCATCATGATGATCCCTTTGTATCTTGTATGTTTTCACCACACTATTCCGAGTAGCACGTTCCTTAGTGTCTAACAACGGACTGGTTGTTCACGATACACCAAATCTGATTTGAGTTGAATACCTCGAGGCTCTATTCTTTCCTCCGGAACACATAAACATTTCTTGAGATGTGATACATGGAAAAGCTGGGAAAAGCAGTACTCATTGTCTCGAGGTAACTCTAACTTGTAGGCTACCGGACCTCTTTGTTCCAAGATCTTGTATGGTCCTCTGAATCTCATGCAAGCTTTCTTGGACTCCAAACCTTTTCTTCTTCATTGGCGTGACTTTCAGATAAACATAGTCACCAACTTCAAAACTAAGGGTCTCCTTCTTTGTATCGCATAGCTTTTACGGACGTGATTGGGCGCTTTCATATTTCTTTGAATAATATGAACTTTCTTCTCGGCTTCTTCTACAAAGTCAATGCCATAATATCTTCTATCTCCGAGTTCGACCCAATTCAATGGTGTTCTACATTTTACGCCATATAAAGCTTGAATGGGGCCATCTTGATGCTTTCTTGATAACTATTATTATAAGAAAACTCATTCTTGGTAACCATGACTCCCATGATCCCTTGGAAGACAATACATGTGCTCTCAACATATCCTCCAAAAGCAGCATTTACTCGTTCGATCGACCATCCATGCGAGGATGATAAGCGCGATCTGCTGAATCAAACTAGTTCCTAAGCCTTTGTGTAAATGTTCCCAAAATGAGCCGTGAACTGTGAGCCTCTATCGAGATATTATGGTCTTTGGTATACCATGCAACCTCACAATTTCTGCGATATACTTCTCGGCATATTGAGGTGGTCGATAAGTGGTTTTTTGGGTAGGAAATGAGCGGTCTTGGTAAGGCGATCCACAATTACCCAAATCGAATCATGTCCTTTTTTTGAGTAGTGGGCAAACCCGTGATAAAATCCATCCGATATCGTCCCACTTCCAACTCGGGATTGATAAGGGTTGCAACATCGGCGAGTTTCATGTGAATTGCTTTCACTCGACAACATGTGTCACATCCGACAACATATGTCTGTAATTTCTTTCTTCATTTTGGTCCACCAATAATGAGATCTTAGTTCTTGATACATCTTACTACTTCCGGGATGGATAGATAGCTTAGAAAGGTGAGCTTCATCCATGAGTTTATTTCTAAGCTCTCGATCCTTGGGAACCACAAGACGGTTGTCAAACCACAACACGCCCTGTTCATCTATTTTAAAGTGTTGAGGCGGCTTTTCTTTTATTTTCTCTTTGATGTGGAATATCCCTTGTCGCTTTTCGACCTTCTATTATCTTACTCTCCAACGAGCAACTAATCGAATACTATGTAACACAGCAGGATGCATTAGATCGAACCCATCTTCAAGTAATGGCTGCCCATTCAAGTAATGTGACTTTCTGCTCAAAGCATCTGCCACTACATTGGCTTTACCAGGATGATATTGCACATTCAAGTTATAATCCTTGATCAATTCCAACCATCTACGCTGTCTCATGTTTAGCTCTGGTTGGGTAAAGATATACTTAAGACTCTTGTGATCCGTGAAAATATTGCACACATTACCCGTAAGATAATGTCTCCAAATTTTTAGGGCGTACAAGCTATGACAAGTTCAAGATCATGTGTTGGATAGTTGACCTCGTGCTTCCTCAATTGACGTGATGCATAAGCAATGACTCTCCTTTCTTGCATGAGAACACATCCTAATCCGATCTTTGATGCGTCGCAAAACACATCAAATGGTTTCTCGATGTCTGGTTGGGCTAGAACAGAGAAGCGGTGGTTTATGATTTCCACAAAGTGTGGAAAGTCGCTTCACACTCTTCTGTCCACACAAATTTATGATCTTTTCTGTAGGAGGCTTGTCATCGGTTTGGCGATCGAGAAAATCTGGTATAAAGCGGCGGTAATAACCCGCTAGTCCTAAGAAACTTCTAATCTCAGAACCGAGGTCGGTGCTTTCAATTCATAACTTCTTGCACCTTACTTGGATCGATTGAAACTCCATTCTCTCGTGATGAATGTGACCAAGGAAAGGAACTTCCTTCAACCGTAATTCGCATTTGCTAAACTTAGCATACAGTTGATGATCTCTAAGTCCGGTCAAGACGGTTCTCGAGATGCTCTTCATGATCTTTCTCATTCTCGGAGTACACAGAATGTCATCGATGAATACTACCACAAACTTATCCAATTCGCATGAAAACCGTATTCATCAAGAACATAAAATATGCAGGAGCATTTGTCAAGCCAAAAGACATGACAAGATACTCATACAACCCGTGATCACGGTGGAAAATGCGAGTTTTCGGTATATCCTGTGGCCTAATCTTAATCTCGATGATATCCGGATCTCAAATCTATTTTTGAGAACACCTTGGCCTTGGATAATTGGTCAAACAGAACATCAATATGAGGCAAGGGATACTTATTCTTGACGGTCACAAAGATTGAGTGGCTCGTAATCTACGCACATTCTCAACGTGCCCTCTTTCTTCTTTTTTTCACAAACAAAGCGGGACATCCCCACTCGGACTTGCTTGGCGAATAAACCCCTTTTTGACAAATCTTCTAATTGCTTCTTTAGCTCAACTAACTCATCCGAGGCATCCGATATGGTCTCCTTGAAATCGGAGCTGTTCAGGGTACTAGCTCAATTCCAAACTCAATCTCCCTATCTGGCGGAAGACCAGGTAACTCATCTGGGAATACATCCGGAAATTCACACACTACCGGAATCTGATGAATAGGAATGACTGCCGTAGCACATGTAACACTTATAAGGTCATTCTCCGAGGCAATGGTACTTGGAAAGTACCTCACCGAGGGATCCTTAAGGGTAAGTACTCGACTTCCAAAGATATCTATGACCGCTCCCCAATCTTTCATCCAATTCATCCCTATAATGACATCCAAGACTAACCCAGGCATAACTATCAAGTTCACTCGGAACTTTCTGCTAACTAATTCAAGGGTTGCCCCTCGAACCATCCGGTTAGTCAAAACATCACCGCCGAACTTTGAACTTACTGGTACCCATACCCCAATTACGTGCATAGTTGTCCATGTTTACGTGCAAATGCTTGACTCATAAAAGAATGCGATGATCCAGAATCAAATAGAACAACTGCAGGTTTTCGTTGATGTGAAACTTACCAGCGATGCACGGCTCTCCTCCGAATTTCATCCTTTGTTGTAATTGTGCACTCTAGCATTATAAGTCTGCTTTGCTTCTTCTTGGCGGTACGGACAAAACCTCGAGAAATGACCGGGTTGATCACAGTTATAGCAGGTCCTCTTCATCGTCGTAAGAGATCCCACAGATTCCTTGAGCGCGCTTTGTACCATGTAGCTTGGTTTGCTTTGTTGAACATCTCGCCATCTTGTACGGCTTTTGAGGTCCACGGAAATTCTGACTTCTTGGCTGAGGTGGCCTGAATCTAGCGCCAGGTGCCGATGGGCGATATGGAGGACGACCTCCCATAGGTGTTCTAGCTTGAGACGGCCCACCTTCAAAGGCTCTCTTGCGTGTCTTGGCTGCAGTGCTGGCGTTGTTATTCTTCTCCTGCTTCAGACAGTCGCTGATGAAGTCATTGAATCTGACACGGTTGTTGGTACCGACATGCTTCATCATTTTTGGATTTAGACCCCTCTTAAAACTGGCTATCCTTTTAGCATCTGTGTCAACCATGTCGGGAGCATAGCGACACAAGTTGTTGAAAGCATGCAGGTATTGCGTCACGGTTTTGGTGCCCTGGTTCAACGCCAGAAACTCTCCCAACTTCATTTCGGTCAGCCCTGGTGGAATATAGACTCCACGAAAAGCCTCAGCAAACTCTCTCCAAGAAATCTGAGCATTTGGAGGGAAGGTGGTGCGATGGTGCTTCCACCACATTCCCGCCGGTCCCTGCAATTGAAGTGCAGCATACTCCGTTTTCAGAACCTCAGTCATCCTCAACACACGGAATTTATCTTCCATTGTGTTGATCCATTCCTCAGCATCAAGTGGCTCTGTGGCTTCCTTGAATACGGGTGGCCTGGTGTCCATGAAATCCTTGAAGCTGCTATATTGGTTCACTCCCATGCCACCACCTTGATTGTTACCACGTTGAACGTTGTTGGCGATGGTGCGCAGAAAATCCTCCATGTTCTTCCAGGATTGTTCCGTGTTATTGACTCCCGACTCAAAAATTGTGCGAGAAACATCTCGGGGGTAAACGGGGAGGAGGTGGCAAATGTGGTTCATGGGGAGGTTCATTGTTGTTGCCGTGGTTCCCACCATCACCACCACCACCGGTCCCCGCACCGTTAGCACCGGTCTCAGCGGCTTCATACGTGGTTCGGCGAGTGTTTGTCATCTGCATATTTCAAAGAATAAGTAACGATTGAGTGAAGTCTGAATGATGATTGCAGTGAAGAAAAATTATGCCGTGCTCGATTTTCTTTGGAGAGAATAAATTCATGCAATAAAACAGAGGCACAACAATCTCATCCCAATTAAGACAACAACACTTAATCGAATTACTTCAATGGCAAACATCGCATCCATACAGTCACATTGCCAGTATACATACACTGGACTTTTTATGCGTTCAGATCTCGCATTCGAACATCAAGTTCCAACCACATGCCAAGTCTCATACGTTCGAAACAACATACGATAGGTTACATGCCAACAAAAGAAAGGTCTTCGCGACGGGACCTAGATACTAGCGCAAGGCAACTAGCCTATTCCTCGGGGCCATCGCCGGGATCGGAGACATCACCATCGCCTCCAGGTGAAACTTCTGCTGGCTCGTTACGGTTGTCGTAAATCGATGTCCATGCCGGTGGCGTTTATTGGAGCATATGGGCCAACCCCATTGTAGAGCGCGTGAAACTCCTCGTGCGAGTTGCCGTTGTATTCCTCTAACTCATCGACTCTCTGCTGCAGCAGAAGGTTTCTTGCGTTCTGTGCTTATTCCTCTCCCGAACCAATTGTCCAATCATGCGGTCTGCATGGTTGTTGGCTTGAGTCAACGATGCACTCGCCGCATAGCTCTATCACCTCTCTCAACCGCTTCGATCTCGCCTGTAAGTTCATATCGACCAACCGCTCTGCAAGCTAGCTATAGCTCGCTCTGTCTCTTCTTCGCTTCTTCCCTTTGAGCTTATCCTCACCACGTAAGCAGTCAAAGTCCAAGAGGTACGCCGAGACCCTCATACGCCTCGATGGCGGCGAACATAGCACTCATTGCACGGTTGTCACTAGCTTTGTCCCCCTCATTTGGACCTCGACCAATGCACTTCCACGAGGTGAACCCAAATGGCATCGCGAGGATCATCCCTAGGAAAAGTACCGGCTAGAGCTGCAAACAAGCTCACCTGGGAAATCTGCTCATAATGTCCCACGATGACACGGAAGGTCTGCTCCTCTGCACCTCACCGGTGAGTGCGACCCTCAAACTCCAAATGCCAACCATCCCAATCTGGAGCATCACCGAGAGCAGGAACCGTGATCTCCACCACTGCAAGTCCATCATCTGCCAACTGGCTCTCATTCCAAGAGTACACCGCTCTTGACCCTCACAGGTACCCCACATCATGGAGCACTCTCCAAAGCAAAGTTGGCATGCCAAACTCGCTCAAGAAGGTGTCCGTGGTGCGGTGCTCCCTCGGGGCCAAGCGGACGTCGGGGTGCTCTTCCTCCGGTGGACTTACTGGTGTCTCGCTTCCGTGCGGGCCATCTCACAGTAAAAAGTTCTCTTATTACTTCGGGAAACATACTTTTGGTGATACGTCTTTTATCAAAATGAGATAATCAATTTATAAGGGAGGAATGCATGAGATGAATGAGATGCACAAGTAACATGATGTATGTATCGTGCAGACGTTCTCACAAACTTAGGAATAAATAATTTCTAACGACGAATTCGGTGGCATACAACGATCTCTCAATACGTAGCTAATACGTTCTACACGATAAGCGTTGTTATGTACTGCAGTAAGATTCATTTCAGCCCAATTCCCAATGAATGCATAAAAGCGAAGAAAGTTTTATCTACACGCCTCTACGAATCCCCAGACACGTGTACAACAGTAGTAACTACCGAACCATCGTCCTATTGACGGCATCGCCTCCACAGACGGAAGACCCATACATGAGATACCTTTGTAAAACATGCGTAGAACATGTAATTACTCCGGCATCATATAAGCATTTACCCTAGATCGGCGGTGTATCCGATCATGCTCTCACAACTCACACTTACCGAGGCGTGAGAGGCAAATGATCCATTCATTACCACTCAAACAAGTGGCACTCATACAATAGCACGCCGTATGAGCGATTTAAAGAGAAATATGATGCAAGAACCCCAAGTCAGTACTTAATTAAGCCACCTAAAGTCCTTAACTGGGCATAAGGAATATGATCACTGGCACACTTTAGATTTTGAAATTCACGTTTTCCAAATGCCTTTTGTTTTAAATACACTTGTGAACGAAGAACACGCTAAACCATGCTCGATGCCACCGTATGTAGAACCGACCAATTATACGAAATTAAGTAAGAAAATCATCCACGAAAGCGGACGATTGAGCAAACTTAAGCCCGTATAACCCGGTAGTCCGTGAAATCACGAAGGATTTCAAACCAACTCGTGTCCCAGCCATGATCGTAATAAGTTTAGCGGTCACCAATCACATATTACATAAAAGTTTCCATAACAGATACATCAGAGTTTAAATAAAAGTTATTACAAAACAAGTTCGAATAAAAAGTAGCGGAAGTCATTTGTTTAAAACACACACTCACACGGAGTTCAAATATAGTGCCGGTGATGATCATCTCCAACAAAAGCATTAGATGAGGCGTAAGGAATGACCATGCCCATGGTCCTAAGCATCACCCATCGCAGGATAGAGGCGGTTGATACAATAGCCATAGTACATCCGCCCATCGCAACAAGTGGGAATAAAACCACGAGTACGAGAATGTACTCAATGCCGGACTTACCCGACATAACCGAAAATAAATGACACCAAGGATTATGGGCATTATAGTAGGGTAGGTGACTCATTTTGCGTAAAGAAGCATTTTTAGCATTTCAAGAACCTTTCTAAAAGCATTATTGTCAAGTTAATTATTATTAACCTGTCGACTAGATTTGCACCTATACTAAAGTAAACATGTGATTAAGCAATTAATGATAACCATCGATCATTAAACAACTTCCATCTTGTCATATTCACTATAATCTGTCCAAGTGTTCCATAAACATTTACTACGATGAAGTCACTCAAGTCAAGTGCTCACTATCCGGGAGCGATGGCGATTCGAATCGATTCCTAACCCGGTGGTGATTTATTCCTTACACAAATCTCACTCACCCGCTAAAGTGAGATATTGATCACCGAGTCAACTTTCCGGTATCTCGAGTTTGCCAGAACCACACATGTACCGGGGCCGACCGATCGCACTTTGGTCTTATCATCCCGCCCGTGTCCTACCACACCACCGGCCGCACAGTCTTGCGTCATGGGCAATCTACTCGGCCGAAAAATCTCCGGCCAGCGGTCGGAAGGTACTTTATCCGCCCCACTAAATGTAAGGCATCGTTCAACATGACTCGAGGCCCAACAACGGTCGGTCCTTAATCGACCTGAGACGGAAACACTACAGTCCAAAACCCCGCAAGTCTCCGCCCGGTCTCAACTTCATTTAACACTTAGTTATACCATGACTTCATAGCCATCCAAAGCAGATCCAGGTAACCACCTATAGCTCGCGGTGACAGAAATCACCGACTTCTACCGGTCTAAGCCACCTAAGCATTGACTCGATCATGCGGATACCGTGGTAACAAGGATATAGTATAACAAAGGTAAACAAGGTATAATGCAAAGCAACGGTTGCAAACAACCTGAACGTAATGCATCAATTTAAAGTAAAGCATTTAACGAAATCATTGCAAACCGGGAGAAAGATGTCTCGGGCTTGCCTCTCTCAAGGAGCTTCGGACGGTGATCGGGCACTCCGGAAGTTCTTCAACGTCCTCCTCGTCGGCTTCTGGCACTTCCTGCGGCTGCACCTCGAACTGCTCCTCGGGCTCCTCGGGAATGACGACTGGGTTCTCGGTTTGCGATCCTGTATGATGCAATGCGTGTAAGTGCCTATGCAATCGGTGCATCGAAGGAGATGAATGCAATGAATATGTTGAAAGGCAAGGTAGACAACATCATCCAAGAAACTATGCTACAAGCACATGTCATCTACTGCATTCTCTTCTACTACTAATATGTCAAGTTAACCTATCTTGTGAAATGCTTCAAAGATACACCAAAGCTTTACTAATTTCTTAATCACACTTAAGGCAACACTTGCTTAAACCCTAATTAATAATAGGTTTGAATAGCAACCTATATTTCTGATGCTCCTAAAAATCTGAGAAAATTACAGTAGCATACTACTACCCTAAACAGACTACCATAAAAATTTCATGGCATTTGGATAAGTAAACTATCCTACACAAAAATGACAAGCTATAGCCTAAAAATGAGCATGAAATTACTTTGTACTATGAAAAGTGTCAAACAACAGAATTAATATTTTTCCTAGGTTCTTCATGGTATATAATGACTGTACAAAAATTGTCACATGCATGTTTTATACAAAATTTGTGCTCTAGCAAAAATAACAAAAATCAGCCATTAAAGGAACTTGAACTACACCTCAAATTTTTCCCACAGCACATGCATGAAACATATTTTTCCTAGGAAGTACATGAAATAAGAAGATTAACAAACTTGGAATCATATTTTTCTGAAGCCTATATATTTTTCTACATATTTTTCAAGTTATCAGCAATATTCAAGATTAAATAAAATCCTATAGAAAAGTATCTCAAAAATGACATGCACTATTTTTCCCAAGTAGATCTGATGATAAGGAACCTAGCAAAATTTGTTTCAACAAATTTGGAGCAAGTTTGAGTATCCAAATATTTTTCAAACCATTTTGATTTCAAATAATAAAGAATAAATGGAAATCAAATCACTTTAAACGTTATCGGGCCAGCCCGAACGGCTTCAAGCGGCCCACGACTGTGGCTGTGCAAGACACGGCCCAGAACGACGCAGCCCATCTCGATCCCTCATGAAGTGGCGGCGGACGACAAACGGGGCCCGCATGCCCGAGAGAAAACAGGGACGAGAGAGAGGGACGACATGGTGCAATTCTGAAACTTCGCCGACGGCGAGGTCCCCATGAAACGGAGGGCACCAACGTGCTCCCCATGCCAAACCGCGTCGGATAGAGGTGAATAGGGAGGCGGTGCAGGAAAAAGCTCGGCTGACAGTAATGGCGGGAGGCGGCTGGCGTGGCTAGTCGCCGGTGGAGCATCTCCGGCCCACGGCGGGTGCAAGGAGGCGCTCGGGAGACTCAACGTCGCCGTCTGGGTGCTTTGTCTTGCCAAGTAATCTGGTAGGAAGAGGAGCTGGGAGGGGAGTCCACGGGAGCGGAGCTCACCGGTGGCTTCGGCTGAGTGTTCGGCGAAAGCAATTCCCAAGAACGGATGCTTACCACTGCAAAGAAGCGAGAGCACGGGTGCTGGGTGTGGGAGTCAGAGGCTAGACGGAGTTGTCACCGCGTGAAATGAGGTGGTCGGGCGAATGAAGCTCCGGCAAGGCGCGGTGGTGCTGCAGTGGCGATAAGTGGCCTTGTGGTGAGAGGAAGAGAGGGCATGGCGAGGGAGTGAATGGGCTTATTTGGAATGCGGTGCGCTGCAGGTGCTCAAGACTCGGCAAGTCAGCTGAGCAGAAGCCGTGTGGTGGGTCACATGATCAGGAGCTCTATGACGGTGGCGCCGCTGGCGATCGGCGATCGGGTCGTCGGCACATGCAGTCTTGAGCTGGCGAAGAAGCGAATGTGGCGTGGCTGGTCATGGTGAATTTCATTGGGCCAAAATGGCAGCGAAGGAAGCCATACATGGGCTGGGTGTGTGAGGGGGCTTTCTTTGGGGCCGGCTTATGGGTCTGGGCAGGAAGTAGAATGACCAGCGAAAATGTAAAAAACTCTTTTTCATTTATATTTTCAAGAATTTTTTTAAAAGCCAGCTTTCAAATCTTATTTTGAGTAAGAAGATGACCTCTTTTGAAAATGTACCAAAAATGAAAGTTGCTTAGAATTTAATTCTCTACAACTTTGCTTTTAGGACCACAGCCAAATTCTTTCTAGATTTTGAATTGGAAGATCAAAGTCCACGTTTAGCTCAAAACCCTAATTTTTGGAATTTATTTTTGAAGCCGAATTTTGAATTAATTTGAATACAAACATTGCTCCAAAAATTGAACTAAACATTGCTAGATGATTTACAATAGCAGCCAAACATGTTCTACTAACCTAGCAAGCAAGAATCAGAGCAAAACAACTCTAATAAGTGTATGCATCATTTACGTTTCACAAACATGTTTCGTATGTTTCGAAGTAATGTTTCAGTTATTATAGGCAAGATTATGCATGTATGATTAGGATGCTTGGTGATGCATGATATGCATGATTTGCAGTGCCTAAATGTAGGCATAACACCGGGGTGTTACAGCCACCATCGGACCCACCCCAAGCCGTTGGACCCGCCACAAGCCTGACTCGGGTTTTTGAATTTTAGATGCGCGTGGGGCGAGAGGAAGGAGATAAGGATAAGTGGCAACTTTGTTTTTCCCCCTCCTTTTCCATGGGTTTTGCTTTTTTTAATCATTTATTCAACCATTAACTAAATGACATCGAAACCAGGGGCAAACGAATGTTTCATTTTAAAATTGCAAGGGCAAAATTAAAAAATCGAATAAAAATCATAATTAGATTGCTAAACCGGAATAAGAATATTGTTCTCCTTAATAAGTTTTATTCATAGTGAAAACTACATCAATAATTTATTAGGTTAGAGAAGGATCAATGATTCAGAAACTCATAATACCGATTTATTATTTAATTTTTATATTTACAAGAAAAAATGGAAGATACCCCATTTCGATTATAAAAGATAAAAGGAAAAACCCATAATATCGTATTTATTATTAAATTTTATATTTAAAAATGGAAGATACTCCATTTCTATTTTTTATATACAAAATATAAAAGAAAAAATCCGACTAAAAACAAGGCGAGCAAAAAAGAAAGAAAAGACCGACGCTTTTATGTTTACATACAGGAAAAAGAAATGAAAGATAAAAGGAACTCACGGAAGGTGAAAGTCCGTCCCACGGAAACAAAAAAGCGGAAGTTCTACGGGAAAAAAAAAATAGACACCTTTGCCCGCCGCCTGAACTCGTCTCGCCCGCGGCCGATCTCCTCCATCCGCTCGCCGCGCCGCAACCCGGAGAGGAGACTGCGCTCGGTCGAGTACCACCTGGGGCCCAGCGTCCTCGCTTCCAGCTCCGGCGCGGCGTCCGCCCTCTGCAGCCCCGGTGTCCCCGCGACCGTCGCTGCTGTCCTACTTCGCCACTCTCCACCCATGTCCTTTACTGCGGAGGAGGCCGTCGCGGGCAACCGTAGGGCACTCGAGGCCCTTCGGAAGCTCGTGGCTTATCCTTTCCTCTACGCCCACGAGTCCCGTCTGCTCGGCCTCAAGGTAATGTGCTCCCGCCTCTTGCCTCCATCAGACTTCGTCATTGTCTGCTACACCTTCGGGTTAACCATTCAGCTTGCTTTCTTCAGTGTCCCAGAGGGTTGCTGCTCCACAGCCCCCCTGGCACCGGAAAGGCACTGAATTTGCAATTCCTCGTCTTAACTCTCAGCTCTATTTTCCATCATCTAAAATCACCTTGAAGTGCTTGGATTTTTTTTTGGTGGAGTTTGATGTTTATTTAACTTGTCAGTATTGAAATATGGAAGACCTAAACAGTATGGTGATTGTTGTTTTTGGCAGACAAACCTGGTTCGAGCTATTGTTCGAGAATGCAATGCGCACCTGACAATGATCAAGTACTGAATTTACTTTGAACTGTTTCTGTTTAGTGCTGACATGTACAATTGTACACTGTATTTTTGACATGATTTGAAATATATTGCTCTGGCCACCTTGACAGTCCATATTCTGTACACAAAGCCCATGTGGGAGAGGGAGAAAAGTTCCTGCGTGAAGCATTTTCTGAAGCATATTCTCAGGCTTCGCGGGGCAAACCAGCTGTGATATTCATCCACGAACTTGATGCCATATGTCCACGATAGGCAAGTTTTGCATATCTCTTTTCTTTGTGTGTGTAAATGAGATCTTAATGCGCTTTCACAGGAGAGAGAATGAATCCCGCATTGGCCCCGTGCGCTTGGCCAACTTCTTACTCTGATGGATGGAAACAAGAAATCGTCAAAGATGCTTCCTCACGTAGTTGTTGTTGCATCGACTAACAGGTATGGGCATGCCACACTTTTGATTTCCAAATACCACTGTTGCAATAATTCAGGGTTTGTTCCATGTTTAAGAATCCTGCTGGGACATGATTTACAATCTATACACAGATACCATGGAATGCTGTTATGTTTAATTAATTGCGCACATTTTACAAACTTTTCTTAAAATAGTTTTTTAAGCTGATCCAGTTTCAGCTTATTCTCTCTCACAGAACACTATTGAATAAGCCGAAATCAGCTGAAATCAGTCACAAACTGGATCAGCCGAACAGGGCCTGGTTGCTGTTCCTACAGTTGAAGAACGGCTGCTGATTCTTAAGGTAGTATTTGATGTCGTATTTCATAAATCTGTTGGTACACAGTGGTTTTCTTATGGTTACTGTTACAATTTAGGTATCTGGCTTAGGAAATTGCTGTTGACAAATGACAAATGTAATTTTATGTTTTTGACCACATGATTGTATAAAAGGCTTTAAGACATCATATCAAATTCTGCGTTTTGTGAAATCTTGAATTCATGCTCTTGATTTCTTTTACAGTTTTACGTAAACCTAATGTCATAGGTCTTTATCTTCTTCAGCTTTATGCAAAAAACCTACATCTGGATGAAAAGGTCGATCTTCAAACCGTTGCTGCTTTCTGCAATGGCTATGTTGGAGCTGATTTAGAAGCATTTATGTCGAGAAGCTGCCAAGCTTGCATATCATAGAATGTTAAACATATCTGAGGGTGACAAAGTACTTAAACTACACATGGAGGACTGGGAGTCTGCTAGATCTATGGTGGGACCAAGCATAATAAGAGGGGTAACCAAAGAAATTTCAACTGTTTCATGGGATGATATAGGAGGCTTGAAAGATCTAAAGGTTAGGCATTTCTTGTTTTGGCTCCCTTCTGGCAAAAAACCTGTTTTGATGGTGGTTGTTCTTGTGCTTCAGAAAGAGCTTCAGAAAGCTGTTGAGTGGCCCATCAAGCATGCTGCTGCATTTTCTAGACTTGGGATACCACCAGTCCGGGGGGTGCTTTTGCATGGTCCGCCAGGGTGCTCGAAGACTACCCTTGCCAAGGCTGCAGCACATGCTTCCCAAGCTTCTTTCTTTTCTTTGAGGTTCATCAGTAAACAATGTTGTATGCTGAGAAAATAACAGCTCACTTCCGTTGTGCGAAGAGCATAGAACTTTTATTCCACAGTATTTAAAACAGATTAGCATAATTTACTGATTTCTGCCAGTTGAGTTAAGATGATAATATCTGGTATCCAGAACTCAGCAAAAGCTTAAAAAATAATAAACTAAAACACCTTCAGATAAAGATACTCTCCTCAACACTCGCTAGGTTTTCACATAAATTCTTATAACAGTGGTGCAGATTTATATATTCCAAGTATGTTGGAGAAGGTGAAGCTCTGTTAGGTAGAACATTTCAAAAAGCACGTCTTGCTTCTCCAAGCATTATATTTTTTTACGAGGCTGATGCCATTGCCCCCAAGAGGTATGCACTGATATGTGATGCACAATATAATAAAATGATCTGATATAACTGTCATAACTAGCAAGAATGGATAGGAATTGCCTATCCATTCTTTTACTGTTAAAATGAAAAAAAAATGTATTTAACATGGTACACATAATGTGGAGAATTGAACAGCGTGTGCAAGCAAATTCTTGTTGAAAATGGTAACTTGGGTGTTCTTTTTATGACAGTAGAATCAGTTTATATGGAATTCAGTTTTGCACTTGTAAATCTTTACTTTTAGCTTCAGATTACCAGGTGTAAATTTTACTACAAATTGTTTATGTTGGCACCTGTATCATCTTGCAGAACTGGCCCTGTTGGGAATTCTAGTGGCAATGCCACAGTTGGAGAAAGACTTTTGTCGACTTTATTGACCGAAATGGATGGTTTAGAACTGGCTACGGTACTGTTAGCCTTCTGATAGCTTTGTGTGTGATTCTACTGATTATATCTACATACATGTATGTTCACTAGAAGGGCATTCTTTTCTTTTTAGGGAATTATCGTATTGGGTGCTACGAATCGCCCAAATGCAATTGATGCTGCTCTTCTGCGTCCAGGACGTTTTGATAAGGTCTTTCAATGCTCCTGTCATTGAGACATGGACATATAGGCACTGACCATAATTTCCCATTGATCTGCAGGTGCTGTATGTCCCGCCGCCAGATGTGCATGGGCGATACGTGATACTACGCATCCATACATGGAAAATGAAATTGGGAGAGGATGTAGATCTTTGGGAGATTGCGGGAGTGTACCGAGTTGTTCACTGGTGCTGATCTTGAAGGCCTTTGCCGCGAAGCTATCTCAGCACTGAGGGAAGATATCTCAGCAAGTTCGATACATAATACCCACTTCCAAGCCGCACAAAGTTCATTGAACCCCTCTCTTACAAAAGCAGTAGTTGATGAGTACTCAAAGGCAGCTATAAATGATCCATCAAGTAGGACACATTAAGATGTTCGTTTTCTATTTTTCTTTGTTGCACAAGAATAGCTAGAATGCTTATCTTGACCAGTGGGGAGACATTAAGCAGTTGTTCCCAATTGTACAAGACTGCTAGATCCTTGGCATTGACAAGGAATGCGAATATGCATTTTAAATGAAAAATTCCAGGAGTTCCTTTTCTTTTCCTCAGAAACAGCGTGTATCAGCTATCAATGATACATGATTCATTCATTGATGTATTGTCATTTTGCTGCTGCAGTCTGTCATTTTCTTGCGCAAACATCCATCTTGTACATGCACTCTCTTAGTTCCATGCTTGGTGCAGCAGCATTGCTGCAACGGAGCATGTGAGATCATGAAAAGTTATTTATGAAGATCACAAGGCAGCTATTATTACTTAAAGAGAAGAGAAAACTACATTGCTACAAAGCCATCGCCAATCTCTGGTCTACCTGAATACAGGTTGATCTAATTGTTTATATCATTTGTCCAATGCTCCAATAACAAGCAGAGTATTTTACACGGGGAAGAGATGTTTCAGAGCGGGTCTTCTTAGAGTACATCTGTTACACAGGTCCGTCTTTGTAGAATAAGAATGCACTGGTCTTGCAGTAACGGCATGCTAGCACCTTGCCAGCAACATTAAAGAAGTGTTGACTTGTAAATTGATGAAATTTATGGAACAAATAAACAGCATGTGAAATAAAAAATCGTCTTACCTTGCAACATCCATTACCTTTGAGGCAATTCGTTTTCTTCTGCGTGATGGTACCACCCAGATGGCTCGAAATCCACAAAGTGCAGGAACAGCTTCTGTTTCACAAATTATGGGTTCAACCTTTATCATGTAGATTTTGAATAGCTTCCACCTCATTCGATAGGTTCCCCTCCACACACACACAAAAAAGGGCCCATCTCAATTTTGAATAAATAGCCTAGCGTTTCTGTATGATCTTGTAATTTAAAGAAAACATAAAGTCACACACGACCAAAGTGCTTATCTTTGCACGCTCGTTTGCTTATATTCAAACAGAATATTTTTGTATATACTTTGTAATCTTTATTGGGTTGTAATAGACTTTGGTTACTAATTCCTGTATATGGTGAAAATGATAAAAAAAACTTCCGATACAAGGACAATTCACTTTTACATTTTTTTCTTGAAAATGAAAACGACACAATATTGTCAAAATGAGACCGGCATTACACGACCTGGCTTTGCACTTGTGTTTAGCATACACGGCATGGCCATATTCATCATCAAAGTTCGTATTTTAGAAAAACTGTCTCAACCAAAATATTCAAGCAGTTCCATTTCTGACAAGAAGTTTTTCTAAAACAAATTTTCAAGACAAATCTACTCATATCACTTGAAACATTGAAAATGAATACTAAAAACAACCTAGAGTCAACATTTGGAATAATAGACTTGAGGCAACTACAAAGGACCATATTTACTTTCGTTCTGCACACCCCATTTGTGATCCCGTCCATACATTATTCCACCCATAAAAGACATGCTCTTGCACACAACTCAGATTAAACCAAAAAATATAGTAGATTTATCATAATAAAGAAAATAATTTATACGTTAGATTTTATGATAATCTAATGACTTAGATTAGACTAAAGAATACACATCTAATATAATGAGTTGTTCACATTCTTTCTATGTATAAATTGTATCTCCTACAACTAAAAAGAACAAAAGTAAGACAATTTTTTTGTGTGACTTTTTTTGGGTCGCTCTTACGCCGCCCGTGCGATCCTGTGAACAGCCTCACGTTCACCCGTCCCTGCGACCTGGTTCCGTGGCCAGGGATCGATTCCCACGCCACCCCTTTTCTCTGCCAATTTCAAAACCGATAACCCTCCCCCCACCCAAAAAACGAAAAAGAAAAAGAAAGAAACGCCTCCAGACTCCCGGTCTCCCTCCCGTCGACGCCCTCCTCTCGGGCGAGGGGCGGGAGGCAAGAGGCGGAGTGGCCGGCTTGGTTTGCCGGTGCCAGCTCCATCATCGAGGTTGTCTTCGTGGGCCTCCCCTCCGCTGACTAGATCCGCACCACCAACGGGATCGCCGCCGAGGACCCCGTCGCCTCCTCTCCCTCCCCATCACACCCAGTGCCGGACGTGGCGGTGAAGGCCACTCCACCGTGCTCCGGCAGAAGGTTCGGTGCTGCCCTCCCTCCCTGCCTCCCTGGCTCGCTTTTTCTTGCCCCGATCTGATCCGCCCCCTGTGTTAGGGTTTGGGTGATGGGGTGGTACTCGATCTAACGACATGGATATGATTTTCTTGTCTTCTGGTTGTGCAGCTCGATGGCTTGCCGGCGATGGTGCAGGCCGTCCTCTCCAACGACCCCACCGTGCAGCTTGAGGCAACCGCGCACTTCAGGAAGCTGCTCTCCGTAGCTTTGCCTCTCTTTGTCAAGCTCCTCAACTCTCACACCGAGGATGTTCATAAACAGGCATGCACTGAATTACAGGAGTTACTCTCTTCTATATGGGACTTACGTATAGTGATGCTTAGGTTCTTTTCTTTTTCTTTTTCTTTTTCTTTTTGCAGGCTGTAAATCAGCATATAATTTAAACTTAAAAAGTGCTATTACCTGTACAAAACAACACTGTATATGAAACTGGACATTCAGGTTGCAATCAGACCAAAGTATATTTTCTGGCTTGGGTGCAAGTACTGATGTTGAAATTTAGATGGACATTCTCAGATACATTTTTTCTCAACATCATGTGCGTTGCAATGAGAACACATAACTGGCAGGCATCTGAGCTATCAAACTTGCCTTGCTGCATTCAGCGCTGGTGATTCTACACTTCTACAGTCACACCACACTAACTGGTAGGCATTTGTTCCTTGGACGCCGGCACCGAATGCATTCACCTAAAGAGGATAATCAGTAGGCACACAGACCGTGTCATTTTGTTTACATGGACTTAAAGTTTGGCATGAGTTTTCTAATAGCATAGTCACTCTTTCTGTCACGTTTATAATCCTTTCATGTTTAATCCTCGACTGCATGTGATTTCCAATGAGACCCTAAGTTTCATGTGAAGTTTTTTTTTCCTGAAATTATATCCACCATAACTAATATGTATATCATGTGTTCAGTTCTATGGTGCAAAGGTATGACAAGAAGCCTAAGTTTCATGTGCAGATGCAAAGGTATGACAAGAAGCCATAACAAATGTTGCTGTTTATTCAGTTAGTTATTCACATTATTCATAGATCACTGATTATGTGTTATGATTTCAGCTGATGTATGAGGAGGCAAGTCAAATAGAAAATGATGCAGTGAGCAGCATAAGGACAATGGCATCATTTTAGCTGAAGAAAAAGTGATGGATTTGTTCAAGAGAAAAATGTGAAGGACCTTTAAGTGGATCAGGACATAAATACAAATGAAATTGGCTTTGGGGTTTCCTTCTTCTTACTGTTTGGAGTTTATGCAGCCAGCTTCTATGCTGGTGCACGGTAGATGACTTACTGCTTCTAAAAGATAGATTATATACCAAGATCTTTACATTTATATAAGTTGCTTGTATCATTTTCAGTAGTCAGATTTCAGCCAATCAAGACACACACATATATGTCAAAGTATGGATAAATAAGTAGTAGCCTAGCAGGTGACATCAGTTCTTTCCATCCTGTGATATATATTCCTTTTTGTTCCCTCGTCAGTTGCTAATGAAGTAAAATCAATAAATGCAAAAATCATTGTTGCAGATCTATAGCTTGAAAACAACAGAGCCTAGAAGAATATATATGGATTTTTCAATAGACAAATATGTGGAGTAATTCATCAAAGCAACAAGGAATATGTATATTTGTTTAAAAAAAACAAGGAATTTGTATACCAAAACGGTCCTGAAGTTGTACTACTGTAATTTATAGATTTACCCATACAATTATTTTCCTGAATTTATCATCCCTCTGCAATACAATGACGACACTTGCAATTGAATAGATACGGCCGACTGTCCAGATGATCAGCTCAGCAGGAGGGTCGCGTGATGAGGTGGTGTGCATTAGCATATGCTTTCGGGCTATGAGAAGTTCAGACACAGGCAATTGAATTAGGCTCTTCCTTTGGGGGCATTAGGTGAAGTTGCCAATTTATTTCTATTATGAATATTAGCAATTTGCTAGGTTTATTCAGAGTAGATATGAGATCTCCACCTCCCAGCTCTAAGGTTGGTAACTTTTGATCATTGCAGTGCTTCATGCTTTCTACAACCAGATATACCATTGATGTTGTTTTGCTAATTATTATCTTAGTAACTTTTGATCATTTCTGTTTCAGTTATTGTTGGCAGTTCGAAAGAACAGTCTGTGTTTGAAATTTTGAATTATTCATGAATTAGTTTTAGCCTATACAATTGATGAAGCTTAGGTGCCACTCTATAACTATGCTTATTTGAGATGGAGAACTGAGCGGGAGACGGAGGCTCCTGCGATAAAGCTGCCGGCACCAGACTCTACCCCGACCCCGACCCCTGCAGCAAAGCTGCCGGCTACTTCAGCCTGCAGTCAGTTCAGTGATAGGGTGGCAGAGTTCACAGGTCTATGTGGCATCACTGTTTGGAGGCACTTGACCCTTTAGTACCACGGCTATTGTGTGCCATCAAGGCATTTGTTACCAGCTGCAGTCCTACATATATTGGCACTCCATTTGTAGGTAAATTCTCAAATAATTTCTACTCATCTGTGATTGGTGGATAATTGGCATGATTATTTTTTACTCCCTCTGTTCCAAATTATAAGTCACTTTCATTTTTTTGGTACATCCATTTTGCTATGCATCTAAATAAATAATATGTCTAGATACATAGCAAAATAGATAAACAAAAAAAAGTCAAAGCGACTTATAATTTAGAACGGAGGGAGTACTTCTGATATATGCCCACTGATTTATTGGTTTTGATCTTGTTGCTAAAAAATACATGGAAGTTCAATGATGCTTGATTTGGCTATTGCTATGACGATTAGTTTTATCTATTTCAGGCTATAAATTTCAGAGTATATGTATATTTCACTTAGTGAGTCACCTTTTTGTAGCATTGATTTCTCATCGATGTCAGCCTGAAATTCCTATGGTCATAGCATATATTTACATGTTTACTGGAAAATGTCCCCTTCTTTTGCATACAGTGATGAATGAAAAGCCACAAAATAACTAAATAAGAGTAATCATGATACATGAACTCCAGCCATTGTGCTGATAATTGTTTCAACTTTTATACACTCAAAAGCTTTCCTGCTCGGTAGTGATTAATTGCAGCCATTCCGGCTGTAGCTGCAAGCCAATTGTACTACCATCTACATGTTTTGCTTGTGGAAATGTAGGGGTGTGTGTTAAGTTATTGGAGCCTGCTGGCTCTTTTGCATTTAGCTGATAGCTAAATAATAAAAGCCACTTGTTTTGCACTTGCATTTAGTGCTTCTACTTGGACGAGAGGCGTGGGCTGATTTTCGTGCTGGTGATGGTGGTTATGCTGCCTGTTACATACTGTTGTAGCAAAGGTATGGTTTAATGAAATTTTCACTTCTGATTTTTTCGATTTGGCCAAATTGCTCAATGGAAAGAACTCTTCTATTGTTCCTGAAACTGCTTACCAGTCAGTAAATTAAAAAAATCAAGCAGCAGATTGCATAGGAACTTCTGGATATCCATACCCATCTGGTCTCTGGCTCCTAGGGGCTCTTGTCGCTGCATCAACATAGGAAGGAATTCAATGCCGCTCACAAGAAATTTTGCAAGCTTAGGGCCATATGTTCCGCCTCAAGGCAGGTAGGAGGTCGACGCCGCTAACTGATTTTAGATGCCTTAATTATTTTTTTGAGCAAGAATGAGGGAGTGTTGTATAAGGAATCTGAGCGTCCTGATGCACTATATAGTGTTTTGTATCCATACTATGCAAACATTCTATGAAAACAAAAGGTATTATGTATGAATCACTAAGATGTGAATATTCTGTTGGTCCTGATATTTGCATTTAAACAAATAAATTTCATTCAAGTTTCTTGCTTCGAAAGAATATATTTGACATGCAGTTACTTGCATATGTTTATTTTTTTTATTATAGTATATGCACCATCCATTTTAGGCGGATGAGCATTATAGGGACCATAGGAACTTGTGTTGCAAAAAAATCATTTCTCTCGTTCCAATAATAATGATGTTAACCAGTGGCAGGGGCGGATCTAGCGGTGGGGTGGGCGGGGCTCAAGCCCCCCCTACCGCTGCTCGGACAATGGAGCCCCCCTTAGCCCCTCCTTGATTTTTTAGGAAGAATGAAGAAGAAGGTAAGGGATGGAAGGTAGGAGAAGAAGAAAGAGCCCCTCCTAACCTCATGAGCTAGATCCGCCCCTGACCAGTGGGAAACAAAGGAAGCATTAACATTTTTAATTCATTGTAAGTCCATAGAAGATATAAAATATATGGCCTGTAACTATAGTATATTGTTTTTTTTCTTTTCTTACACAACTATCATGAGTACTTTCAGTGTAGCATGGCTGACAGGATAGATATTGTTGAAGGGAAGTCTCGAGCGGACGGTATAACACCCATTGTAACAACGCACGGGTACGATCCTAGCTAGGATAATGTTAGGATAATGCTTTTAGATTAATTTGGTCTAGCTATGACACTTTGTTTTTTTGGATTAAATGACACCTTAACGTTGATATTTAATTTTTACAGTATTATCTTATCTTGTGATCCGTGTGTTTTTAGTACAAATTATTACCTATCCCGTAGCAACGCACGGACACACTATCTAGTCCATTATAAAAAGAAGCATATCCAATGGACATGGAGTATTACCCCGAACGATTATTTTTTCCCCGCCGTGCAAATAAAATAGCCAGACTCTACATGCATGTAAATTTTCGCGTGTGTAAGCTACCTTCTTTCCTTTTTTATTCACTTGGAATGTATATATGAGCATCTTCCTTTGTATTTTATCCTTCAACAAATATTATTTGTGATTTCTCTCTTACAACAAATATTATTTTCCTTCCAATTTATATTTATATAGTCACGTGAAAATAAAGTGATTTCCCTCTTACATGCACAAGAATCCTGTAACACCCGATCCAGGAAGACGGCTAAGGCCCATTCTACACGTTGAACGAACCATACCTGCTAATTAACTCTCTTACGCTTTCGTCCCCACTTCGCGCAAAAGGATCGATCTGGAGTTAACAGCCTCCCAGGTCGAAGCTTCTAGCTTGGTTCAACTCTTCTTCAACTTTCGATGTGGTACTAAAGTTCGGTCGCTATAGTACCATGCAACTCGGCCTGGCCCACAACCTTCCGGTGCTACAACATTGGGCCTCATTCCACTGAGTTCCCCTGACCCAAGTATGACGGCCTCATTCCACTGGGTCTCACATACTCTCCCATTTAGGAGATTCGACATCCTCGTCGAACGTCGAACCAAGCTACCTAGCAGGACAAATGTCCAGGACCAACTCTCTTGGCCACGTTCGTATTTCCAGTTCCCGACCCAAGTATGCCGGCCTCATTCCACTGGGTCTCACATACTCCCCCATTTAGACAAATGTCTAGGACCGACTCTCTTGGCCACGTTCGTATTTCTAGTTCCCCGACCTAAGTTTCATGCCCTCACAGGAGCCATGCACAACCTGTCCAAGCTTCCAGATCATACGCAACCGTAAAACCGCGAGAGTTGGCTCTGATTACCATTTGTAACACCCTGACCCAGGAAGACGGCTAAGGCACATTCTACATGTTGAATGAACCACACCTGCTAATTAACTCTCTTGCGCTTTCGTTCTCGCTTCGCGCAAAAGGATCGATCCGGAGTTAACAACTTCCCAGGTCCAGGCTCTTTTGTTTGTTGGTTTAATTATAAATAATTTGTGATCACTTATCTCTCCTTAGACATTAGTTTTAGTTGTTTCAACAAAAGAAAAAAATTACATGGTTGATGAAAATATCCACCCATCACCTATGGTCGGCTGACTTATCAAAATAAAATTAAAATCATAAATTTAATGTAGATGTTTGTGCAATTGCTCTCATCACTTCATGAAAATGCAATAATAATGGCAGAGAGAAGTGGTAGATATTTTCCAGTGTAGACCCTTATAAATAGTAAATTCTAAATAATAAATTTAATAAATGTAGCAAACTGATTTCCATATGAATTAGAGAGACAAATAATTAAACGCAGATTCCATATGAAACATAATTCAAGCTATGGAAATTACTAGTTTGACCTCGTAACATACTTGGAAAAAAGTTCTAAATGAATATTCCACGCAAATCATAATTATCAAACAACTAAATTCAAAATTGAAATTATAAAGAAAAAGTAGTATTTGGTTTTCATATGTTGGGAAACATCGAAATAAAAAGTTAGTGTAATACTATAAGTAAAGTTCAAAAGAAGGGGTAAGATGCATGTAAAATAGCTACCTAAGTCACACCAATATTTTAGCACACCTATAAATTAAAACATTTCTTATCCAATCCTCACAGCATTTCTAACATTGTCATGTCGCTCTTTTCTACCTAAGTCCCATTTTTTTTTTTTGAGGAATCAGGAGGAGCAAGGAGCTCCTACTGTATTTTATTAAAAACAGAATAAACAAAGTACGTACATAGTTAAGACAGAAGAGGTGAAGAGGGGAGAGGGGGAACTCAGGAAACAAAGAAAGAGAGGAAAAGATCATGAAAATTACAATGAGCTAGCACCCAACTATTGCTGCAACAATGCATTAGCGAACATTTTGTACATCTCCTTCTTTTCAGTATAGAAGGCGACGAGCTGGTCTCTGTCCGGGGCGCACTGCTTCAGAGCTACGTAGGAATTGTACTCTTTGGACCACCGGCGTAGAGCAGGGTACTCGTTTTCGTCAAGCACAACCACTCCAGTCACCTCCTCTACCGCGCTGAGCCAAGGACCCAACACACAGGCAGCCAAGTCGACGTAGCCGACGGTGTCGCCCCCAAAGAACCTCTTCCCGTTGAGGTGCACCTCCAGAAGGGCCAGGTTCTGCTTGGCCTCTTCCACCTGAGCCTTCTGCCCATCGCCCTCTGTCCAGTGTGCCAGCCAGAACGGCTTGAGGAGCTGTTCAGGTTCATCACAGCAGCGTTCAGTAAAACTAGCAGATTATCAGATTTCACTACAATGCAAGAACCGGATTCTAGTCTAGATTCTGAAACGAGAGTGAGTACCTTGCTGTCAATGAAGTCTGCCCAGAAACGGGCCATGGCACGGTCGTAGGGGTCGGCCGGGAGGAGAGGCGGCCCGTCGAAGGCCTCGTCGACGTACTGAACGATGACGAGGGACTCACAGATGGCCCGGTCGCCATGGAGCAGCACGGGCACCTTCTTGTGGACAGGGTTGTTGGCGAGCAGCAGCTCGCTCTTGTTGCTCAGGTCTTCCTCGATCAGCTCGTATGGCACGCCCTTGAGCCGCAGAGCGGCCTCGACGCGGTACGTGTATGTGCTGGCGAAATGGCCGATGATCTTAACAGGTGGAGACATGTTTCTGCTACTGCTACTAATTGGTTCTTGCTTAGCTTGCTGCTATCTGCTTGGATAAACTTACTGAACCATTCCTATTTATAGGGGAAAATCAAGATTGCTTGGCTCGTATCGTATCATATCGACATGGTCAAAGGCAGGTGGGCTGCTGCTTCTACAATAAGAAAGAGCACGTTTACAGACATCTAATGCTTAAAAAATTTCACAAGGAGTTGCTTGGTTGCTTCAGTCCGCAGAATAACTAAAAAAAAAATCATCCAGTCCCTTGGCCCATTCAGTTTGTAGCATCGTAAGGGCGAACGTCATTCCAGTTTAGAAATTTCAGGTTATGATCTTTCAATTTGGGTTTGGGTTGGGGAATAGGTTCAGTTAAGAGTTTGGGAATTTACCAGCACTTATTTGGGCTTTGAACTCTCGGTCCAAAATAAAAAAAATTCTGACAACAGTGAATATGAATAATTTGTTTCAGCTTCGAAGGTTAAGCTTCTAACTGAAAACAGGGGAAAGGATTCTGCGCCTTAAACTTTGAAATTCATCTGTTTTTTACAGGTCCAGTTTCCGTCCAATCTATTAGCGTAGCAATGTGAGAATTAGAAATGTGAAATAAAAAAAAAACCCAGCTTGCTCCTAGCCTCTTTACAGAGCATTACAACCACCAGTGGCTAGATCAATTTGTGTAATTGAGCTCATTTTCTTCACCTCTTTTTTTGTTTCTTGAACTCCCTGGTTGTAATCTTAAGATTATTGACTGTACTTTCTGCTTCCTGGTTCTTTCAATAAATTCAGTAGGGGCGCAAGCCCCTCCTGTTTCTTAAAAAAAAAAAACCCACCAGTGGCAGCGTCTGATTCACATCGACATGGTCCGGTTTTTCGGTGAGGTTGTCAGCGGTGACTAGGAAGAAGAACACGCTCCTGTCGCACGGACAAGGTTGACTAGGGTCAAAAGTTGAACGGGTCCCATGACAGCACACAGATCGGACTACGGAGAGGGCGTTCCCAGTGAATGGAAAAAAGGAGACACTAACAATCAAACACCAAAATTGACCATCCATAGTTTTACTTTTATTTTACCCTACTCATGTGTACCACGTGACTACGTGAGCAATGCCAAAAGTGTACTCCAGTTTAAGAACATCATGGTTGTCACTAACGGTCTTCTACCATACATTTCAATACACTAGAAAGGGTCCGAGCGTTCATGTACAACTTATTGATCCTCTAGGGTGCCATTAAGGCTTGTTGTATTGAACATTTTATCCACATTAATACAAAGACGCGCAAACTTTTTGCGTGATCGAGAAAAAACCATACATTTCAGTACCGTAAAAAGACAATGCCAAACCTAGAAAATTTGATGAGTCTAGACAAAGAACGGAGTCTAAATAACAAACGCTCAGAAATATAGATCATAGTACAAGCAAAATATAACAACCAGGGTTTTAACTATAATCATATCCAAATTTGTGAGTTAGGACGCAGATGATATCGTCGTGCAAGTTTAGAGACCACTCGTAAAATTTACTCATGTATATTTCATTCTAGATGATAGAAAAAGTTAATGAATAAGAATCTATTGAAGAATAAATATTACTCCTTCAGCCATAAATTGGTGACCTTTTGACCTACTTTGACTAGTGTATATTCATAAAATACAGTGTTAGTCCAAATGTTTAAACGGACTAAATGGTCACTTATAGTTTAGCTATTTATTCAGACCAAATGGTCATTTCAACGGACTAAACAGTGATTAAACAAAATAAATGGCTGATTAAACATATATATGAAACAAAAATTTCAAGAAAAATCCAGTCATATCACTTTAAACACTGAAAATGAATACTACAATAACCTAATTGTTGACTTCAGAACACTTCAAAGAATCACATTTAATTTCGTTCTGCACACACCATTTGTTTTTTTTGGACGAATTGGAGGGCCGAAGGCCCCATAGAGAAATTTTATTAAACCAAGAGAGTCATGAAACAAAGAGAGTTACAAAGGAGCAGGAAGAGGAGAGCAGCATTCGCGATCCGATACATGTCACACCCCAGGTGTTAGTCTCAAGTTAAGCAGTGAGTTTGGATTGAAACAAGTTATATCAAGCGATAATTAGGAGCTCTAGTTCACAACCATGGAAATGGTAACAAACGATGTTGAAGTCTTTTCCCTGAAAATGAGCCCCAGCTTAACAGTTGTGAAGACGAAGGCAAAATTCTTGTGCTTAACGTTAACTCTTTTCAAACCATGCATGAGTAGTGTTAATGATGTTTCCTTCGTATGCATCACCTTGGCATGAGTATCTTGCATTCTTGTCTTGAGCATGAGCATGTTTGAATGCCTTGTGTATGATAGTATGTAATGCTTTAATTTGTGTGCAACCTTTTGTAGTGAGTCTAGCCGAATACTTTTGTGCTGCAATGTCGTGCCTTTTTGACTAATATAACTTTTGAATCACGTCATGATGTGAAGAAAAGAATTGTAGTGATTTTCTTAAGCTTTCCAAAATGGTAGAGAACACCCCTTCGTGGTCTAGAACTCTAGATAAAAATGTCTAAAGCCTAATACTAGAATCTGTCCAAGTCTGGACAGATTTGCTTCTTTTATGTTGTTTGGTCTTGTTAACTATTGAATCATTATGATATGATAATAAGAAAGTTATATAAAATTTAATGAGATTTTCATAAAATTAAGAATCATCTTTGTTGGATGTCTAAAACTTCATATATACATTTTTGAAGTTCATGTCAGTTTTCTGTCCTTACTATGCAGTTCTACTTTCTTGTGGTTTTCACCCTAGTTAACTAATGAATCATCTCTGGGTGTAAATTACAAAGTTGTAGACAATTTCATTAGCTTTCCAGAAAGTCTAAAATCACCTCTGTTGGACATTTGTAACTCCAGTTATGATTAAAACAAGTGCCTACTGTGCTGCTGTCCAGAATCTGTATTGTACCTGTAGTTGATTGCTTTCGTTTTGTATTGCTTGTGTGATTGGTAGTGTTAGCCCATAATTTCAGTGGTGTTAGATTGATCTACCTGAGATGTCTAGTGAACATGTATCTTACTTTATTTATATCTCACCCGCTGGTTATGTGATGCTAAGTTTTGTTAGCTTATGATAGATGCTTGCCCTGTGATAGCTTAACTTGAGTTGATTGTGAATGAATAGTTGCCTTCTTGTTATCCGAGCATGATAGGTTTGTGTGATAGTTAATTATATGGCTTGCTCTCTGGGTGCTTACATCGTTCGTTGTGTCCTCGTGGATGTCTTGTATGTCTTTTAAATGCATCATGTGTTGCTTCCTCAGCATTCATACATCTGTATTTTTGCATCCTATCTAGGTACGCTAGATGTACAACGCGAGAAACCGAAGGATGTGATGTTGGAGCTGAACCCGAAGACGGTGTTTGATGGACCTATCCCGAAGATGGAAGGACCCTTGGAGTGGATGCTTGGAGTGGAGATGTTTCCAAGACGGTGCAAGCTAACTGAACCCCCAGACAAGCCCGGAGCATTCTAAGTCTCATACCCTCTCTTTTTTATAAATGCACATGAGTATAACTTTTGTATGATGCATTAGGTAATAGGAGTTGGGTGAAACTATTGGTGCATTTTGCCCTACCTTGTCCACTATATATAAATACATGTACCCTTACTAGATGAGTAGGTTGATCTATGCTTAGCCATGCTTAGACCGGTAGAAGTGGGGTGATTTCCTGTTACCTGTGAGATATAGGTGGATACCTAGTCACGGTTGGCTATATTTGCTATCGTGAAAAAGAACCATGTGATGCTATATAAATGGAGACCGGTTTTGATGGTGATATGACTTATGTTGATCCCGTCTGTGTTGGTTAAGGATCGTACCGTTGTTGGACCTTGGTCGAGATTGAACGCCGCCTTTCACTTAGCTGGTCGGATAAGTCGTTCCAACCGCGAAGCCGAGTAGCTCTATTTGGGTGGGGAATCCGATATGTATGTCGCGCATACTGGAGGTAGGAAGGATGTGCGGGGACACGGATATGACCATGGGTAGGCTAGGCCTGAACGTCCTGGCAATCGGTTGGTCCCTGAGTATGCGGCTGAGCTTGGACCCGCGAAATGTGACCCGAATAGTACCAAAGGTGACCTAAGGCGACTCATGATCAGGTCTGCCAGGGTTTGTGATATGGATTTTCTGCCCAGCTGGATGCAATCGATTCGAATCGCCGTCTCTCCCGGATAGCGAGAAACCTGGTCACTATCTAGCATTTATAGTAATACTTGATGAAACATGATGGTTATACGGATTATATGATAAACTGGATATGGTTATTACTGCGATGCTTATTAATGTTAATCAAGTGATTGCTATAGGAGAGGTGCAAATTTAGCTATAATAAGCTTCACTGTACTTGATGCTAAAATCTTGAATAAAATACTGAAAGCAAGGACTTATGATAGTAATGCTCTTTTGCAAAGTTATGCTATCCAATCAGCTCCACCAAATAAGCCTTGCATATCCTTAAGAGTCTTTTTATTTCTCTCATGTCAGGTAAGTATAGCTGAATACATTCTAGTACTCAGGGTTTTCTCCCACCATGTTGCAGGTAAAGATTCAGCCTGCTGAAGGGTGTGGCTAAGTGCCGGTGGGCTCGGCGACTCCATATTTATTTTTCATCTATATGCTGTAGTTGGAGGATGTCATTATGCTAGCAATATAATTGGAACTTATGTTATTGTAATCATTTCAAATCTATGTTATTTTTGTTAATCGGAATTGAACTCGAATTTGTATTATTTATTTATGAACTCAATTGTAATATTATTTCCATAGCAAACTCCTGTATGTGATGTGTATTTGCTTAATCTATTACGGTCTTGGTTGTGACGTGGATTTACCGATGTCTTTCGTGACATTCGGCGGACTACCGAGTTTATATAAGTGAAAGTACGTGCGTGTCAACGTGTTAGCGGGGGCGGCCCTACTTAATCTTGTATAAATTAGGCGGTTATATCACATACCATACAATATTCCACACGTAAAGACTTGCTCTTTTATTGCATCCAACTACTGCTGCAACATTGTCTTGGCGATCATTTTGTACATCTCGATGTTTTCAGTGAAGTAGGCGACGAGTCGGTCCCTGTCCGGCAGGCAAGGCTTCAGCGCTTCATTGGAATTGTACTCCTTGGACCACTGGCGTAGAGCAGGGAACTCCTTGGCGTCCACCAAGGTCAGTCCAGTCACCTCCTCAAGCACTGAGAGAAAAGGACCTAACGCACTCACGGCTATGTCGACGTAGCCGGCCGTGTCACCACCAAAGAACCTCTTCCCGTCGAGCTGCGCCTCCAGGAGCGCCAGGTTGTCCTTGGCCTCTTTCACCATAGCCTTCTGCGCCTCACCCTCCGCCCAATGTGCCAGCCAGAACGACTTGGAGCACTGTACATGTCCAGGAAAGCGGGGCCACGGCACGGTCAGCAAATGTTCAGATTTCATAAGAACCGAATGAACAGGTGAGGCAGCAGGTTATAACCAACGCACGCAGCATACCTTGTTTTCCATGAAGTCAACCCAGAAACGGGCCATGGCACGGTCATAGGGGTCGGCAGGCAGGAGAGACGGCCCGTCGAAGGCGTCGTCGACGTACTGAACGATGACGAGGGACTCACAGACCGCCAGGTCGCCATGGAGGAGCACGGGCACCTTCTTGTGGACAGGGTTGCTGGCGAGCAGCAGCTCGCTCTTGTTGCTCAGGTCTTCCTCGGCGATCAGCTCGTAAGGCACGCCCTTGAGCAGCAGAGCGGCCTCAACGCGGTGCCCGAATGGGCTCGCGTAATGGCTGATGACCCTAACAGGTGGAGACATGTTTCTTTCTGCTAGTTGGTTTTCCCTGCCTGCGTGCTACTTGCTGCATGTGCTCGGAGAAACTTGCTAAACCATTGCTATTTATAGGAGATAATCAAGATTATATGCTTGGCTCACATTGACATAGTCAAAGGTTTTGATATAATAACCCCAAGATGTAGAGATAGTGTATCATATGCCTTGCATAAGCTGTGACCTCAGCATATCCATACTTAGGCAACTTTGTTCTGAACATAGCTGAACAAGTTTCAGTTTGCATGGCCGTAACGGCGAACGTCATTCCATTAAGGAATTTCAGGTTCTGACCTTTCAGTTTGGTCAGAATTGCCTCAACGAAAATGGATGAGAAGAATGTTTAGTTTAGATTTTTGAGAATGTACTTTTTTGGGCTTTTCAACTTCCGTTCGAAAATATAAACATATCTGACTGACAACAGTGAATATGAAGAATTCGTTTCAACTCTGAAACAGGGGAAAGGATTTTGCCCCTTGAATGTCAAATCGATCTGTTTCTCTTTTTACAGCTCCAATTTCTATCCAAGCTAAACATCCGGTTGGTGCCCGACCCTATTCGCTCAATCAATGGAAATGATCCATCACTTGCTAGAAATTGTCATACACGCGGAAAAGAAACTCAAGCTCTTGAGCTGCGAGCACGGGATCATATTCATATCGGCCGGTTGATGATCGAGCACACGCGATCCATTTCGCGAGCAAGGAAGCTGCCCTGGGTCGATCAATCCGGGTGTATGTTCGTTTAAACTGTGGTTTATTTAGTTTTCCTTTTTGAAATGACAAATGTGAGAAGTCAGTGTCGTCATCGTCTTTGGATGTCTTGCTCCAAATTAAACTGGGTTTGGAGTACTACAATATGGCTTCGCCGACAGTCTTTTGTTTTTCCTTTTCGTGCATGTGAATCCGACGTTTTAACGGCCGGCTCTCAATTGTTGAGCTCAACAGAGACGGGTTGGATCTGGCCACACCCAGACACAGGCCACGTAGCTTGAACAGTTATTCTGCTTCTAATTTGCATCTTCTTCTTCTCTGCATCCTTCCGATTCCAAGTGCTGTTTGTTTAGTTTGAGTTGTGCGAACTTTTGTTTTTGTCCCCAATGCAACATTTCTACTAGTGGCCCTACCTGAAAATCTGTTCAATCCTCATCCTTCCTTCTCAAAAAAAGGAATGGTGCTAACCAACGCATTGGAAGTATTCGCCTTGTTATTTGGGACCGACAGAGGTGGCAGAGTCCAGAGACAATGCATGGCCTCACGGTGGGTTCTCGGCGGCGGCTAAGCGGCGGCGGCTATCAACCCCTGGCCACTTTGATATTATCGCAGCATCTTGTGCTATGGGTAATGGGTTTGATACTTTGATAGTGTAACCATTGAGCACTGCCATAGGGACCGGCTAATCAGGTAGCTCACGAGCTAGCTGCAGGGAAGCTTTTTCTTCGAAAAATTCTTCTATATATCTGGGTTGATGCATGAAACCCCTGGCCAGTTTCATTCTGAACACACTTGTAAACGATGTAACTATTTTATCAGACCAATAAAGCAGCTCACTGAAAGGTATTCCAAAAAAATGAAATCTTTTTTAATACACTTCTCTTATATTTCATATGCCTGAATTTTTAAAGTAAATGTAACACTCTTGTACCGCAAACTAGTACAAATAAATTGTTACAATCGTGATTTGTTATTTGTCTTTGTGTCATACAATTTTTTGTCCTTGTCTGATTATAGAAATAATTGTAACTTGTTAATTGTTTTTGTGCCAGCACAAATCAGATTTTGTCGGGTTTGTAGTCCTGTATAGTGGGTTTTTTATTCTCAAAATAAAAAAATTATAGTTTGTGCCTACAGAAATTACAATGAATTAAACCTGCAATTTTAATATAAAATATATGCAATAAGTATCGCCTAAAATGAAACTCTGAATTTTAGCAAGTCCCGTCCTCCATTAATAAAATGTCCTGTTCAAGAAAAAAAATATCTTTATTTATGAGAAGAATATTGTACTCAAGAAAAGAAAATGTTTTGATTTCTTGAGAAAAATATTTTAGTCTAACAAGGTAACTTATGGATAAGGAAAGTCTCAGTCACGTTCTTACAGCATTGAAGATATAATTTTTTATGTCCTGGTTACACACAAAAACATCCGTGTTTCAAGCTATATATAAGAGAAAAAGCTAGTGTGTGACCATTTTTCTGTATTTATTCTAGGATTTAACGGTGCTATGCTTTCAGTGGTAGACGACGTCTCCGTTGACAGCGAGACGCCTGTGGTGACTTTGTGAATCTCGAGATCTGTCGTCTCAGTCCTTCAAAGATGTTCATAAGGGTAGGGTTTACGTATGTGTGTTCGTAGGGGTGAGTGTACGTGAGTGTTGGGCGTCTACGTTGCACTGTGTAATTCAAAAAAAATGGAAAGATGTATTTCGATATCCCGAGCGGGGAGTGCGTGCAGCTGGATTGGAGGATAGTATGTTCATGTCTGGTTGCCTGGAACCAAATATGGTGTGTTTGGTTCGGGTTTTAGACCTGGTCTGGCTAGCCAACTAAACCAAGGCAACATAAGCCAGGCTCTCCCAATACAAGGGACGGTTATTTGGTTTACTTATCTTAGCTAAGCCTGGCTTAGCCAGGTCATGTGGCTCGGGTACAATCACCTCATCTTCGTTCCGGTAAGATTACCTCATTGAGGCATTCTTGTCCCGGGCACCTCTCGTGTCAGGATGTAGCGCGCCATGCCATTGCAGGTTGCAGCGTCCGGTCATCGAGTCCGAGGTGACACACCCGCAGATGGCCGGCTCCAAGGGCCCCCGCTGCGCCATGGCTGGCTGCGACGGAAGGGTGCTGCCAGAAGTTGCCGGTGATGTCTCGGTCTTGCGGGCCGCCATCGCCGAACCTCTTCCCCATCTTGCCGAGCATGTCCTTCACGGAGGTCCTCTTCGGTGCGGTGGCGGCGCCGCCGGCGGGGGAGGAGATGAAGGGGTTGCCTCCGTAGGTTGACGGCGCGGCGGTGGCGGTGTGATAAGGCGGGGCCACCTCCTTCGGCGACCCCGCCGTCGTGCTCCACCTCCGCTTCCCCCCTCCTCTTCTCCAGCAGGTACTCGCCATGGCCGGGGCTACGGAGCCTCTGCTGGCATCGCAAGGTCGCCATGGCCGGGGCTGCGGCGCTGGCATCGCAAGGTCGCGCGGGGCGGGTGCAGCGCGAGGCTGCGAGCCAGCGCCGACGATGGCAGGGAGCGGCGGTGGATGGAAGGTGCGGCCGGTGGATGGAAGGCGCGGCCGGAGGTGGAGGACGACGGTCTTGTGCTCAACCGGAGGTGGAGGACGGGCGGACGGCGTGGTCTGCGAGCACAGGTGGACAGTGAGGCGACGTGGTGCCGTTTCCTAGCCAAGCCTGGCTAATCGGAAACGGCCGCCCCTTGCGTTTCCGCGGAGCCTGGGCAGCGAGTGCTCGGTGCATTCACAGAGCCAGGCCACGGGCTTTTCCGGGGAACCAAACAGGCCCGACCTTGTACTACTGGAGCCTGACGTTGTTCTTCTGAAAAAAGAAAGAAAGAATGAATGAATGAACGGTCGTTTAGGCGCCGAGCTTGGGAACTCGCCGTTGACAAGGGTCACCCCGGCGACCTCCTTGACGACCCCAACCCGGTGCGCCGCACCCCTGGCTCGCTCTTGTTGCTCAGGTCTTCCTGAATCAGCTCGTAAGGCACGCCCTTGAGCCGCAGAGCGGCCTCGACGCGGTGCGCGAATGGGCTCGCGTAATGACCGATGACCCTAACAGGTGGAGACATGTTTCTTTCTGCTAGCTGGTTCTTGCTGCTTGCTGGTATCTGCTTGTGCTTGGAGAAACTTGCTAAACCATTGCTATTTATAGGAGATAATCAAGATTGCTTGATATAATAAACCTAAGATGTAGGGATATAGTGAATCATATGCCTTGCATAAACAGTGACCTCAGCATACCCATATGTGGGCATTTTTTGTTCTGAACATACCTGAACAAGTTTCAGTTTGTGTGGCCGTAAGGGCGAACATCATTCCATTAAGGAATTTCAGGTTCTGACCTTTCAATTTGGTCAGAATTGCCTCAACAAAAATGGATGAGGAGAACGTTTAGTTTAGATTTTGAGAATGTACTTGTTTGGGCTTTTCAACTTCAGTTGCAAAATACAAGGACATCTGAATGACAACAGTGAATATGAAGATTTTTTTTTCTCGAATACGCAAAAGGTTTGCACATCTTTGTATTAAGATCGAGAAATAGTGAAAGTTACAACGACGCGCCACAAACATGGCACACGGGAGGGTGTTAGTGTTATACAATCGGCTCTGCCCTCCCTAGCGTAAGAAGATCATGGGCTATTACTCGTTAATCATACTACGTAGCCATCATCGGCGATCAGACGCGCTCGCATGCGCGGTGCCTCAGTCGCTCTCTTTGTGGGTCTGGGAAGAGCTGTCGCATTGCCTCAGCATGTGAGAGGTTGAGCTGGTCGAATACGAAGAATTAGTTCCAACTTTGAAACAGGGGAAAGGATTTTGCCCCTTCAAGCGTCAAATCGATCTGTTTTTTTTACAGCTCCAATTTCTATCCAAGTTAGGACCGTATCCAGTACATTAGCGATGTGAAAAGTAGTACATTACAACAAGTTCAGTACATAGTATAGTATACATTACAGCAATTTCTACACTGCGAACAATGATAAGTACAGGCTGGTGGCCAAGGCAATATAGTGTTGTACTTGTCACTTTGTCAGTAGTTTGGTTCAACAATTTGTAGTCTTTTCTGCGTGTGCAAATGGAATAAGGTCATTATAATTTCCAAGCACCACAAAATCTGAACAATGATAAGTACAGACAACAGACTGAATTGAATGTTCCAGCGGTAATTTTGTTACACTTATTATATTGTCAAGTAAAACAACTTTAGGAACAATGAAACCAAATCACTAGCGCAGAGCAGCCCTGGCTCGCAGCAAGTACATCTCCTTCCTCGCTGAGAAATAGGCGACGAGCTCGTCCCTGATCCTAAGCACTGCTTCCCCGCTTCACGGTGGCGTCGTTCACATAGGCGTCGGCCTACTCGTGGAACGCGGGGAACTCCTCGCCGTCAATGAGGGTCAACCCAGCGACCTCCTTGACGACCCCAGCCCAGTGCACCACCCCTGGCTACACGGTCGTACGTTGTTTCCATTTAATTTGTTTAACCCGTTTCAACAACTATTTTGCCCGCTTAAGTTACCGTTTTGTCCCAACAATGGCTAAAAGAGTTACCGTTTTATCCCAACAATGACTAAAAGAGTGACCGACTATATATTTGCAATTTAACATTTAGGATGTAGAATTTTGGCCGCGTTTAATTACTTCTTGTTATTATCGTGATTCTTTTCTACTAAAGAATTAGATTGATTGGGTGAAGGTTAAAATCATGAGGCTAATTAATTTGGTTCCCTTATTTTTTTTAAAAAAAAATCAATTATCTTTTGTATCATAACACAAACGTTTATTTGGTTTTTATGTATGTCTTTGCCGTGTATGTATTTTGGCACACCATACACACGATTGTTGCTGGTTTGAACGCCCCCATGTTCAAATGCTGGCTTCTTCTACTTTCTTCACTGTCCTCGTTGTCTACACTCTTTAAAAGGGATGAATTGAATTGGATTTTTATAATCTTTCCTATTTGTAAAATATAAACATATCACTTAGCTAAATTGATCTAAGGTTGAAAAGTGTGACTATTCTAGCACTCAAAAGTTTTTTTTTGAGAGAGATGAAGAGGGGCCGAAACCCCTGCTGCTTTAACTTTAATTAAAAAAACAGAAGGAAGGCAAGTTCAAGTACAACGTTCAAGAGACAAAAAAAAAGAAGAAAGGAAAAAATAAAGTCAAATAAGAAGACCACAACAAGCTTTGGATGAAGGACCCAAATAGGCAACCAGAGAGAGAGAGAGAGAGTGAATGGGAGCCGATCAAAAATTTGTCCGAATGGACACTGTTCCCACACAACCCTCCAAAAACACCGAAACACACAACGGTGGTGTACTTGAGCCAACTGGTGGCTGGATGTTCTCGGTGATGACTGGCGTACACAGCGGAACACTCACCACAGCGGAAAACCACTCAACTCCGAAACTCCCCGAAATGCGAAAAAAGAGCTCTCAACTTCAATTAAAGTGAAGCAACAGCCCAAACCAAAATCACCCAAACCAACCAGTGGTTTAATGACTTAAGAAAAATTCCTGGTCACTACTAAAAACCCATGGAACAAGCCCAAATCAAAGAAACGCTTTGGAACTGCCAGAGATCGGTTATGAGCCTCCAGACCGCTGAACTTCAGCGTACCGGCGTTGAAGTTCAGCGCAGCCTATGTTCAGCAGCCCAAAAACTTTCTCCTAAAAGGCAAAATCCACTCAAATCAACTATGATTGAGATGAAATTTGGCAGAGGTAAAGATACATGTTAGGAAGACAATCCCAAAGTTTGAAGACCAAAAGACCAAGGGAACTCCGTAGATCGGGAAATCTCCGGACTAGATCGGGGTTTTCTCAACTTTCCTCAAAATTCAGCCAAATCGTGCTCGTGAGGAATATGACCAAATGGGCTTGCAAATATGTCACGTGTCAGCACATATTCATCAACTCCAAACAGTCCCAAAATCTTAGAATTACGAAATCCACCAAAATCCGAAAGAGAAGGGATCGGGAGAGGAAAAACCAAATCGAGTCACAAACTCAACTCAAAAACTCAGATTTTGAAGTCAGGAGGACAAGAAGAGGTTAGGGCCTCCATTTCCACGAGATTCCACTAAATACAAGGTCCAAGGACGCAGATGACAAGTTCTGCTGTGAAGAATTCATCTGTGGATCTCACTAGCAGTCCAGGGGAAGGGAAAGCTACAAGGAGAACATGAAAATGACTTAGCCTAGAGAGATGGCTAGTTGGGGGCAGTCTCTATCTTATTTATAAAGCTATTACACATTTCTAACAATACCCTCGGATATTTAGCTGAACCACTTAACCCTAGGGGCATAATGGTCCAACTTGAGATCCGCTGATCCGAAGGCCAAGTGCCCTTCATAACTTAGCTTCGCCTCGACGCAAGCCTCGCGATGACACCACGTGTCGCCTCCGATTCCCATCGGAACCGCACCCGGGTTTTGAGGCCCAAACCCGAAAACCGTCCACTGGTGATTTTTGAGGCCCAAACCACCAAACCACTCACAGGTAGCGTACTCCACATGCTCGCCCCATGAACTTGACACATGCCACTGTTGTCCTTGACCGTCAGCGCCACTGCTTGACTCGCCCGACCGCCGTCTTGACTTGGTCAACACGATCAACTCCTCATGTACTCTTGCACTTGTTGATGACCATAGGTGTCAGCCACCTATGGTCGGTCCAATCCTCGGCATCTGTCCTTCTCCGCTCCTAGTCCATCAGCATGAACCCGCTTGACCTTCACCTTCGTCGTCGACCACCGTCTCCAAGCTCCACACCTGCGCACCACAAGACAAGACACATGTTGCACAACCCAAACTCACGCCTTGGTTAGTTCAACAACTCAACCCAAAGCACTACTCACATTGACAACCACTCATCACAAACCGAACCACATGGTTACATATCGACCCTGTGTTCGCATTGGATCCATAAATCAAAGAGACTTGATGAGGACATGGTTTTACTCTATGCAAAAGCAAAGAAATCTCCTTTTGAAAAAAGTTATTTTTGCTTTCCTTATTCGCTGGAATTCCTTTGAATATGAGGTCGCTTCTTGGTGTCCAAATTATCCAACTCATAATGATGATTGTGTTCATGAAGAAGGGAGACCCGGCATTGTTCTTGATGAACGACATTGATAACATAAGTTGAACCCAACTCTAAGATAATAATTCTTAGAAAGTAAACTACAGAACCAAAAGAGAGTGATAGGAAGACTTAATTTTTTCACTAGATATCGAAGTTTTGGAACTCTTTAGTAGGCCTCATTGGAGCACCTAAAATAATTTTTAGTGCGCAAACCTAGTTTCCGAACGAGCAAGCGATGAAGCTTCGGCGCGCGCACCTCGAGGGCCATCCGATGTGCGTGAGGAAGAAGGAGGCCGCCTGATTCGCCGCGCTTGCGCCTGCCCGCGCCCGCCGTCTGCGTCTGCTCCCGCTCCTACGCCTGTCCTCTCTCTTCCCTACCTCCGACGCCGCCTAGGGTTTCGGCGAGCCACGCCGCCCCTTCTTCTCCAACTTCAGCAGGTATAGAAGGGGCCGGACGGGGGGAGGTAGACCGGCCAGGCGTTGGGGATGGTCTGTGGGTGGTTTAGGGGAGCTAGCGGCAGGAGCGGTGGTCAGGCCAGGTCAGGGCAGGGGCACCATGGCCGCATGTGGGAGGGGCGGGGGGGAGGGGGAGGAGGAGGTCGCCGCTGACGGTAGGGTCTCACCGGAGCTCCACGGTCGTGGAGCTCTGGCGAGACGCTAATGTTGGTGGTGGGGCGGTGGGAGGTGGTGGAGGCAGGGGCGGGGGCACTCACCGGAGCGAAGGGCGACGCTGGAGCTAGGCAGGGTAATGAGGCGGCGAGAGGAAGAAGAAGAATAGTGCACATAAGGGAGGGGGAAGGAGAGAGAGTGTGCGGGCGGAGGTGCCTGTGCGTGCGCGAGCACATTCTAGTAAGGCCCTTTTTAATTTTTAGTGAGCTCATATCATTGTTATTGAGCTTAACAACATAGCTAGTTCACGATGACCATTGTTCCATGTTTAGCAAAACAAAAACATTTCATGTTCCCATTGAAATTGTCATAATTTTTTTCCCATTTTAGGCGGATACTATAAAGATGACAGATGCAGGCAAGCGTGTACAAATCGACTCAACCACTACAGCCAGAAGCCACATCCATTATAAAATGGTCCATTATAAAATGTAAATGGTTTTAGTTTTATCCTACGTCAAGTTTCTTTAATTTTAACAAAGTAAAAAGATATTTTAACAACTATGATATTAAATAAATACACTCCTAGAGCTGCCCGGAGAAAATACGGCCCACGGTGGACGTGCACCACCCGCTCTCCCAAGAAGAGCAAGCGGATAGCGGCGCAGAGCATATCACATATCCCGACGTCCAAGCAGGGTGAGCACCTTGTCCTGAAGCGCCTAGGACTAACCAGCGGGATATCGTCTCCGTCCACGTCGGCTATGAAGGCGTACGAAGAAATCTATAGCAACGACCCCGGTAATATGCAGGCGACGTCAGTGCGTGCAAGCAGCGCCGCCGCTTGGTGGCCTAGGCATAGGCCTCCTATCCGGCACCGAGTTTCGGGTTGATAGTGTCCAAATGTAATAGCGTAGGCTTCAGTACACTAGGGAGGGTCTAAGCGTCCATGTATAACTCTTCTGATCACCTAGGGCGCCGCCAAGGCGTGTTGTATTAAAGTTTTATTCCACCTTAATACAAAGATGTGCAAACCTTTTGCGTGGTCGAGAAAACAATAAATACACTATCAAGAAATTTTAGATGCATATTGTTCTTCTGTATTGTATTGTGTACATTCATTGTAGACGCATGAAAGATTTTTTTTGATAAATAAGAATTTGCTATTGAAGAATAAATATTACTCCCTCCAGTAATAAATGGGCGTGGCTAGCGCCCAGACTTCTGGACGCTAGACCCCTGCCCGGACGCCCGCACTGCTGCCCCCGTCCGTGTCCCACCACTATCCCAGTGTCCCCCCACATCTCGTCTGCTACGCTCACCCGCAAGCACATGGGACCTGTCCGCACCAGTGGGGACTACCTCCGCCTTCCCACGCTTAACACCGAGGCGAGACAGCAGAAAGGCGAGGAGGAAGATGCAATAATCGATCTAGTTTTGAAACATCCGGATACAACAAATGCAACATACGTCTAAAAACAAATAAAACATTTGAAACATGCGTCTGAAACACTTGCAAAAACACTTGTAAAATATTTGAAAACCTTTGCAACACGTACACAACATCCAGATAAAAACATTTGCAACATATGCGTGAAACATATGCAACTTCCAGATAAACACACTTGCAACATATATCTAAAAAACGGATGAAATATTGGGGACAGACGTTTGCAACATAAGTGTACAACCACTGCAACATAAGCAACATCCCGATCTAGTTTTGCAGCATCCATACGAAATCCTTGCAACATACCTGTAAACCAACTAAAACACATGGAACATACACTTGCAACATGTGCTTTCAGTGCAATGTCACCTTTGCTGCTTGGACGAATGGAGCTCGTCCTTGTGGAGATTGACGCCGGTGGCGAGCTTGATGCCACGGAGTGCTCGGAGGTCGCTAGTGCGGAGCTCGGCAACGGCACGGACCTCGGCAGTGGTCGTGGCAGATGGATGGAGCTCAGCCGCGACGGGAGGCACGAGTCCGGACAGCAGGGGCGGGGATGGCGCAAGCAGAGTTTGTCTCACGAGCGAGGGCGGCATGGGCGAGTGGAGTCCTTCCCGCGATGGCAGGCGGCACGGGCGAGCGGAGTTCCATCCCGCGATGGCGGGCGACGCCGGCAGGGGGGGCTGCACGGGCGGAGTCCATCCGAGCGGGGGCGGCGCGGGCAAGCAGAGTCGTCCTGTGAGTGGGGACACGGAGTGCAGAGCGAGCGTGCGACGCGGGTTGGGTCCGTGAATGAGTGGAGGAGGATGGATCCGTGAACGAGTGGATGAGGCTCGTTCGGACGGGAGTCATGCAAGGGATGGACGCACGGATACAATTAAGCATTATCGGTAATAAATTGGTGACGTTTTGACCTACTTTGACGGGTATATATCCATAAAATACAAAAAAGGTATACATTTTTTACAAAAAACAATTTTCATGACAAATCTACTCATATCACTTCAAACATTGAAAATGAATACTAAAAACAACCTAGCGAGAGTCAACGTTTGGAACAGTTGACTTTACACAACTTAAAAGATCAAATTTAATTTTGTCTCCGCACACCGCATTTGTATGATCCGATCCATACATTATTCCACACATAAAGACATGTTCTTGCACCCAATTACTGCCCCAATGTTGTCATGGCCCACATTTTGTACCTCTCCTTATTTTCAGTGAAGTAGGCGACGACTTGGTCCTTGTCCGGCATGCAGGGCTTGAGAGCTTCATTGGATTTGTACTCTTTGGCCCACTGGCATAGAGCAGGGAACTCGTTGTCGTCCACCAAGGTCACTCCAGTCACCTCCTCAAGCACGCTGAGCCAAAGACCTAAAGCACACGAGGCTATGTCGAGGTAGCCGGGCGTGTCGCCACCAAAGAACCTCTTCCTGTTGAGCTGCGCCTCCAGAAGCGTCAGGTTCTCCTTGGCCTCTTTCACCACAGCCTTCTGCGCCTCACCCTGCTCCGCCCAGTGTGCCAGACAGAACGGCCTAGAGCACTGTGTTCATTCAGCATTGTTGAGTAAAACCAGCAAATATTCATATTTCATAAGAACAGAACAGGTGAGGCCAGGTTCTAACAAATGCAGCAACATACCTTGTTTTCGATGAAGTCAGCCAAGAAACGAACCATGGCACGGTCGTAGGGGTCGTGTAAGCAGAGATCGGTAGCAGAAGGAATTGGGGAGGAATTTGGAGAATTGGGGAAGAACTCAGAGAGAAGGAGCAATACGCAAGGTAGGAGGAGGAAATATTAGTTCAGGTTCAGTTTGGCTAATATGTTTGTTACCCCTCTTCCAAGCCTTTCCTGCCCCTTTAATACATCGTCTCATGCCGTGCGCGAGTCACACAGGCGCAGTTGTGTCTAATCCTTCGACTCACGTCCACTCAGGCCATGTGATGAGCCGGTTCGGTCGCTAGGTGCGGTCGCTCTTCTTCCTTGGCACTGTGCCCGCCTTCCTACGTGCCGGACTGGCTACAGTGTTTTGTGCTTCTTCAGGCTTCTCGTGTTGCTGGCTGCTAACACCCCCCCCCCCTTCTTGAGAGCTGGCTTGTCCCCAAGCAGGAGCACGTGGGAACCTTTGCTTTAGTGCTTCGAGATCTTCCCATGTTGCTAAGGAGCGTGGCAACCTGGACCACTGAATCAACACTTGAGGAACAAAAGTATTGTCAGAAGTGCATACCCGTCGCTGAAGTACCTTGAGTGGATACTGATGACCATCGAACGACTGAGGAAGAGTGCAGACAGCATGAGAAGAGGGTACTGCCACTTTCAGCTGAGATACATGAAACACCAGGTGGATGGAAGTAGAAGCCGGGAGAGCAAGTTTGTAAGCCACAACACCAATTTTGTCCAGCACCTGAAAGGGACCAAAAAATTTGAATGCCAATTTCTGATTAGACCGTGAAGCGAGGGAAGCTTGCACATAGGGTTGGAGCTTCAGATAAACCCAATCACCAATTGAAAACTGCCTCTCTGATCGGGATTTGTTGGCTTGGTGCTTCATATGTTCCTGAACCCGAGTGAGATGTTGCTGAATCAGAGTAGTGATCAAAGATTTTTCCTCAACCCATTCAGACAGTGGCATTGATGGAGCAGCTGACTCAATAGTCAGTCCAAAGTGGCGAGGCTGCTGTCCATACAAGATGTAGAACGATGAGTATCCCAATGAAGAGTGTCACGTTGTGTTGTACCAGTACTCAGCAAGGTATATCCAGTCAAGCCATTTGGAGGGGTAAGCGCTGACAAAGCATCTCAAGAACGTTTCCATGCATTGATTCACACATTCTGTCTGCCCATCCATTTGAGGATGGTAAGTCGTGGACATTTTCAAGGTAACGTTGGCCAAACGAAATAACTCTTGCCATAATTGACTGGTGAAGACTCGATCTCTGTCAGAAACAATGGAATCCGGCAGGCCATGAAGACAGTATACCTACTGAAGAAATAGCTTGGCCACTGACAGAGCCGTATATGGATGAGCTAAGGGAAGGAAATGGGCATACCTAGAAAACCGATCTACCACCACCAAGATGCAATTCTTGCCACCGGATGATGGGAGCCCTTCAACAAAATCCATGGAAATGCTTTGCCATGCCATTGATGGAACGTGAAGTGGTTGCAGCAGTCCCGGGTAGCGTGCTCTGTCGGGCTTAGCTTGCTAACAAGTTAGGCAGGAAGACACAAACTGATGAACCGATGACTTGAGACCAGTCCGTGAGAATAGCTGTTTGATCCGGTTGTAAGTGGCCGAAAAACCAGAATGACCGCCCACGGCTGATGAATGAAATGCCTGAATGATTCGTTGCTGAAGACTTTTGTCAGCACTGATCCAGAGGCGACCCTTATGACAGAGCAAGCCTTGGTGTAACTCATAGTTGGGTTCATCAGAAGGAGATATGGCCAGATGATTGAGCAGGTACTTTGCTTTAGTGTCATCAGTGTAACTAGCAACGACCTCATCCAACCAAGAAGGCACAGGTGCAGAAATAGCAAACACTTCAGCAGAAGTAGCTCTGTGAGATAGTGCATCGGTAACTCGGCTGTCAGAACCTAGTTTGTACACAATGCGGTATTGCAAACCGAGAAGCTTGGTGAATACTTTCTGTTGCCAAGCCGTGTGTAACCGCTGCTCATTCAAATGGATTAAGCTCTTTTGGTCAGTGAAGATGAGAAACTCACCAAGTTGCAGGTAAGAGCGCCACTGTTCAACAACAATCAAGATCGTCATGTACTCTTTCTCATATGCTGAAAGACCTTGGTTCTTGGGGGCCGAGAGCTCGACAAAGAAATGCAGGTGGACGACCATTCTGTAGGAGCACAGCACCGACCCCCAAATTGGATGCATCAGTCTCAATGCAGAACTGCTGAGTGAAATCCGGCAATGCCAAGATAGGTGCTGAACTGGGGCACTCTTTCAGAGTATTGAACGTTGTAGTATGTTCAGTCGTCTAGATGAACAAGCTATGTTTTTTGAGTAGTGATGTCAGGGGCTTTGAAATGATAGCATAGTGGCGTACAAAGCGTCTGTAGAATCCCAAGAGACCCAGAAAGCTACGTAGCTCTTTAACATTAGATGGTTGTGGCCAGGACATAATATCAGCAACCTTGGACGGATCGGTGGCAACTTCCTGGGCACTGATAACGTGACCCAGGTAAGAGATCTCAGTCTGAACAAATTTACACTTGGATAATTTGATGTGCCATGATCGTTGGCGAGTAACGTGAACACTTGCCGAAGATGCTCAATATGTTCCTCCAGCATGCTACTATAAATAAGGATATCATCGAAGAAGACAATGGCACAACACCTGAGGAGGGGTTTGAGAGTTGTGTTCATAGCTCCCTGAAACGTGCCTGGTGCACCTGACAGTCCAAAAGCAACCACTCGAAACTCATAGTGCCCAACATGAGTGGAGAAAGCGGTCTTGTATTCTTCCCCCGGCCTCATTTGGATCTGGTGATAACCAAACAACAGATCAAGGGTGGAAAACCAGCGTGCACCTGCGAGCTCATCCATCAACTGCTCAAACACCGGATGGGAAAACAGTTTTAATTGTCAGGGCATTTAGGTAGCAGTAATCAACACGGAACCGTCAAGTTTTGTCCTTCTTACGAACCAACAATACTGGTGAATTGAAAGGAGAAGTACTGGGTTGTATGATTCCCTGCTGAAGCATTGCATCAACCTATGCTTTGATCTCATCTTTCAGAGCAGGAGGATACCGGTATGGTCTGACAGTGATCGGCTGTGCCCCTTCAATCAGTGGAATAGCATGGTCACAATCACGCTGGGGCAGGAGCTCATTTGGTGGAGCCGTCAATTGAGGAAACTCAGAAAGCAACTATTGTATATTTGATAGAATGTCAGGAGGGCAGTCTTGTGATACTGACGAGAGACCAAAAAGTTGTACCAACAATTCGGTGTCACTATCAGAACTAGATGAGGAAAGGCCGTGCAGACGAACTGTAGCTCCATGGCAAGGAATAGCCAACCAATGATCCTTCCAATCAACCTTCATAGGACTGAAAAGTTGGAGCCAATCCATGCCCAAGATAACATCATAAGTACTGAGTGGTAATACTTTCGAGTCATGTTGAAACTAATAGTGGTCTATAGACCAAACTGCGGCCTAAATGTAAGTGGAACAAGACATACTCTCGCCGTTAGCAACCCTGACTGACAGTGGCTTGCACTGAATTTGAGGAACAGATAATTGGTGCACCAGTTCCTTACTGATGAAAGAGGATGAGCTGCCGGAATCAAGTAAGATCAAGATGGGCTGGTTCTAAAAATGGCCTTGAAACTGCAACGTCTTGACCCCCGAGATCATAGCCTGTCCACTGGCATCAATAGTCAAGCAGAGACATAACTGTTCCTCGTCATCGTCATTTGCCGGACTATCTACAATGTCGTCATCAACAAATAGAGCATATAACTCATCTAGCACATTGAGACCAACTTGAGCAGCACACTTGTGGTCTCTACTCCACTTCTCACCACAATGATCACACAGGCCACGAGCACGATGAAAGGCCTTCAAGTCAGCTAGCTTGCGATCAATTGGTTTGGGCCCATACCCTAGCCGGTCAGCACCACCCGCACCCGGAGGCGCCTTGTCAGTGCCCGGCATCAGCTGCTATGGAGGAGCCCCCTTGACGTTCCATCATGGAGGAAACACGCCATTACCGTGCCTGAGTTCCTGCCTCCGCGGAGGATCTCCAGCTTCTTCCTGCTGCAATGCAAGAGTGTACGCAGTATCCAACGAATCGGGGCGTTGAACAAGCAAAACAGCACAAATGTCTAGGTATAGGCCATCAACAAAACGAGTGATGTAATGCAGTATGTTTGTGGTGGAATCATAGGCATTAAGCTGATCGATAAGCTCCTAGAAACAGTCAATGTAATCCTGCACAGAAGAATTCTGGCGGATGCGATTGAGTTGACGCAGAAGGAACTCATGCTGGTCGCGATTCAAATCGAGTATGTAATGCACGGCAGAAAGCAGACCATTGCATGTTTTTGAGCTGGGGTGTAACAGATTGGATCCAACGCTTAGCTGGTCCTGTGAATTGCATGCGGGAACACTGAATCCACACTGCGGGATCAACAGAGTACATCTGGAAATAATCTTCCGCGCATGTAATCCACAAACGAAGATCAATGCCATCAAAGGAAGGAAAATTCATTTTAGAGAGCTTGCCGGTAGGATTGTGGGGTAAATCGGGTGGGCGATTGTGAGCTTGAATGAGATCAGATGCTGTGGCATGTAATTTGGAAGAAGGAGCAGAGGAATTGGCCATACCCATGACCGGGGAATGAGTGTAGGTGGTGACAACCTCAAACTCATTTCTCCCGGTGGTGATGTTCGATGTGGTGCCCATTAGGCCGAGCAGCCATATAGCCAGCAGGTGAGGGTGCGGCGTGCTGCTCTGACTTGAGCGGCGGATCAGGGAAGATCGCCGGCTCGACGTGAACAGCGGCGGTCTCGATCACAGACCGGTTCCAGTACTTGTCCAACTTGCCGATGCCGAGGCGGAGGTCATCGATGATGCCTTCGTGCTCTTAGCACCAGGAGGTGAGGTCGGAGGCAACCTTCCCAATGGTGATGAGGCGTGCGTCCTGGCGGAGCTCGGAATCGATGATCCGCTGCTCGACCTCAGCATCAGTGTCCCTAAAGCGTTTGTCCAGGGCCTCATCAGCTTCGATGAATCGGCACTCGAGGAGGTCCTTCTGATCGGAGAGTTGCTTCTGGATGGTGGCTTGCTCAACGGAGAGCTTCTTGATCTCCGCCAGCGGGAGCTGCGTGTCGAGATTCATGGTGTCGAGACACTTGGTTTTGCGGGTGTAGTGGCGTGTGATCAGCGGCTTGGGTGGGAGCGGTGGGGGTGGAGGAGGTGGTGAACGATGATCCAGATCGTGAGAGTTTCCCAAATCGATTGTGTGACCTAGGAATTACGGGTGCTCAAGCAATTCACAACAGTCACTGCGATCTGCCAAGCGCAACGAACCTAGGTCATTTGCAATCCAGATCAGGGAAAGCAGGGAAGCGAGCAGAGGATCGCTAGAAAACTGATACCAGGTGTAAGCAAAGATAGGTAGCAGAAGGAGTTGGGGAGGAATTTGGAGATTTGGGGAAGAACTCAGAGAGAAGGAGCAATACGCAAGGTAGGAGGAAAGATTAGTTCAAGTTCAGTTTGGCTAATATGTTTGTTATCCCTCTTCCAAGCCTTTCCTGCCCCTTTAATACATTGGCTCATGCCGTGTGCGAGTCACATAGGCGCAGCTGTGTCTAATCCTTCGACTCACGCCCACTCAGGCCCTGTGATGAGCCGGTTCGGTCGCTCTTCTTCCTTGGCGCTACGCCCGCCATCCTGCGTGCCGGACCGGCTACAGTGTCTTGTGCTTCTTCAGGCTTCTCGTGTTGCTGGCTGCTAACAGGTCGGCCGGCAGGAGAGGCGGCCCGTTGAAGGCCTCGTCGACGTACTTGACGATGACGAGGGACTCACGGACCGCCAGGTCGCCATGGAGGAGCACTGGCACCTTCTTGTGCACAGGGTTTTTGGCGAGCAGCAACTCACTCTTGTTGCTCAGGTCTTCCTGGATCCGCTCGTATGGCACGCCCTTGAGCTGCAGAGCGGCCTCAACGCGGTGCGCGAATGGGCTCGCGTAATGGCCGATGACCTTAACAGATGGAGACATGTTTCTTTCTGCTAGCTGGTTCTTGCTGCTTGCTGCTTGTTGCTATCTGCTTGTGCTTGGAGAAACTTGCTAAACCATTGCTATTTATAGGAGATAATCAAGATTGTTTGGCTGACATTGATATAGTCAAAGGTTTTGATATAATAAACCTAAGATGTAGTGAATCATATGCCTTGCATAAGCAGTGACCTCGGCATATCCATATGTGGGCATTTTTGTTCTGAACATAACTGAACAAGTCTCAGATTGTATGGCCGTAAGGGCGAACGTCATTCCATTAAGGAATTTCAGGTCTTACCTTTCAATTTGGTCAGAGTTGCCTCAAAAAAAATGGATGAGGAGATCTTTTGTTTAGATTTCGAGAATGTTTGGGCTTTTCTGACGCACTCACAGCTATTTTTGTTGAGGCAATTCTAACTGTACTCCTTGGCCCACTTGTTTGGGCTTTTCAACTTCCGTTCCAAAATATCTGACTGACAACAGTGAATATGAAGAATTCGTTTCAACTCTAAAACAGGGGAAGGATTTTGCCCCTTGAAGTGTCAAATCCATCTCTTTTTTTTTACAGCTCCAATTTCTATCCAAGCTAAGACCGTATCCAGTAAATTCGCAATGTGAAAATTAGTACATTACAGCAGGTTCAGTACATAGTATAGATCAGAAATGTGAACCCCCACCAAAAATCAAAGAAAAGGTTTAAACCAACATGCTCGGAGCCTTCTACAGACATTACAGACATCAGCCATGTACTTGTACGACCATTCAAATTAAACTCGACCAGATTGCTTAACGATGGAGAATGAAACGCGAACAGTGAAGCAATAACATTGACTTATTTCTATTTCCCCTCATTCCAAATTATTAGTTGTTCTACTCCCTTCATTCTAAATTGTTCTACTAGTCACTAGTTTGGTTCAACAACAATCTGTACTCTTTTCTGTGTGTCCAAATGGAATAAGGTACAGACTGAACAATGATAAGTACAGACTGAATTGAATGTTCCAGCGGTAATTTTGTTACACTTATTATTGTGAACTAAAACAACAGAATTACAGAACGAAACATGCATGACATCCAGATCACTTGCGCAGAGCAGTCCTGGCTCGCAGCAAGTACATCTCCTTCCTCGCGGAGAAATAGGCGACGAGCTCGTCCCTGCTCCTCAAGCACTGCTTCACGGTGGCGTCGTTCACGTAGGCGTCGGCCCACTCGCGGAGCGCGGGGAACTCGTCGCCGTTGACGAGGGTCACCCCGGTGACCTCCTCGATGACTCCAATCCAGTGCGCCAGCCCACAGGCGGCGATGTCGATGAAGCCGATAGCGTCGCCGCCGAAGAACTTCCTCCCCTTGAGCTGCGCCTCGACCAGAGCCAGGTTCTCCTTCGCCTCCTTCGCGAAGGTCTTCTTGACCTCCTCGTCGTCCGTCCAGAACGACATCCAGAACGGCCGCGCGAACTGCGCGATCGAGCATGTGTCAAACGTTGACTATCAGCGAACTCAAGATCATAGCTTTTTTCCCCAAAAAGAAGAGAGATCGATCTTGGTACCTTTTGGTCGATGAAGTTGGCCCAGAACCGGGCCTCTGCCCTCGCGTGCGGGTCGGCGGGGAGGAGCGGCGGCCCGTCGAAGGCCTCGTCGACGTACTCGACGACGACGAGCGACTCGGAGATGGCCCTGTCGCCGTGGAGTAGCACGGGCACGAGCTTGTGCACGGGGTTGTGTGCCAGCAGCAGCTCGCTCTTGTTGCTCAGGTCCTCCAGGATGAGCTCGTAGGGCACCCCTTTGAGGCGCAGGGCCACCTCGGCGCGGTGCACGAACGGGCTGGCAAAGGAGCCGATCAGCCTCACCGCCGCCGGCTCGGTGGTCGTCATCTCCTCTGATCTTCTACCTCCGGTCCGTTCTTCCGGTGAAGGAAGCTTTATTTGTTTAGAGCACTTGTGATGTAAGTACTACGAGCTTTGCCACTCCTGCTCTGCACTTGTAGTGTGCTGGTCAATGGTGTACACTGCACACGCAAGCAAGTTGTATCAGAATATTGAGCTGGTGCGGCTGATGAACGTGCTTTGGTCATAGAGTATCGCCAAAAGAACGGGCGATGTATCAGTTGGACGATGGTGTTATTGCTCTTTTTATTATGCAATTGCTTTCTTTTTTTGATGCTGCAGGGCTTGTTTAGGACTCGAAGATGCTTTCCCACGGTCCGAAGCTGTTGCGTGCCACGTCACTTAGAAGCCGACATTGACTGGGCCTAGCTGTGCTAAAGTTGCCATGGTCTCGGCCGGTATCAGTGGGTTCCATTCAGCCCAATTGCTCCCTACATCAAATATTACTACGGTAATGCTCTCCTCACTCGCCCAAACAATCCCCTCCTATCCGCTCGTTCGACTCTCCAGACATCATAGTTTCTAAAAAAAAAAAACCACCACAGCGGAGCTCGGCCAACGCACAGCTCGCAGTGCTTCACCCGCGCAGCTCGCAGCGACCACCCAGGGCGGAGGCCGCCCGCGCACTTCTCGTGCTCCGCCTGCCTAGTTCGCCATGGCTGGGGTGGATCTCTTCTACGCGTAGCTCGTGACGGCCGGGATGGAACTCGTCGATGAACAGCTCGCAGCAGAGCTTACCCTGCGCACAGCTCGCGCTCCACTCGCATAGTGTGGAGACCCGTCGCGCCCTTCTCTATCGGAGCGTCGATCTCTACGCCACCGGCGAGCTCTACACCGGTGAACTCCACACGCCGACAAGCCTCCATTCTCCTAAGCAACAAGGAGATGTTGCGCTGAAACCACTTGCAAGCGTCTGTTTCAAGTGTTTCAAGGTATATTGCAAGTGTTTTATATCGATGTTGCAAAAGTAGATCGGATTGTTACACAAGTTGAAATAGTGTTTCAAGTATATGTTTGATATGTTTCATCTGTTTTCAGACGTATGCTGCAAGTGTTTTATCTGGATGTTGCAAAAGTAGATCTGTATGTTGCATATACATGCATGTTGCAAGTATATGTTTCAAGTGTCTCAGGTGTTTCATACGTATGTTGCAAGTGTTTCATCTGGATATTGCATATGTTTTGCAATGGCTACCATGCTATACACGTGTTTTCCTGGTGTTTCAGACGTATATTGCAAGTGTTTCAACTGTTTTGGACATATGTTGCAAGTATTTCATCTAGATGTTGCAAAAATAGATATGATGTTGCACATGTTGCAGTGGGACCTACTTATCGCAGCCGCCTGCTACAGCTCCTGGGCCTGCGTAGATGCGCGTGGGAGCAGAGGGGGCGCGAGCGGTAGGCGCGGGAAATGGAGCATGCGCAAATCGTGATGTGGCCCCCGCGTGGGCACACGCAGGGTTTAGGGTTTCAGGCCCCCACGTGAAGCAGGTGTAGGTGTGCTGGCAAACAGCAGCATTTGTATTTTAATGATCATCTAACAGTCTAGATTATCCGAAGAGACCATACCTAATAGAATCAATGTATAACTAATATTAAAGACCAAAAGTTCCGGACAGTGAAGAGTTTGTTTCATCCCACATTTTTTACTTTCCAAACCGCACTTACACCCTTCTTGGCTCATTTGTAAGACTCATATGACCCATGTTTAAACGAGTTACAACAACTTGTGCCTAGTCACGATGGATACAAAGTCGAATTCCAAAATGTAATACGTCATGCCCCCGTATCTTGTATGTGACCTAAACTTATAAGCCATGCTCATACAAGTTATACCAACTCGTATCTAGCAATAATATGAAGGCCGATTCTAATATGTATTGGGTTCTGTTACGACGCACAGGTATGTTTTCTAGTTATAATAGCTATGAAACTTTTTACAATGGTTGGGGGGAATTTCGACGGCTCATGTCGCACGATTCGATGGCTAGAAAGGCAGAAAGCAATGAGAGATGATGAGAGGGAGGCGATAGATGTGTCTATGGTCGGTGGGCCTCACCACCTATATCCAAATTCAAAACTACAAGATGCAAATGAAAACTCCGTATATAGGAATCGATAAGACATGCTACTACGACATGATCCGGAATTTAAATTTAAAAGAATAGCCAAGTAACTGAATAGTTTGTGAGAAACTTGGATAGTGATTTTATAAAAGGTTGGTGCTATCTCAACAAGAATTAACGAAAGCTATCTTGATCTAGCCTTGGCATAAATTGCATAGTCACGGATAGAAGTGGGGAAAAAAAAAGGAAGAGAAAAGGGATAAAATACCTTTAAGCCAAAAAAAAAATTGCCCGACAATGGCTATCGCATACTCGTGCTGTCCGGTGCAGTAGGTGAGCGAGTGGCCGAGTGCGACGGCGAGGGGCGACTGAATATGCCAGTAGCTACATGACGACGACGACGACGACGAGATTACTGTTTATTTGGGCAGCATCGAGTTGGCCACCGAGACGCACTTGTCCGTGACGGCGGCGAAGTGGGCGAGAAGCCGCGCCCGGTCAGGCAGGCACGACTTCACCGCTTCGCGGGACCTGTACTCTGCCGCCCACCGGCGCAGGGCAGGGAGCTCCTCACCGCTCGTCATGACGCTCACTCTGGCGACCTCCTCCAGCACGCCCAGCCAGTGCGCAAGCACGCCGCCGCCGACTATGTCGGCGAGGCCGATGGCGTCGCCTCCAAAGAAGCTCTTCCCCTTCAGCTGCTCCTCCACTAGCGCCAAGCCCGCCCTCGCCGCCTCCATGGTGGACGCCCTCTGCGCGTCGCCGTCCGCGAACAGAGCTAGCCACAGCGGCTCCAAGCACTGCTAGTTATAGTTACGGGTAATTTGCTCAAGAGGGATTAATTAAACGAGAATCTTACGATGCTGGAATTGAATCTGGCCGCTAATTACTTTCTCCTGGAGGAAGCGAGCCCAGAAGCGCGCCATGGCGCGGTCGTAGGGGTCGGCGGGGAGGAGGGGCGGCCCGTCGAAGGCCTCGTCGACGTACTCGACGATGACAAGCGACTCGCAGACTGCTCGGTCGCCGTGGAGGAGCACGGGCACCTTCTTGTGCACGGGGTTGTGCTGGAGCAGAAGCTCGCTCTTGCTGCTCATGTCCTCCAGGATGAGCTCGTAGGGCCACCTCGGCGCGGTGCACGAACGGGCTGCCGAATGCGTCGATCAGCTTCACCGCTTCCGTCGTCATCTTCGCCTAGCGCCGCTCAGGGATTGTCGTCGCCGCCGGTCATATGGAGCTGCCTTCTTTCTATATATACAGGACTGCTACAGTTGTTGGGTGAGCAGAGCTTCAGTCGTCGCAGACATGCAGATCAAAAGCGGATGATCCATTTCTTTTGGTTATCTTGTCTAGAATACTGTGTATAAATAATCCTACACAGGACAGTAGCACATTGACCAATGGACGATGGAACGAAATTGGTGCGAAGCACTCTGTTCGTTCGCAAGAGATTCCAACTATAAACACTAGTACTTTATTTCTCACATGACAAACAAACACAGCACGGTCAACAAGTACTGCATTACAGAACGATGTAGATGTAGTCACCTGGCTGACTAACTCGATCAGTTCGGCAGCATGGACTTCGCTACCGAGATGCACTTGTCCCTGATGGCGGAGAAGTGGGCCAGGAGCTGGTCCCTGTCCGGCAGGCACGCCCTGACGGCTTCGTCGGCAAGGTACTCTCTCCCCCAGCGGCGGAGAGCAGGGTACTCCTCACCGCCGCCAAGGACGGTCACTCCGGCGACCTCCTCCAGCACGCCGAGCCAGTGCGCCAGCACACCTGCGCCGGCTATGTCCGCGAGACCGATGGAATCGCCTCCCAGGAACCTGTTCTTCTTCTTCCCCTTGAGCTGCAGCTGCTCCTCCAGGAGCGCCAGGTTCTCCCTCGCCACCTTCATCGACGCCTCCTGCGCCTCCCCCTCCGTCCACAGCGCCGGCCACAGCGACTTGAGGCACTGCATGCTCACCGATCATATCACACAGGACGTACGGAAACCACATGCATGAACGCGATTGCTAGCTGCTGCTACTTACTTACCTTGTCGTCAAGGAAGTGCGCCCAGAAGCGGGCGGCGGCCCTGTCGTAGGGGTCGGAGGGGAGAAGGGGCGGCCCGTTGAAGGTCTCGTCGACGTACTCGACGATGACGAGGGACTCGCAGACGGCGCGGTGGTCGCCGTGGAGGAGCACGGGCACCTTCTTGTGGACGGGGTTGCTCGCGAGCAGCAGCTGGCTCTTGTTGCCCATGTCCTCGCGGATGAACTCGTAGGGCACGCCCTTGAGGCGCAGGGCCACCGCGGCGCGGTGCACGAACGGGCTGTTGCCCGAGCCGATGAGCTTCACCGGTTCCGGTGGTGTCGTCATCTTCTCCTCTCCGATCGGCGGGTTCCGTTTTGCAGACGGCAGAGAGAAGTCAGAAACGTTATGTTGTCTTCTCTGCACCTTCTGGCTGGCCTAATAGGTGCAAAACACCTGAAAACACTTAAAACCATGTAAATATACGTAACAGATAAAAACACTTGCATTATATGAATCAAAACATATGCAACATTCAGATAAACACACTTGCAACGTACGTCGGAAAAAAAGATGAGACATTGAGAACAGGAGTTTGCAACATATGCAACATCTTGAAACATCCGAAACAATTAAAACATACTCTTGCAAATTGCGCTTTCAATGCAACATCTTCTTGCTGCTCGGAAGAATGGAGGCTCGTCGGTGTGTGGTGTTCACAGGAGCGCAATGTGGAGAGCAAATCCGACGGCGTCGTCCAGTGCCGCGTTCTTTGAGAAGGTGTGGTGGCCGTACTTGTGCGCGACCACCCAAACATTGTTGAGCGCGCAACCCTGCGCCACCTAGTAGAGCGGACACACCGCCAGGCAGAGCGCGCCGCCGGTGGGGAGCGACGGGATCGCCACCAGCGCCACGTAGAGGAGTGTAGCGATGGTAGAGAGGTCGCGTAGGAGGTAGAACGAGGACCTGAGCACGGAGCGCCGGCGGCATGGCGCTCCTGATGTCGGCACTCGGAGGCGGCATGCGAGTAGATAAAAGCGATGAAGAGGAACGAGTAGATATGAATGAGTGGATGAGCAGATTTTTTAGAAACGAAGGAGCGTGGGTTATTGGGTTGGTGTGCGGCCCACCAACCAAGCCTCCGGCGGACAGACGCCCGCTTCAGAGAATTACCGTTCCTTTTCCAGTGTCAGGTATCCTTTGGTTTAGAGATGAGATGAAATGAAATGGTCCGGTCTCTGGTTTTGAGATAGAAAGATTCTATTTTCTGTTTGGTTGATGAGAGATGAGACTAATCCGTTTTGCATTTGGTTTAGAGAAATCAAAAGTGGGATCACCTACTTGATAGGTATGGTCCAAGTGCTCGTCTATTCCCATGCTTCAATCTTCCTTTCCCATTGACATCTGAGACCCATTTTTCATTTTTTTCTCTCTTCTCCTTATCCTTTTGTTCTTAACCACCCGTGCAGTGGGCACGCATTACCGCCGCCTGTGCCTCCACGTTCATGGGCGGATCTATATAAACTATACCTGGTGCAGGCACATCCACAAAAATATAAAAAACAGTGATTATGATCAAATTTTTAATATATTCGCACACATACGGTAAAATCCTATGCACCCACAAAGCAAGCGCACCCCCCTCATATTTGCTCTAACTCCACCCCTGTCCACATTCATGGCTCCGGTAGAGCCACGGGCGAGACTATAAACCAAATATTAGGCCGAAGTGGGATATCCTACTTGGGACCATCCCATTCCTACCCTAGAACCAAACACATGGAATAGAAAGGATAAGTGAACCTGACATGTGAATCCCATGTCAGCATAAAAAGTGGTTTTTGACCCCATTTAAAGTTGGATGAGACCCTAAACCGAATTTAAAGATCCAAAAATAGTATTTTGATAGTAAAGGGATCTGGATGACATTTCTTCCTAAGTTGAAGGATCGGTCATGAATTTTAATCGTGATAGGTGATCCCACTTACGCAGTCTTAAGAACATACCATGCAATCATCATAACAAATATGTAGGATGCATCGTGTTACACCAAATTAAAATCTTCAGTACATAGCAATACATTCCTAAGTAAGGAAAGTTCTTGCAGAATACTCCTAGAATAGGGGTACCGGGTACCAAACAGAAGCACGAAACCAAACCACATCAAACTTCATCACAAACCAGATTGAAAGGTCAGAATATGAAATTTCTTACTGGAATGACAGAAAGGTGTAAATAAGAAATTTCGAGGCCCGAACTGAAACTCTCTGAGTTACGTGTACGGGAGAAAATTGCTCACATATTTTCATGCTGAGGTCACTGCTTATGGCAGCATATGGTTCATATTCTCTAGCTCCCGGCCAGCTTGCTCTGTGACTGTATATAGTACTATTACATATCTGCCTGATCCGCTCGTGGGCTGGTTTCTCTAGCTTATAGGTAAACCAAATCTCTGTAGATTCTGTAGCTTGTAGGTTTGCATTCAACGATTCTGTGGGTTGAATCAGCTAAGCAACTTCTTCTAGATCTATTTGACGGTTGTCGAAAGGAAAGAACAGAAACGAGAAGACGTGGACCTTGGATTCTTCTTCTTTCTTCCACAAGAAGCAGTGCACCTGCCTTTAATTTGACTATATATCGATGTGAGCCAAGGATTTCCTATAAATACAAATAGGAATGGTCTAGTATGTATCTCCAAGCAGATACCAGCAAGCCACAACCAACTAGTAGAAGAAGAAACATGTCTCCGCCTATTAAGATCATCGGCCATCCGGTAAGCCCATTCTCGCACCGCGTCGAGGCCGCTCTGCGGCTCAAGGGCGTGCCATACGAGCTGATCGAGGAAGACCTGAGCAACAAGAGCGAGCTGCTGCTCGCCAAAAACCCTGTCCACAAGAAGGTACCCGTGCTCCTCCATGGAGACCGAGCCATCTGTGAGTCTCTCGTCATCGTTCAGTACGTCGACGAGGCCTTCGACGGGCCGCCTCTCCTGCCGGCCGACCCCAACGACCGTGCCATGGCCCGTTTTTGGGCAGACTTCATGGACAGCAAGGTACTCTCAGTTTTATTGAGAAACAAGAAGCCTGTTCTTGTAGTGAAATCTTTATTTTAACGAATACGCACGAGACTGTGCCCTTTCTATTCACAAAGCAGGAGTAGTGAAATCTGAAAATAAATCTGCTGGTTTTACTGAACTCTGCTGATGAACCTGAACAGCTTCTCAAGCCGTTCTGGCTGGCACACTGGATAGAGGGCGAGGCGCAGAAGGCTCAGGTGGAAGAGGCCAAGCAGAACCTGGCGCTTCTGGAGGAGCAGCTCAAAGGGAGGAGGTTCTTTGGAGGCGACACCATCGGCTACGTCGACATAGCCGCCTGTTTGTTAGCTCCTTGGCTCAGCGTGATAGAGGAGGTGACTGGAGTGACTGTGGTTGACGAAAACGAGTACCCTGCTCTACGCCGGTGGTCCAGAGAGTACAATTCCTACGAAGATCTGAAGCAGTGCGTCCCGGACAGAGACCAGCTCGTCGCCTTCTATAATGAAAGGAAGGAGGGGTACAAAATGTTTGCTAGTGCATGGTTGCAACAGTAGTTGGGTTCTACAAGTAGAACAGGTCTTTATGTGTGGAATACTAATGTATGGATCACAAAGGGCCTGTGCCGGAATAACATTAATGAGAGCCTAGCTAGATAAGTAGATAACCATGTGCATGTCTCAGGCAGATGGATTATCTGGGAGTTTAGATGAGTTGACCATCGAAACCCCAATTCAAAAAGCATTTTGGTAACCTAAAGCAGTGATAGGCCTGAAGTTTTGTCAAAGCGCACCACACAAAAAATTTCATATGAAAGTCAGTAAATTCCAATGTAGAAATTCAGTAAGCAACGGTAAAATTTGCTCTGCAATTTGGTATTTTACAGTAACTACAAACTAAGGTAAGTTTGTGCTCTATATGTAGTGCAACATAGCATTAATTTTGTTGAAACTAGTTCTATATTTCCGAGAACATATTTCAAATTCTGTTAAAATTATAAGTATAACATACTGCAATACTCTCTTTGAGTTTTGACCATTAAAGTTGTCACTTATTCTTTTTTTTTTTGAACAAACACTATGCCAGAAAAGATAATAATTGTCGAACTATTACAGCTGATTGTTTTGGAACTGACAGTGATAGGGTATCACCGCCGGTTCGTACCTTCAACCAGCAGTGATAGTAGATCTGACAGTGATAGGCTATCCACTATCACTGCCGGGTCGTAGCTTGAACCGTCCGTGATAGGCAAGTCATGGCAGAGAATCCTTTCCCCTGTTTTATGTTGAAAGTTTAACCTTCAAAGCTGAAACGAATTCTTCATATTCCCTGTTGTCAGATATTAGATATTTTGGACCAAAAGTTCATAGGCCAAACGAGTAAAGTCTCAAAATCTGAACTGAACGTTTCCCTGGCCGAAATTGGAAGTTTAGAACCTTAAATTTCTTACTGGAATGACGGTTGCTGTGACGACGCTACAAACTGAAACTGAAAGAAGTTTCCATGCAAAACTGAAACTTGTCCAGCTATGTTCGGAAGAAAAATGCCCACAAATGGATATGCTGAGGTCACTGCTTACACCAGGCATACGGTTCTCTATAGCTCCAGATCTTTGGTAAATAAAACCTCTCTGGCCTAAGCTGCATTAATCCTAGTGATCATGGAGACATGTACTAACGGGTCCACTTCCACCTGAAGGCTTAATTGCATCCAGCTGAAATTTGGCTTATGCTAATGCTTATGCTAAAATGTTGTGAAAAAAAACAATATTCGTTCGTTGAAAAATACTGCTGAAGTAGTGCAGCAGAACATGGCCGAGGTGTTCTGTGGACTGAAGCAACGAAGCAACTTGTGGAATTTTTTAAGCATTAGACTATCAGATGGTTGGTAAAAGTGCTCCTTATTGTAGAAGCAGCAGCCCACGTGCCTTTGACCATACTGATATGAGCCAAGCAATCTTGATTTTTCTCCTATAAATAGGAATGGTTCAGTAAGTTTCTCCAAGAAAACAGCAAGCAGCCTGAACCAGCTTAGCTAGCAGAAAGATGTCTCCGCCTGTTAAGGTCCTCGTCCATTTCGCCAGCCCATTCGCGCACCGTGTCGAGGTCGCTCTTCAGCTCAAGGGCGTGCCATACGAGCTGACCCAGGAGGACCTAAGCAACAAGAGTGAGCTGCTGCTCGCCAACAACCCTGTCCACAAGAAGGTGCCCGTTCTCTTCCATGGCGACCGGGCCATCTGTGAGTCTCTCGTCATCGTCGAGTACATCGACGAGGTCTTCGACGGGCCGTCTCTCCTCCCGTCCGACCCCTACGACCGTGCTATAGCCCGTTTCTGGACAGACTTCGTGGACAAGGTATTCTCATTTCAAAAATTAGAAGGCCCCGGTTCTTCTGAAATCTGAACATCTGCTTGTTTTACTGAACTCTGGTGTGATGAAACAGCTCACCGTGCCGTTCTGGATGGCACACTGGGCAGAGGGCGAGGCGCAGAAGACTCTAGTGGAGGAGGTCAAGCAGAAGCTAGCGCTTCTGGAGGTGCAGCTCAAGGGGAAGAGGTGGTTTGGGGGCGACACCATCGGCTACGTCGACGTAGCCGCCTCTGTGTTGGGTCCATGGCTCAGCATGGTAGAGGAGGTGACCGGAGTGGTTGTGCTTGACGAAGAGGAGTACCCTGCTTTACGCCGTTGGTCTAAGGAGTACAATTCCTACGAAGCTCTGAAGCAGTGCGTCCCGGACAGAGGCCAGCTCGCCGCCTTCTATACCGAACGGAAGGAGAAGTGCAAAATGATTGCTAAAGCATGGTTGAAGCAGTAAGCCAGTAACATGTCTTTGTGTGTGGAATAATGTATGGATGACAAATGGCCGGCCTGTGTTCAGATGGAATTATAGTACTGTACTGTAGTTACTAGGAGTACTTTTACTAAGTGTATTTGCATTTGTTCTCTGTGGGCTACCTGCTAATTTCCAGCCCATTCCAATGGTCAACTCATATAAATAAACCCAGTTCAAAACCTTCCGATTTCAATATATGTAAAACATCCACACACAAGTTTTTTGAATGGCTTCATTCCAAAAAATTTCTCCAATTTCAAATTGCTCGTCTCAATTTTGAATAATTGTTCTATCAATCAGCGCTCGAGCATGGGCTAAATTTGTGGCTTACATCTAATCAAATTTGTTTATCATTAGCAAACTAATGGCGTGGGTCAATCCGGAACGAGGGAGTTGAGTTCACAAGTTTTTGGCTGGCCCTCTCCGCCCCGCGCGCCTCACCGCCGGTGGCCACTCCGGCCCCGGTGTCCACCTAGAAACTCGACGCTGACCGCCCTGATCGCGCCGCCCACCAAAGCCATGGAGCGTGGCTCCTGCTCGCGCCAGTTGTGGGCCGATGAGGTTGAGGAGGAGGAGGCCGCTCGGAGTACCGGAAGATCCGCCTTTCAGGAGCTGCCTCCCCTCGCCGCTGCTGCTCACGCCGAGCGCCAGTTCGCTTGACCCTGAGGCGGAGCCGTTCGTAGCATCCCCTGGTGGATCTGGGGGGAGGCTCCATTTCTCTGACTCGGAGGCGTCGCTCGACGACTCTGACGCCGAGGCTCCTCAGTCGGGCCGCGGCAAGGCCGTGCTGCGTCCGCGGTAGCAGCGTCGTCGTCGCCGCCGCGGCCCACGCGCGGGGAGGTTCATGGGCGATGCGCGGAGGGGCAACGGGGGTGGCCGGCAACTGCAGCCTCGCCATCTCACCTCCATTGTTGTCCACCCTCCCCGCATGTCCATGGCGCCGGACGCGGAGGGCTTCCGTCAGGTGCAGAGCAGGAGGCGCTGGCGTCGCGTCGCTTCTCCTCGACGGCCGGTGCCCTCGAACTTGGTCGGCTTGTGCTTCAATTGCCTCGCCGGTGACCACGTGCATGCCGACTGCACTTTCCCGGCCAAGTGCTACAACTGCAGGGATGTTGGGCATCAGGCGCGTGATTGCCCTCTTCCTCCGGTCGCTGGTCGCTGGGAGGGCAAGCGTGGCCGTTCTCCGCCGCGCGCTACGGGTTTCCGACGGGGCGCGCGCCGCCGTCGTTCGTCGCCTAGCCGTGGGGCTTCACCCGCGGACACGGTCTCCGCGCATTCGGCCTCCACCGGCCGGGAGCCGTCGGTGCCTCCGGTGTGCCAGCCTCCCACCCCGGAACCCCAGGTTAACGATCCGCCGGCTGGCAACGCTGGGCAGCCCCTGCCCGCCGCGGGTCCGTCTGAGGTCGCCGGGGACGCTGTCGCTGATGGGCCTCTGGATCAGCCACCCGCGCCGGAATTACCTCGGCTGATTCCGCGCGCACTGCTGAGGTGGGTTGAGGCCCCCCTGCGTCGCCGCGGACGCGCGCAAGGACTCCATTGCTTGGGCTAGTCGTCGTTCCCAGGACCCCGGAGCTGCAGGCCGCTGAAGATGCTCTGTCCATGGCCCTGCTCGCGCTCCTGGTCGGCACCAGGCCTGTGGTCACTCCGACCATGGTTTTGGACCATCTCGAGGAGCACTTCGGGATCCCAGATGACCGAGTCTCCGTCCGCCGTACGAGGCCGAATGATTTCATCGTCCGTTTCAGTCGCCGCGAGGATCTCGAGCGTGTTCTGAGCGCTGCGCCCCCAGAGCGGGCACCATTCACCCTGCAATGGAGACGTTGGAGTCGCTTGATCATGGGTTTGGCCGGCGCGTTCAGATTCAATTCGCGGGCCCGTCGTGACGTTGTACGCAAGTTCTTGGCACAGGAGCGCGTATCTGTCGTATGTCTCTGGAAGGAAAAGAACAAGAGGACTTCAGATGTTGTTGTTGGAGGTCGACATCGTCGCTCGGACACTGCACCAGGAAGCGGAGGAGTGGATCAAGGCTGGATTCTCCTGCCTTGCAGCGCTTTGCCCTTACTGGTTGTCGCAAAATTTAGTTCCAGTGTAATATCGGTGACCTTTGAATCCAGTAGCTAGGTTCCCGGTCAGCTGCTTGCGATGGCCCCTCGCCACCGTCGGTGCTTGCCTTTGTTTTGTGTGTTTTAAGCTCTATTTTCTCTTAATGAAATACGGCTGGTGGGTCCGATCGGGGGAAAAAAAAAACTGGAATGAGGTGGTCCGCTGCTTTTTGACTGGATGGACTCGTTCCTCAAATTGACATGTCACTAGTATTTTTATAAGAACCAACGTCTCAAATCAAACGGGGCCATAGCCTTGACGGTATTTTTATAAAAACTCCAAAAATACTTTGGATTCAAACCGAGTCTTAGCTCCTTCGGCCACCGTAGCAGGAGAGTCAAAGCTAAATGAACCATTCCAAACGTATCCACTTCATCCCTCTAAAATAACTGCACATCTTATTTTTCAATATTATAAAAATATTATCAATATTTATTTCTTCTAATATATTAATTATTTAAAAAATATTTTACTGTTAATCTAAAGTACTTATTATGTATCATGAATGATGGCATTTTTATTTATATATTCGGTCAGGCTTAAAAAGAATTTGACTGCTTAGAAATTAAGATGTGCGATTATTTTAGAACCAATGGAGCACATCACTGGTTCTCTCGTGACACGGAGGAACGTTACCGGTTAGAGATGAGGAAGGCAAGACATGTGGACGGTCCTCCCGTCCTTGTCAAAGGAACGAACGTGGGTGCCAAGAAAGTCTGAAGCTTATCTCAAAAAAAAAAAAAAAACGTCTGAAGCTGCCACCAGAGTCCACCAAAAAAGCGACCGGGTGGGTCAGCCTCAGCCACTGAACTGAGTCTTTTTTCTTTCAACTATGAAACTGCTGACGCTTGGTTAACAAAATGGAAGGAATTAAAAACCCCTCAGATCTATGCTGAGGTCATTGCTTATGCCAGGCAATCAGTTATGGCACTCGATGGTTGCTGATGACTCAATATATATTATATTATCTTCCTGATCTGCTCATGTGGCCATAAATCTAGGATTGTTTGGCCAGGATAGCAGCAACTGAGGAAGAACATCGACATGTCGTCTCCGCCGCCGCCGGTGAAGCTGATCGGCTTCTTCAGCAGCCCGTACGCGTTCCGCGCGGAGGCGGCGCTGTGCCTCAAGGGCGTGGCCTACGAACTCATCCTGGAGGACCTCTTCGGCACCAAGAGCGACCTGCTGCTCCACCACAACCCGGTCCACAAGAAGGTTCCCGTGCTCCTGCACGGCGACGGCCGCGCCATCTCCGAATCCCTCGTCATCGCCGAGTACGTCGACGAGGCCTTTGACGGGCCTCCGCTCCTCCCCGCCGACCCCTACGACCGCGCCACCGCCCTTTTCTGGGCCGACTTCATCGAGAACAAGCTCACCAAGCCTTTCTTCATGGCGATCTGGGTGGAGGACGGCGAGGCGCGGCTGCGGTTCGAGAAGGAGGCCAAGGAGCTCGTGGTGCGGCTGGAGGCGCAGCTCGAGGGCAAGAAGTTCTTCGGCGGCGACAGACCCGGATACCTCGACGTGGCCGCCTCCGCGCTCGGCCCCTGGCGCAGCGTGATCGAGGAGCTCAATGGAGTGACGCTGCTGAGCGAGCACGAGCACCCCAACCTGTGCCGGTGGAGCAGTCGCAATGCGACATTATCGCAGTCGCAGCAGTGAAAAGTCAGTAACTGGGTACATTACTACACGTCGTCTCAGCGCGTGTACGTGGGACACGTATAGCACGCGGGCTTTTTTTTCAGAATAACGTAGATGTGCCCATTGTTTTCAATTCTGAAAACCAACAAGTTTTTTTTGAACGAAATAAACCAACAAGTTATTACTTTTTTGATTTACTGATGTACTGGAGTACTAGTGAAATCGTATGCAGAATTCTTGTTTCACCGATGAACAGAAATCTATGTACTAGACCTATTTTATCATTATATGTCAAAAAAAGATTATATTGAAGTCCCCGTCTAGAAAAGTAGGGAATTGACGACGTCTGGGCATCTGATGGGATAGGATTCCATCGGACGGTACCGAACGGTCCAGCAGAAACGCACCGTACTCCCACCATATCGCTGTAGTACTTCCCCGCCTGCCTCGTCCCTTCACGCACACGTACCCTGCCCTCGTCCGTCTCGTCCCGCCCCGTGCACGCCGCTCCTCCCCCTGACCCCCTCCTCTCTCTCCGCGTAGGCGGGCCCCAGGAGCCGGGATGAGGACGAGCACGTCCTGTTTGCAGAACCCCAGGCGCGTCGCACGCCCCATCCGCCGGCCCGCACCCCTTCCCTTGGCACCCGGACCGTGCCCCATGACTCTCTGAACATACCTCTGAAACACGAAACACTTGAACGCAACATACGTCTGAAGTAGATGAAACATTTAAAACATACACTTGCAACATGTGTGTGAAACATACGTAACATCCAGATAAAACACTTGCAACTTGCAACATGAAAGCACTTATTGCAACATAATATTGTAATAGCTGAAAGATTTCGAGCATACTTTTGCAGCATATGTGTGAAACATATGCAACATCCAAATAAGCACACTTCCAACATACGTGAAACATTTGGAATGGACGCTAGCAACATACGTGTACAACTATTGCAACATGTGCAGAATCACGATATATTTTTGCAATATCCATATGAAATACTTGTGACATACCTCTGAAACAATTGAAACATACACTTGTAACATGCTCTTTCAATGCAACCTCTCCTTGCTGCTCGGCAGAATAGAGGCTCGTCAATATGTGGTGTTCACCGGAAGCAGCGGCTCGGTGGCGCTTGTAGGCGACGGGCCGGCGGCAGTGGCTACACATCGCAGAAGGGAGGCATCGGCCGCACGAGCGGTGGGGAGGCCGTGGCCGCGTGACTTGGAGAGGGCAGCAACACGCCGCACCTGGCAGGGCTAGCAGCCGAGCCCCGCGACTCAGAGGCGGCCGCACGCCGTGCCTGATAAGGCCAGCAGCCGAGCGATGTGCCTCGGAGGCGGCCGAGCGGTGCTTATATAAATAAAATTTTTAAGTTGATAAGTTTTTTCTGAAACAAATTATATAATGCGCAGGATAAGTTGGTTATATTTTTCTTTAAACATGGAACAATGAAAACTTATGCGTACAAGTTTTGTTATTAGTAAAATTTATTATATAAAATTTGCGCTAGAAACATTATGTTAAGAAATTGTTATGATATATTTATCCATGGATAATTATAAACAAAAGTTCGTTTTTAAAGGTTATATCGGTGAGCGAGATCTTCAACAAGTTTGGGTGGTGTTTTAAAAATTGGATTGAGTCCTAATTTTTATGTCTTTGCTTTGTATGGAGTCTTAACGATTCGTATTACCGTGTGGTGGAGCATGATGTCAGTGTCATGAATTTGTGCTAAACGGCTATACTGATTCATTCGTTAATGTTTGGAGACCGAATTACTCATATTACTTAATCTAAAAATATCAAAAAGTTATCGAAAAACAGATTTGAGATTTAATTAAGGAACACAGGCGGGTACCTTTTTTTATATTGAAGCAGTCAAACAAAGTTGGAACCAAACACATGCATCTGGACAGATGGAATTTGGTTGAGAGCATAACCCGGGCTTAACTGAGCCATCAACCATCATACGTGACAGCAGTCCTGACCACTTGTTGCAATACTTTATGCTATCGATGCACCGAATTCAACATCCCCCGCTCGACACAAACACAATTCCTACTGTGTAGCATATGCACGCAGATTACTTCTCCGGAGCCGGAGCCGGCGCCGGCGCCATTAAGAGCCTTTTGGCAGGGCTTCTGCAGGGGCTTTAGCTCCGGCTCCTGTAGGCTGTGCCAAACGCCTGTTTTGGAAAGGGCTCTGTATAGGGAGCCGGTCAAGAGCTAGAGCCATTTTTTACCTGCGCAGGAGAAGCCTAAAAAATGAGCTTCGCGTGGCTCCTTGCTGTGGGTTCACGTCGTCTAATTCGAAATTGCCCCTGTACTTCAATGGTAATTACTACCAAATTGCCACCGCATCTTTATCCCTTCCCCTCTTAATTACCAAATCCACCAAGTTGTGACACCACACGACGCGCTCAGCGTGACCGCGAGAGAGGTCGCGACCACGCGCTAGGGTTCCGATGAACCAGCTGCGGCGTCCGGCGGCCGGTGGGCGGAGCACGCACACGAGTGGATCTGGCGGCCCTGGTGCTCCAGCAGCCGGCGCGAGGATGGCCGCGGCCCGGACCGGCGGATCGGAAAGCGCCGCCACCGGCGTCTTCAGCTGCTCCGGCGCTCCTCTAGCTGGCGCGACGGCCGCGTCGTGGCCTAGCGGACCAGCAGGCGCCGCCACCAGCCTGGCCGCTACCGGGAACGCCTCCATGTCAGGCGGCCTGGGCGATGGGTTCCCGGACTGGTTCAATGGCGCGGCGTCCGCCGCACTAGGCTCGGATTGGCTGTCGTATGAGATTGGTGCCACCCATGCCGAAGAGGAAAGTGCTCCGGCCCCAGTGCAAACCACGTTGTCAACTCGCCGCAGGGGAGGTGGGCGCACTGGGAGGAGAACAAGGCCACCGGTTCAAACAAGCACTCCTGCTGTCGACACTGAGGCTAGGTGAGATATGCTTCAGTTGCATAACTATGATTTTGTTCATGCAATGAATTGTCCTGTGATTTTGTTTATGCAATGAATTGTCCTGTGATATGCATAAAAATGATCTGTTAGGATTTGTGATGCTAGATTATCATGCTATGATGGAAGGAAACATATTATTGCCATGCATTCCTGTGTATGTACTGTCCTATTTTGATTGGATAGTTCTTTGCTAACCTTGTAAGTTCTTTGCTCAGCATGGCTGACTGGACGGATGAAAATGTTAGGATAGTTTGTGAGCTTTTTGCCGAACAAGTGGAGATTGGAAATCGTTCAAATACTCATTTGAACAAAGCTGGTTTCACAAATGTGATCCAAAAGTTCAAACAGAGGACATGAATTCTATACACAAGAAAGCAGTTTAAAAATAAATGGGAGAAGTTGAAAGTTGAGTATGGTATTTGGAAGCAATTGGTTGATAGGCAGACCGGTATTGGATGGGATGAAAGTGGCAAGAATATTAACATGCCTGAAGAATGGTGGAAGAAGATGGCAAATGTAAGTTCAAATAAATTTGCATGTACTTCCATTGCAGGCTGTATATTTTGAAACGTCTATATTTTGTGTTTCCATTGTAATTGAAACCAGTATATTTGTGGTGTTTCCATTGCAGGCTGTCAAGGGATCAGGACGTTTTCGATATAAAGGCCTTCAAAATGAGGACAACCTGAGCATAATGTTTGAAGACCTTCGTAACACGGGTGACGACCATTGGGGTCCCTCTAGCGATGTAGCACCATCACAGGCTATACCTTTGGATGATGATGATGAAGATGAGGGCGAGAATGAAGATGATAGTGATCCTGATGAAGTAACACCAAGTGCCAGACCCAAAAGAGGTAAATCTCAAGGTAATGCAAAGGGGAAGAAAACAAAGACTAGTGGCGGCCAGTGGTTTCAGGAACAAATGGGCAAACTTTATTTGACTGTGTTGTATGAGATCATTTATTTGGCTGTGTGTATGAGACCATTTATTTATTGCTGTTATTATAATAAAAATTGTGGTCCTCTCTCTATTTATTGGTACTTATTGAAGTGTGTTTGTGTGGTAAACAGATCTGAAACTGCAGATAATGATATGGATGACAGTGGGAGTGATGAGGATGATGATGACTGCAAAATAAAGGCTTTGAGAGTGTTGCAATCTGCTCAAAACAATATTTTCTGTACTGCACTTCTTCTCAGCAAGTATTATTTGACATACCTTCATAAGAATGAGCCAAGAATAGCTGGACAGACTGGATATGCTAAGGTACTGGAAATTTTGCAAACTCTAAATGGGAGCCATAAGATGTTCAAAATGCAGACTGCAGCATTTTACATCTTGCATGAATTGCTGGTGAGTACTTATGGTCTGAAATCATCCATTCATATGAACTCTATTGAAGCACTTGCTATGTTTCTTATGGCATGTGGCCATGGATGGTCCAATGGTGCTACACAGTATGTCTTCAACCATTCTGGAGAGACAATTAGTAGAAAATTTGAAGACGTATTGCACTGTATGGTGGCAATGTGTGAGGACTACATAAGGCCAATAGATCCTAACTTCTCTACAACACACCCTAGGATTTCCAATGATAAAAGAATGATGCCATTTTTTAAAGATTGTATTGATGCACTAGATGGTACCCATATTTCCGCAACACCACCTTCACATGATGCTATTAGATACTTTGGTAGAAGTCGCAAAGCAACACAAAATGTTCTTGCTGTGGTTGATTTTGACCTACGGTTCACCTATGCCTCTATTGGACAACCTGGGTCCATGCATGACACAAGTGTGCTCTTTCATGCTTTAACCAAGGATCAAGACAAATTTCCACACCCCCCTCAAGGTATGAATGCCTAAGATGCTATTGACAAATTTAACACAACCTGTTGTATGGTAATATATTAATATGTCTTCTTTTTCACTTGTGTGCTTAGGCAAATATTATCATGTTGATGCTGGATACCCAAATCGCCTTGGTTACTTGTCACCATACAAGGGGGAAAGGTACCATATTCCGGATTGGAGGAGGGGTCCTACTCCAAGTGGCCAGCAAGAGCTCTTCAACCATTTGCATTCAAGCATTCGCAATGCGGTAGAACGTACATTCGGTGTGTGGAAAATGAAGTGGATAATCCTTATCAAGATGCCGAGTTACCCAATGGAAAAGCAAAAGATGATTGTTGCGGCAACCATGTGTCTACACAACTACATTCATGAGACCAATGTGGTAGATAGAGATTTCCACAAATGTGATTGAAATCCAGACTACATACCAACCATACCTTCTAGATACGCAAGACATTCAAATCCATCAGATACATCAACTACTGCATCCAATGATCGAAACATGGATAGATTCCGGGATGACATTGCAAGAGCAATTTTCCTTTCTAGATCATCATGATCATGTAGTTTGATGATATTTCAATATCATTCCTACTTTTGTAAATGTTATTGTAGTCTAACGAACACTATTAGTAGGTAACATTATTTTACATGTTATCCTTGTTAATTTTGGTCAGTCGTTTGACAAAGTGACATCAAGGATCATATGTACAACCAAGTTAAAGCAAGGGCAATATGAACATTCATCCTCTTCCATCCATTCTAAAAAAACAGAAGGAACCGTTTTGCCAAACATTTTCCAAAACGGTTTGAGCTCCTCCAGAGTAGCTCCTCCTTCGCCGTGGCCACAAACGAGTCCTTCCTGGCGCTGAAACGAGCGAGCAGCTCCTCCCTGTCGGACAGGCACTGCTTCACGGCATCGTGGGAGGTGTACTCCTTCGCCCACCGGCACAGGTCCGGGTACTCCTCGGCGGTGACCAGGCTGACGCCGGCGACCTCCTCGCAGACCGGGAGCCAGTGCGCGAACGCGCTCGCGGCGACGTCGAGGTAGCCCACGGCGTCGCCGCCGAAGAAGCGCTTCCCCTTCCCCTGCCCCTCCATCAGCTTCAGGTTCTCCTTGATCTCCTTCACGAACCCCCTCTGCACCTCGCCCTCCGTCCACATCGCCAGCCAGAACTCCGTCGAGCACTGCCGGCGTCCAGGAACATGCACACCATTCGATCGATCACGACTTCGAACGAACCTGAAGAAACTTGTGATGTCAACCGGGGTTAACTGTTGCCTTGTCATCGATGAAGCGGGCCCAGAAGCGATCGGCGGGGAGGAGTGGCGGGCCCTGGAACGCCTCGTCGACGTACTCGACGATAACGAGCGACTCGCAGACAGCGCGGCGGTCGCCGTGGAGGAGCACGGGCACCTTCCTGTGGACGGGGTTGTGCTGCAGCAGCAGCTCGCTCTTGTTGCGCAGGTCCTCCAGGATGAGCTCGTAGGGAACTCCCTTGCGGCTCAAGGCCGCCTCCGCGCGGTGGCTGAACGGGCTATCGAAGAAGCCGATCCCCTTCACCGCGCCGCCGCTCATTTTTGCTTGCTTGCCCTCGCCGGCCGTAGTCGCCGTCGTGATCTTCTTTGGCTAATGGGTGGGCTTGTTGCTATTTGTAGCGCCTCATTACTGAATTGAGTACTGCTACACCAGCTAGTTTACTTGATTTTTTTGCTGAATCTTCTCCGGGAATAATTGAAGGGTTTGTTTAGAGCGCTCACCTCGTCTGTTCGTTTGGCTTATAAGCCGTACTTTTTCAACCAATGAATAGTATTTTCTTTTCACAATAAATTAGCCAACAATATTTTCAGTCATGGCTTATCAGCCAAACGAACAGGGCACTAGTTTCGTAGTTTTGCGGCTCGTTTCATAAAGATTGTATTCCAGTTCTGACTAGTCCTAATAGGTCAAACAGTTTTGTTTTGATGACCAACGATTCAAACCCGTATACAGTTATTTGTTTAACAACATGTGAATTATGTACAGAAAAACATACAGAGTATGGTATTAAACTGTACTAATTTCAAGAAATTGATGGTAGCATGTAGAAATGTTTGATTTGGCTCTTATCGCCAGTGCTATTCAGCCGACTTTAATCCGTACAAATCAACCGTGGAACAATATTTTTCTCTCACAACAAACCAGTCGTACAAATCAGCAGAAGCCGATTTAAATACTAGCCGAACAGGGGTAGAACAACAGTATTTTTCAACGAAACAAACAGTATTTTTCTATCACAACAAATCAACATAAGTGTCAGCATAAGCCAAATTTCAATGGAACGAACAAGGCTAAAGAGAGAGTAGTTTGGTACAGCAGTAGACTGTAGCTTGGAAATGGGCTAACAGTAAGATCTACTTTGATTCCAGTTTTGCGTGCTTCTAAATCATCAAAGGACATGCATTGATTCTTTTTTTTTTCACCATCACGTAAAAGATTTACGTACTTTTATATTAAGAGAGAATAGTTTGATTACAATAAGGAAGGCTTAAATCTTTTCAATAAAGCTCATGCCCTCCCCGACATGATGCAACACTAGCCTATTACTCGCTGTGATTCGGAGTTGTTCATGGATCAAGGACTGAATTGGAAGGTGGAGAATTTAGAGGTCCGTACTTTGCAACCAGAGCATTTGTAAAATAAACATGTAGTCACAACTTGGTGGATTATGATAATGGCACTGCAAGCACCCAAATGTTCGGACGTCCGTGGCTGCAGTATGTTTCTGCGCCTGACGTCGGCATCTGCCGCTCCTAGGAAGTTGCGCCCCCAATTCGTGCCTCTGTTAGGACGCTCGGGTCTCCTCCGCTTTCCGCCCACGCCCCCTCTGCTTGCCGCATCCACATGCCACGCGGGGACTGCCTGCGCACCTGCCGCCATCGCCCTCCGCTTCCCACGCCTGCTACCGAGCAGCGCTCCATCTCTCCACTCCCCCACGAGTATGCACGGTGCTCAAGCAGCCACAGTAGGCGGTTGTGGCAGGGTGGTGTCACATTACGACATGTGCAACATCCCGATCTACTTTTAAAACATACAGATGAAACATTTACAACATACGTACGAAATAGCTAAAACACTTGCAACACTTCAAAACTCTTGAAAACTATTGCAAACATATGCAGCATACAGATAAAACACTTACAACATATGTGTGAAACACATGCAATATCTAGACGAAACACTTGCAACGAACGTCTAAAAATACAGATGAAACATTTGGAGCATACACTTGAAACATACGTGTATAGCCATTGCAACATGTGTAACATCACGATCTATTTTTGCAACGTCAAGATGAAATATACGAAACATCAAGACTCGTGTCAAAGTTAGATGGTTTTGTAGTTGGAGCATACCAAATGTTTTCTAATAAATTAAAATTATACGAAACCTTCTAGTGACGTGGTTTTTAAAACAACATCATGACCTCCACCGTCATCAAAGCAGCACACTACCATTATATCTTATTTAATCTAAACAACATCATGACCCTACTGACGTGGCAGGCCAGGAGTTTACATGTTCTCATACAATGAGTCAATGACACAACAATCCCCAAGACCCCACACGAACGCCATCACCGTATTACTGCTGCTGCAGCGTCGCCGTGGCCACTGCTTTGACCTTGCCTTTCTTTTTGCAGTTGCGGAGAAGTGGGCTTTGAGATGCTCTATGCTCGGTAGGCACTGCATCACAGCTTCGTTGGACGTGTACTCCTTCGCCCAGCGACGCAGAGCAGGGAAGTCGCCGTCTCCCCCCACCAAGTCAAGCCGCGCCTCTGTTAGAATCCCGAACTGACGAGAGGAAAAAGATGAACAACACATGCGAACACAGTGGACACACGATGATCTGTTGCTGCAAAGCGGCAGCGTTTTCTGTTGCTTGTTATCTCTATTTAAAAGAAGTACATGTATTGTTACATGGAAACAAATGACCGAGCTAATCCCAGCATGCTCGTGATAGGCAGTTGCCATCCCAACCACATGGGCCATGCCGCAATCCTCGCAGCGGCCGCTAATGGCGCTAGCCGCCTCTACCTGCTATAGTTAGGAAGCTCAGGACTTATCTCAACAATCTCATCCTAAGTCCTAGAGCAACTAAACTAAGTTTTTTCACGCCGATCCCACCACGGAGTTCCTGAAACCGACTGCGGCCGAGCGCCTTCGTGAGAATGTCACTCAGCTGCAGCTCAGTGCCGACGAACTCGACGTCGATCAGCTTCCTGTCGCAGCATTCCCGGATGAAATGAAACTTCACGTCTATGTGCTTACTCCGGTCATGGTGCACAGGATTCTTCATCAGTGCGATGGCGGACTTGTTGTCCACCTTGAGCTTGGGCGCGATGACACAGCCAGCAGCCGAGCCAGCCAAACCCCTTCACACGCAGCTCCGGCAGCCGCAATGTATTCCGCCTCGCAAGAGGATAGTGCGACCACCTTTTGCTTCGCCGACTGCCATGCAATCGGCCCGCCGGCGAGGAAGAAGATGAGTCCGCTGGTGCTTTTCCTGTCATTGACATCTCCTGCCAAGTCGATGTCGGAGTAGCCCATCAGGTGTGGCGCGGTGTCCTTGCCTCCTCCCGGGTGGTAGTGCAGACCCCAGTGCACCGTGCCCGCTGAAAGGATCAAGATGCCCAAGAGTGGGGGTGAATTGGGCTAATTCTAAATTTCTTTCAATAACTAAATCCTACGGTTAGCCCAATTAACCCCTTGTGCCTAAAAAGTGTTTCTAATTGTTCTACCGCACAAAAGATATGCAACCTAAGTTCCAATCCGACTCTAGCATAGCAATTCTATGAATTGTAAAGACAAGAATTGAATTGCTCAAAGTAAATGCACAAAGTAAAGAGAGGAGAAGGAACGCGGCGATGTTTTACCGAGGTATTGGAGAGTCGCCACTCCCCACTAGTCCTTGTTGGAGCACCCGCGCAAGGGTGTAGCTCCCTCTTGATCCGCGCAAGGATCAAATGCTCTCTACGGGTTGATTCTTCGACACTCCGTCGCGGTGAATCACCCAAAACTGCTCACAACTTGAGTTGGGTCATCCACAAACTCTCTGGATGATCACCAAACTCCCAATCACCACCAAGCTGTCTAGGTGATGGCGATCACCAAGAGTAACAAGCATGAACTCTCACTTGACCACAACAAGCCTAGAGAGAAGGGTGGATGCACACTTTGCTACTCTTGATCTTCACTAATGAGGGCTCTCTTTGGATTCTCAAATCTCAATCACCTTATTAGGGCCTTGCTCTTTTTGGCACTCTCTAAGGTGTTTCTCAGTTGTTGGAATGAGCAAAAGTATCCCCACACACGGGTGGAGGTGGTATTTATAACATCAGCTGAAAAACGAACCGTTATGTGCCACTGCGGGGTGACCGGACGCTCCGATCATGTTGACCAGACACTCCGGTCAGTTCTCCCCGAGTTCCAGTGTTTACTGTGTGACCGAACTCTGGTAGCGTCCGGTCAGCACTGACCGGACGTGTCCAGTCGTGATTTTTCCTCTCTAGAACCTTACTGTAAACGACCGGACGTTGGCTCTCAGCGTCCGGTCACTTGACCTTCCAGCGTCCGGTCGCACCGAACGCAATCTCCTAAGTCAAATGAATTGACCGGACTCTGCGCTAGCGTCCGGTCGCACCGAAGCCAGCGTCCGTTCAGTATTTGACCCTCCATTCACTTCCAACTCTCGATCATATGTGAATGAAGTTTGCTCCATTGGATCTTAGGCATATGCAGGAGCTACCTAGCGCTAGTTTTAACAAGTGTGCACCACACCTAACTCACTAGACTCACCTAGGTCAAGCTACCCGTCCATACCCCCCTTAATAGTACGATCAAAGGAAAAACAAAGTCCTAGACTACTATAAGTGTCTCTCCAACTCCAAACGACACTTAGAACTAGTCCATCCTTAACCTTGTTGTCCATTCTTTAAAAACCGAACCGATTTCCATCATAGGGGCATGACAACCATGATTGCCCAATCGATCTCCATTACCGTGACCTAACTTAATTGCCTCTGCAAAACACACGTTAGTCACAGTAATCTTATATTGTCATTAATCACCGAAACCCAATTATAGCCCTAGATGCTTTCAATCTCTCCCTTTTTGGTGATTGATGACAATACTACCTCGAGTATGTGAAAGAGTTGAGGTTTTTAACATGCTTGGTTCATAAAAGCTTTTAGCAATAAGAACAAAAGAGTTAGTCAAGCATATATGACCCAAGCCATCATAATGTACTCTAATGATATAAAATAAGCATGAGTACATGTAATAAAGCTCATTTGCATCGGAGTAAAACACGGAAGCAAAAGCAAATGAGCATAACACAAGTGATATGACATATAAGTAATTCAAAGTAGAGAGCACACATGTCATATATCACGATCACGTAGATATCACTATCACATATATATAGTTTAATGCATGAAAATAAACACACGATGAACACGATGAATGCATAGTAGTGTATCACACATAAAAACTCCAAATGTAGTATATAAGCTAATAATATAACTAAGCTCCCCCTAAATACGTCGCTCCCCCTAAGGCTAACATACTCGATCCCTCTTCCCCTTTGGCGTCAAACACCAAAACCTAAGGGTCGGTCGGTGGGGCTGCAGCGAACGAGCCGGGCCCTGAGGTACGAGGAGCGAGCTGGAACTGAGTGCCATCATCATCTGATCTGGAGCTCTGAGCTATGTGACCCTCTAAAGCTGGAAGCGATGCTGAAGCAGTCTGGGTCGGATCAGGGACTGGAGCTGCTGTAGGTTGTGCTGGTAAGACTGAGGCAGCTAGCTCTGATGATGCCACTAAGGAAGGGAGCGTCTCTGTCATGCCTATCACTGGAGCAATGGTGGTAGGTATAGGGACATATAGGTCTGGCGGTGTAGGATGCCCTGTCAACTCACTGAAGGAAGCACCAAGACTCCTGGACACTGAGGTCTCTGGCACTAGCAGCAAGGACGTCTCTGTTGGTGTGAAGCCCGTATGAAACAGTGTAAACTACGGGGCTGGCACTGACGTAGCAAACCACTAGGACATCTGCTCTGTAGGTGAAGAAAATTGTGCTGGTGGCTGACCCTGACTCTGAAGCCCACTGGGCTGTAACGCTGGAGTCATCAAGGTAGTGGCAGTCTGACCAAGCTGGGGCGAATGCTGTGATGATGGAGCCCCAATAGCAGTCACAACATGCTGCATAAATCCAAGAAGCTACTGCTGCATGAGGATCTACTGCTGATGCATGGCCTGCTGCTGCTGCTACTGTAGAGCCTACGTCTGCTGCTGAATAGCAAGCTGCTGCTGCTGGATCGCCTGCTGCTGCTGGAATTCATCCTACTGAGTCTAGAACTGAGCAAATGTAGCAGCTATCTCCTGTGCCTGGCATGCCTGGTCCTGCCTCATCCGCTCAAGTATAGCAAGGAGAGCGGGGTCAGTCTGTGGGGCAGGTGGTGCTGAACTAGAGCTGCCGACCACATGATCATGTCGCTGAGGAGGCATCTGAGGGATGGGCTGGTAGTCATCATCAGAACTATCACTAGGGTCGCTCATGACCACTCCCTCCTACTGAGCAAGCTCCTCCTCCTCAGTAGCTGCTATGCCCCTGATAATATCATTCTACTGGGCTGCAGTCTCTGGCACCTCAGGACGTCGACGCGGCTGACTGGGTGCTGTAGGTGTACTGTGCTTGATCATCCGTGTCATGTTATAGGCAGGAAACTCTGTGGTGGCACCACTGTACTCAGCAAGCATATCTGGCGGCCTCACTGTGATTGCCTAGTGGATAAGCCATGTGATCCAGTGAGCATAAGGTAGCTGCATGTGTCCTCTGAAGCCCTCGGCTATAGTATCCTCCATCTCTGACAGAATAAGATCCCAAATATCAAAGATTGTCTGCTACATCAGAGAGTTGATAAGCCACAACTGAATACGAGTCAAGCCCTCATGATACCCCATCCGCGGTAGCAGTGTCCTCCTCATGATAGCCTCTAGCACTCTAGCCGTAGGAGTGATGTCACTGGGGTTCCGGCGCGATCCCTCTCCAAAGGGCTCAGTGAAGCAGTGGCGAACTAAGTCAGTCGGGGGCACCATACCACCATGAGGACATCTAGGAGGTGTAGTTGTCCATAGCAAACCTCATGAAGTCTGACAGGCTGCTCCTGAAGCCTGAGGATCTCCCTGACCCTAGTACTCGTTAGCCAATAATCTATGTCTCTAAATGCAAAGTGAATAAAGTTATGGTGCGGGTCAATCCAGAGAGAAGCATAGAACTGACGAACCCAAGATGGAACATATAATCCGGTCCGTCCAATCAAATCTGTCAGCCCCGACAGATATGCAAGGTAGGGGCGAATGTGCTCTCCAGCTGCTGCAACTATAGAATTAATATGGCACACCCTCTGAGATCTGAAAACTGCCCCACTGTTGAGATAGGCGTTGTAGAAGTCCTCCTGTAGTGGAGTGTAGAAACCCTCTGAAGCTCTCTCATCCCTCCTCGGAGGAAACCACACCTCAAAATCAACAAATCTCAGCTGCTGAACCTGCTTGGCCGTGGCAGCCCTCAAGTCAAGATGGGTCACTAGAGGCGGACCCTGTGGTCTGGACGGTGGACGAGAACCTCTTCGCTGAGTATCTGCCCTCAGCGTGACCGAAGCACGGGTATGACCAGAGCAGCGAAGCTACGGCTGTGGTGCCTGCTCTGTCTCCTCGGCCTACTCTCCCTCCTGAGCCTGCTCTGTCGGCTCTGCTGGCTGTGGCTGCTGCTATGGCTGCTGCTGTGACTCCCCCTAAGGCTAAGGCTCCTCAATAGCCAGACATCGTCCCCCCATCATGAGAGTTCTAGGAGGACTACCATGAAGACTCTCAATACGCTGAAGTCTAGCCTGCGCTCTTGGTGAAAGCTAGTCAGCAATAACAACTCCACTGCGAGCACCTCCTCTCTCAGCACGCTCTGCGGCCTCTGCAACTACGGCTGCTCTAGCTGTCTCTGCATCTGGGTACTTGTGCTTCTTTGATGCAAGCTTCTTCGTCGCCTTGCCTTTAGGATCTGTAGGCTGGCGAGGCGGGGGCCTCTGATCCTCATCACCTAGACCACCACCAGCGTTCTTCACACGTGCCATCTGAAAAGATCAACTGCCGCTGACAAGAACAATTGTCATTGACACTTCCGAGGCTTGGCCTTGATCCGTACTCGCGAGCTTGGCCCCGAGTTAACTGACAACTTTCACTGACACCTCAACAGCACCGACTCGCTGCACGATGGAATAGATAGGATATCCAAATAAATACAATATATCTAATAGATGAGCAACCCTATGAAAGCAAGCAATTTAGATACAAAATTGAAACGACTGGCTTGCTACCTGATGAACCAGCGATCCGATGAAAAGAAAAGCGACACGCAGGGAACCACCGAATCGACTAGGGTTAGGGTGAGCAATGAATCGAAGGCCCTGAATGCAATTGAGATCAATGCTGTGATGAATAGCTAGGTCGCGGCAAGATTGCGATATGGATTGCTAGGGCACGACGGTAGGGCCTTACCAGCGCTGAATTGGCAGTGCTGGCGCTGATGAGGTGGTTTCGGCAGCATGCATAGGCAGGGCACGGTGGCGGGGCTAGGCAGGGCGCGGTGATGTGCGGGCAAGCACGACACGGCGACTCGGCGGTGCTGCAAGGAGGCGCTCGGGCGCGGGGAGGCACGGTGTAGCAGTGTGGGCTCGCGGAGGCACTAGAGCACGACGGTGCAGTAGGCACGTGGGGCGTGCGGCGGTGCTTGCGGCGACTAGGGCACGGGACGGTGGCGTGGAGGCACGGGAGCGGTGATGTTGGCGGATAACTTAGGTCAAAGCCCCAGCACTTGATTAAATAAGGTGGCCCCACGAGTCAAAAAAGGAAACAGGGAAAGAGATCTGATTTCGCACGATTTCTACTAACCGGACGCTCCGGTGGTAGCGACTGGATGCTACCACCCAGCGTCCGGTCGATTCCAGAGAGGTCCAAATCCTCTGGAATCGCGACCGAACACGTCCGGTGGACACCGACCGGACGCAGCCAGAGTCCGGTCACCTAGCCTTGATGACTTCATGATCTACCGGACGCTAAAGCTCCTCCTGACTAGACGCTGGGAAAACACTGTTTCAGCGTCCAGTCACTCCTTCGTAGCAAGTTCACCTCCTGTGAACTGATCGGACGCTGGACATCAGAGTCCGGTGGCTTTTTCTAGCAATTCTTCACTGTCCTTCATGCTGCCTATTCTCAATCAAGTCCCAACTCAAATAAGATCCAAATAAACACCAATTGGGACTGATGTGAGTGACCTCTCTTAAACCCTCAAGTTTTTCAAAATATTTTGCCTTGGGCTATAGTTCTTTTTAAGAAAATAGGCAATAAGAGGGCAATTGAAGACAAACGACAAACAACATTCATGCATATGCAATACTTGAATGTAAATCTAGTTGCTTGTCAAGTTTGATCCAAGGTTAAGCTTCTTCACACGTTTTTCGGCGGTTATCTTAACCATGTTAGACAAGCCCTATGTGCATTGCCACAAAATAAACATGTAGTATATTACAATGCAATGCAAGGGACAACACAAGCTCATCTTTTAGTGAAGTTACTAAAATCAAGAACATTGAGCTCATTCCGCAAACAACAAAACGTTGCCTCATCTAGCGGTTTTGTAAAGATATCCGCCAATTGATCCTCGGTTCTTACACCTTCTAGTGATATATCATTTTTAGCAACATGATCTTTAAGAAAGTGATGACGAATATCTATGTGCTTGGTGCGAGAGTGTTGAACTGGATTATTTGCAAGTTTTACCGCACTTTCATTATCGCACAAAAGAGGTACTTTATCTAGAACTACACCATAGTCTAGTAAAGTTTGCTTTATGTATAAAATTTATGCACAACAAGCACCCACGGCAATGTATTCCGCTTCGGCGGTGGACAAAGCCACACTATTTTGTTTCTTGGAGGACCAAGACACAAGTGATCTACCAAGAAAATGGCACCCTCCGGATGTGCTTTTTCTATCAACTTTGCATCTGGCATAATCCGAATCGAAATAGCCAATTAATTCAAATCTAGCTCATTTGGGATACCAAAGGTCAATGCTTGGTGTGTGCTTAAGATACCTAAGGATTCTTTTTACGGCAATTAAATGTGTTTCCTTAGGATTAGCTTAAAATCTAGCACACATACACACACTAAACATGATGTCGGGCCTAGATGCGGTTAAATATAACAAGCTACCAATCATAGAATGGTTGAGAGTTTGATTAACCTTGTTACCTCCCTCATCTAGGTCGAGATGTCCATTAATTTGCATTGGTGTCTTGATAGGCTTACATTCATCCATCTTGAATCTTTTGAGAAGATCTCTTGTATATTTCTCTTGAGAGATGAAGATCCCTTCTCTCATTTGCTAGACTTGAAAACCAAGAAAGAATGTAAGCTCACCAATCATGGACATCTCGAACTCCTTCGACATCAATTCACCAAATTCTTTGTAAGAATCTTCATTTGATGATCCAAAGATGATATCATCAACATACACTTGACAAATAAAGATATGTCCATCAAGCTTCTTGATGAATAGTGTGGTGTCGACCTTCCCAATAGTGAAGCCCTTCTCAATGAGAAAGTCCCGAAGGCGCTTATACCAAGCTCTTGGGGCTTGCTTGAGCCCATATAACACCTTGGACAACCTATAAACATGATTAGGATATCTAGGGTCTTCAAACCTGGGAGGTTGATCAACATAGACTAGTTCATTAATAAAGCCATTTAAAAATGCACTTTTCACATCCATTTGATATAATTTCATTTCATGATGTGATGCATATGCAAGGAGGATACGAATGGCTTCTAGTCTTGCAACCGGTGCAAAGGTCTCTCCAAAATCCAAACCTTCAACTTGAGAGAACCCCTTTGCAACTAGTCTTGCTTTGTTCCTCACAACAACACCTTGATCATCTTGCTTGTTTTGGAACACCCACTTTGTTCCAATAACTCTCGCACCTTTTGGTCGCTCTTTAAGAGTCCAAACTTCATTGCAGGTGAAGTTGTTCAACTCTTCATGCATGGCATTGATTCAATCCAGATCTTGAAGAGTTTCTTCTATCTTGGTGGGCTCAAAGCAAGAGACAAAAGAGTGATGAGCAATAAATGAAGCAAGTTTTTGTGAGCGTGTCATCACTCCCTTTGATGGACTCCCTATGATGAGATCTTGTGGATGATCTTATAGTAGAGGTGTATTTCTTCTATTAACCACTTGAGGAGGGGGTTGTGGAGCATCAACATCTTGTGCTTGTATCACCATTTGCTCATGGGAGACATGAGTATCTTTATTTTCTACTCTCGCATCTTTTTCACCATCTTGTGGCACACTTGATGAAGAGAGTGGATCAATCACTTGTACATCATCTTCATCATCTTTAGGCTTGATGTCTCCAACCGGAATGTTCTTCATAGCCTCCCTCAATGGTTCATCACCTACATCATCAAGATTCTCATGTGCTCCTTGGGAGCCGTTAGATTCATCAAATTCCACATCATATGACCAAGCCGGTGGCATGATTAAATACTCTATATGCTTTGAACTTTGATGAGTAACCAACAAGAAAACCAATATCACAACATATTTGGAACTTCCCTAGGTGTTGTCGTTTCTTGTAGATGTAGTATTTGCAACCAAACACCCTAAAAAAGGAGACGTCCGGCTTCTTCCCATTGAGCAACTCATAAGGTATCTTGCTAAGGAACTTTTGAAGGAATAGGCGGTTTGATGCATAGCATGCGGTGTTGATAGCTTCCGCCCATAGAGCTTTGGGGGTGTTGTACTCATCAAGCATTGTTCTTACAAGAGTGATCAAGGTCTGGTTCTTCCTCTCAACTACACCATTTTGTTGAGGAGTATATGTTGTGGAGACTTCATGTTTGATTCTAACTTCATCACAATATGCTTCTATGTTTGTGTTGTCAAATTCTTTACCATTGTCACTTCTTATCTTTTTGAGCTTAACTTCAAATTCATTTTAGGCTCTCTTGGCAAACTTCTTGAAGCAAGATGCAACTTCGGATTTGTCATGAAGGAAGAATACCCATGTATATCTTGAATAGTCATCAACAATCACAAGACAATAAAGATTTCCTCCCAAACTCTTATATGTTGTTGGTCCAAATAGATCCATGTGAAGGAGTTCTAGCACTCTTGTTGTTGACATGAAAGCTTTGATTGGATGAGTATTTGCAACTTGCTTGCCGGCTTGACATGCACTACAAAGCTTGTCCTTCTCAAACTTCACATCCTTCAACCCTCTCACCAAATCATTCTTCATTAGCTTCTTAAGTGAGCTCATCCTAACATGAGCAAGTCTTCTATGCCATAGCCACCTAAGTGTTGTTTTGGTGAATAGGCAAGTCTTCAAGTTTGCATCTTCAGAGGTGAAGTCCACTAGATACAAGTTGTTGTATCTAAATCCTTTGAATGTAACTTGATCATCATCCTTCTTGGATACAACAACTTCATTCTCGGTAAACAAGCATTGGAAACCAATGTCACACAATTGCCCAACGGATAGCAAGTTGAAGCTCAATGAAGCAACATATAGCACATTAGAGATTGAATGATCATTTGATATTGCCACTTTGTCCAATCCTTTAACCTTGCCCTTTGAATTATCTCCAAATGTGATTCTTTCTTGTCCATCTACTTCTTCATCTAGTGAGGTGAACATACGAGGATCACCGGTCATATGTTGTGTACAACCACTATCAATAATCCAATGACTTCCACCGGTCTTGTAGTTCACCTACACACAAGAGATCAAGCTTTAGGAACCCAAACTTGTTGAGGGCCCTTCACCTTCTCAACAAGTGACTTAGCAACCTAAATTTTCTTAGACCTATTCTTGTTGGGAGGTCATAAGAACCTCACTTTCATTTTCCCACTAGAATCCTTTCTAAGCATGTAGTAAGCATTGAAGGCAAAAGGTCTAGCATGCTTGGGCAAGGGTTGTGGTGGTGGAGTTTGGCACTCATGAGCAAAGTGACCTTCTTGTCCACACTCAAAACATCTCTTTGGCTTTGGCTTTTGTTGTTGTTGAGCTTTCTTCTCTTTGTTCGCCATATACCTAATGCCACTTCTATCCATCTTCATGACAGTGTTCATAAGTAGCTCACTTTGAAGATATTTGCCTCTAGTGAACTTGCTCAATCCAATCTTGAGATGTTATTTCTCCAACTTAAGTTTCTTATTTTCTTCCTTGAGAGCATCATTGTTCTTCTCTTCCTTAAGCTTCTTGTTTTCTTCTTTGAGCTTCTCATTCTCAAGGATCAAGTCACCATCATGATCAAGAGTTTCTAGCACAATGGTGTTGTGGCTTTTGATTTCTTCAAGATCTTTCTTGAGCTTTGCATTGTCATTCTTGAGCTTGACAAACTCATCATAATCGTCGATCTCAACCACTTGCTTGCCCTTGCTACTAGAACCTTGCTCAATGCTCTCAATGATCAAGTCATCACATGATGTAGCTATATCAATCTTAACAACATGGTTAGTAGCATCATGTGGCTCATTGGATAGAAATTATTGAGCAATAACAAGATTATCATGATTAATCTTAAGAGTGGTATATTCTTCTTTTAGCTTATTGTGGCTAGTGATGAGCTCTTTGTGCACTCACTCAAGTTTATCATGTTTATCTTTAAGCTCTTTCTTAGAAGATTTGAGCTCCATGAGTTTGGATGACATAGTTTCATTTGCTTCTCTAAGCTCAACACTAGACTTTTCGGCTAAGTCACATTTAGCTAAGAGAGAATCATTCTTAATCTCAAGCTTTTCATTTTTAGCTCTAGTCTTTATAATGATCTTAGTGTATTTCTTTAGTAACTTAGCAAGATCATCATAAGAAGATGATTCATATTCATTATCATCGCTATCGCTGTCACTATCATCATTATGAGCATGATCATCACCACTACTATCATCATCATGTGATACCTTTCGTTCACCTTTAGCCATAAGGCATAGGTGTGTAGAGGATGATGGCGGTGGTGGTGGCGAAGATGATGAAGAGTCAATAACAATAGTGGCCACCTTCTCGTCGTCACTATCATCATCGGATGATCCACTAGATGAATCAATGTCCGTGAGCCAATCACCGACGATGTAAGTCTTTCCACTCTTCTTCTTCTTGTGGAAGTCCTTCTTGCCATCTCTCTTCTTGTATGGCTTGTTCTTTTTCTTCTCATCTTCATCTTCATTGCTTGAGTCATCTTTCTTGCCCTTGTTCTTGTTCTTGAACTTGTCGTTGTTAGGCTTTGTGCATTGGTGAGCTAGATGACCAAGCTCTCTACAATTATAGCAATCCATCTCAGAGATTGGCTTTCTTCTTGAGCTTGTGAAGAACTTCTTCTTCTTGCCATCAAACTTGATGCCACTCTTGTTTAGCTTCTTTAGCATCTTGGCGGTTTTCTTCGCCATGAGAGCAAGGCTTGCATCATCATCTTCGTCTTCACTTGAGCTCTCATACTCAAGCCTTGCTTTGCCTTTATCTTGGCTAGCTTTGAATGCTAAATCTTTTTCTTTCTTCTTTGTAGAGGATGAGCCATCTTGAGGTGTGATGTGCATGTACATCTCATGAGCATTGATCTTTCCCAAGATTTGTGTCGGTGTAGCAGTGGAAAGATCACCTTGATGTAGCACGGTCACAATATGGCTATATTTTTCAATGGGGAGGACACTCAAAATCTTTCTTACAACATCGGATGGTTGCATTTGAGTGAGACCAAGTCCATTGACTTCCTCTACAAGAATATTCAAACGTGAATACATTTTGTTAGCACATTCTTTAGGAAGCATTTCAAAAAAGTTGAGCTTTTTCATGACAAGATGATAGCGTTCCTCACGCTCACTCTTAGTTCCTTCATGGAGCGCACAAACGTCTGACCATAGAGCATGGGCATCTTTGTGGTTCCTTACACGGTTGGACACATCTTTGCAAAGGCCTCTAAAGATGGTGTTTCGAGCCTTTGCATTCTATTTTTCATAGTTCAACTCATCGCCTTGTGGGTGCGCGGGATCCCGAGGTTTTGAGAATCCTTGTGAGGCGGCTCTAAGTATACCAACGTCTAGAGCTTCTAGATACGCCTCCATGCGGATTTTCCAATATGGAAAATCATCCCCCTCAAAGATAGGAGGAGGTCCATCCCCATGAGACATCTTTCTCTAGGCGGTTAAGCCTAAATACGTGAGCACGAGGCTCCGATGCCAATTGAAGGGATCAAGATGCCCAAGAGGGGGGTGAATTGGGCTAATTCTAAATTTCTTTCAATAATTAAATCCTACAGTTAGCCCAATTAACCCCTTGTGCCTAAAAAGTGTTTCTAATTGTTCTACCGCATAAAAGATTTACAATCTAAGTTCCAATCCTACTCTAGCATGACAATTCTATGAATTATAAAGACAAGAATTCAATTGCCCAAAGTAAATGCACAAAGTAAAGAGAGAAGAAGGAACGCGGCGATGTTTTGCCGAGGTATCGGAGAGTCGCCACTCCCCACTAGTCCTCGTTGGAGCACCCGCGCAAGGGTGTAGCTCCCCCTTGATCCGTGCATGGATCAAGTGCTCTCTACGGGTTGATTCTTCGACACTCCGTCACGGTGAATCATCCAAAACCGCTCACAACTTGAGTTGGGTCATCCACAAGCTCTCCGAATGATCACCAAACTCCCAATCACCACCAAGCCGTCTAGGTGATGGCGATCACCAAGAGTAACAAGCACGAACTCTCACTTGACCACAACAAGACTAGGGAGAAGGGTGGATGCACACTTTGCTACTCTTGATCTTCACTAATGAGGGCTCTCTTTGGATTCTCAAATCTCAATTACCTCACTAGGACCTTGCTCTTCTTGGCACTCTCTAAGGTGTTTCTCAGCTGTTGGAATGAGCAAAAGTACCTCCACACACGAGTAGAGGTGGTATTTATAACATCAGCTGAAAAACAAACCGTTATGTGCCACTGCGGGGTGACCGGACGCTCCGGTCATGTTGACCGAACACTCCGGTCAGTTCTCCCTGAGTTCTAGTGTTTACTGTTTGACCGAAACCTGGCAGCGTCCAGTCAGCACTGACCGGATGCGTCCAGTCGTGATTTTTCCTCTCTGGAACCATACTGTAAACGACCGGACACTGGCTCTCAGCTTCCGGTCACTTGACTTTCTAGCGTCCGGTCGCACCGAACGCAATCTCCTCGGTCAAATGAACTGACCAAACTCTGCACCAGCATCCGGTCGCACTGAAGCCAGCGTCCGGTCAGTATTTGACCCTCCATTCACTTCCAACTCTCGATCATATGTGAATGAAGTTTGCTCCATTGGATCTTAGGCATATGCAGGAGCTATCTAGCGTTAGTTTTAACAAGTGTGCACCACACCTAACTCACTAGACTCACCTAGGTCAAGCTACCCGTCCATACCCTCCTTAATAGTATGGCCAAAGGAAAAACAAAGTCCTAAACTACTCTAAGTGTCTCTCCAACTCCAAACGACACTTAGAACTAGTCCATCCTTAACCTTGTTGTCCATCCTTTGAAAACCGAACCGATTTCCATCGTAGGGGCATGACAACCATGATTGCCCAATCGATCTCCATTACCGTGACCTAACTTAATTGCCTCTGCAAAACACACATTAGTCACAGTAATCTTATATTGTCATTAATCATCGAACCCCAATTAGGACCCTAGATGCTTTCACCCGCAACATAGCGGAGGACACGCTTGACAACTACAAGATGCTCTTGCCGCGGCGCCTCCATGAACCTGCTGAGGTAACCCACCGAGTACGCCAGGTCTAGCCTAGAGTTGCACAAGTACCTCAAGCTACCAATGAGGTTGCGGTACTCGGTGGCGTCCACGCTCGATGTTGCACCCTCCTTCATCAGCTTCAGCTTCATCTCCATGGGCGTGGCGCTGGCATTGCATCCAGCCAGCCCCGTCTTCTCGAGAATCTTAGTGGCGTAGGCGCTTTGGCGGAGCGTGATCCCTTGGGCTCCCTGGGTGACCTCGAGGCCAAGGTAGTAGGAGAGGAGCCCAAGATCACTCATGCGGAAGATGTTCCGCATCTGCATCTTGAACTTCACCACGTCACCTGCATCACCACCTGTGATAATTAAGTCATCGACGTACACGCTCACGATCAGGCCTCCTCCTCCTTTGCCACGGGTGTACATCCCGTGCTCGTCGACGCAACGCGTGAACCCGAGCGATAGCAGCTCGGTGTCGAGCTTCTGGTTCTAGGCGCGCGGAGCTTGGCGAAGTCCGTACAACGCCTTGCGAAGTCGGAACACCTTGTACTTGTGCTTGTCGTCGATGAAGCCAGGAGGTTGCTGAACGTACACTTCCTCCTGGAGCTCCCCGTTCAAGAACGCCGACTTGACGTCCATGTGATGAACACCCCAGCCGTAGTGCGCCGCGATGGCGAGCAGCAGCCGCACTGACTCCAGCTGGGCAACGGGGGCGAACACTTCTTCAAAGTCGATGTCGGGGCGCTGTACGTACCCCTTGGCGATGAGGCGGGCCTTGTACTTAGCGATGTTCCTGTTCTCGTCACGCTTGACTTTATACACCCACTTGAGCCCGATGGCGCGGTGTCCTCGTGGAAGCTCCACCAGCTACCAAGTTTTGTTGTCACAGATGGAGTTCATCTCCTCCTCCATCGCAGCAATCCAATTTGGATCACCACCGACCTCCTTCAGCGATTTTGGCTCCTCCACGTTGACTGCATGGAGTTCAGCTTCAACGGCGTCGCGGTGCACCAGACCTGGAACAGCTTCCGTTCTGAGGATATTGTCCAGCCTCCTGTACCTATGCTCCATGTCCTCGTCATCATCAGTGTCGAGGTGGGGATCGTCGCTGAGAGGCATCGCGAACTCGACCTGCATCCCTGTGGGAGCTATCGGAGTACGTGGCGATGGTGTATCGGTGGATGTAGCAGGTATGGGCGATGTGGCAGGCGCAAGGGACTTTTGGGCGGTGGACGGTGTCGTAGGTGCAGACAATGACGCATCCGACGGCAGTACGCCAGTAGTACGACGCTGGAGTTCGTACTCCTCCTCGATGGTGAAGGGATCCAGATCGAGGTCGATGGAGGTGTCTGCCCAGTCCCAACGCGCGCTTTCATCGAACATCGCGTCGCGCGAGACGTGGACTCGTTTCGTCATGGGGTCGTAGAAGCGATATGCTTTAGACCCGCTCTGGTAGCTGATGAAGACGACCTTCTAGCCACGGTCGTCGAGCTTGGTGAGGTGCGGACGAAGACGCTTGATGTAGGCGATGCATCCGAACACTTTCAGAAAGTGCACGGGGGGTTTCTTCCCATACCACGCCTAGTAGGGGGTCTTCCCGTCGAGTGCGGCCATCGGTGTCCGGTTGAGGAGGTACACGACGGTGTGCACCGCCTCCCCCCAGAAGTGTTCGGGCACACCCCACGCGCGCAGGATGCTCCTTGCTGTCCCCACGATCATCTGGTTCCGTCGCTCTACAATGTTGTTTTGCTGTGGCGAGTATGGCGCCGAGAAGTGACGTTCAACACCTTCACCGGCGCAATGTTCAGCGAATTTGACAGAAGTAAATTCCCCTCCACTATCAGTCCATAGAACCTTCAGCTTCTTGCCCGTCTCACGCTCAACGCGAGCCTGGAACTCCATGATTACCGCCGGCACGTCTGCCTTGGATCGCAGAAGCGTGAGCCACATGTAGCGGCTCATATCGTCAACCAGCAATAGGAAGTAAGCATTCCCGGCTGGTGTTGGCGGCGAGATCGGTCCACGGATATCACCATGGACAAGTTCGAGCTTCTCCAGAGCTTGGTACTTCGCGGCCTGCGGGAAAGACGTGCACTTCTGCTTCGTCAGTACACAATCTTCGCAGACTTGATCGACATGATCGATCACCGACAGTTCACGCACGAGCTCATCGCGCCCCAGCTTCCTCAACGCCTGGAAATTGAGGTGGCCATACCTCTCATGCCAGCGCCAAGCAATGTCGCCGCCTCGAGCAGTGAGGCACACCGGAGCGACGACGTTCATGTCGAGGTAGTACAGCCGACTCATCGAGCGATGTACCTTGGCGAGGAGTTGTCGCTACAAGTTGTAGAGGCGCAAGATCCCAGACTCAATGTCAACCTTGAAACCGTCCTTATCCATCTACCCGAGGCTGACGATGTTGGTGGTGAGGCGCGGGATATAGTAGACACCGTCAAGGCGACAATGTTCCCCATTCTTGCAGGCGAAGAGGACGGTGCCCTTTCCCTCGATGGCGACCACCGTTCCGTCACCGAACTTGACAGTTCCGACGACACCGGTGTTGATCTCGGCAAAGACAAATCGTGACCCCATCATGTGGTTCATCGTGCCGGTGTCAAGCACTCAGCGGCGAGGCCCCACGGCCTCCTCCTCCTCGCTGAGGTGGAGGCAAACCTTCCGTTCAACGAGGTGGACGCGGGCCTCAGCGTTCGCGGCGATGTACATCAGCGCCCCTTCTTCTTCTTTGGCCTGCGTGACATGGGACGCGCCCTTCTTCCCGCGGCAATCCTTGGCCCAGTGGCCACTTTTACCGTAGTTGTTGCAGAGAGTGTCGGGCGGTGGCTTCCCGCCATCGGCGTTTCCGGCGCCTGCGTTCTGGCCGTCGCGGCCATCGCGCGACGAGGATCCTACACCGCCGCGTCCGCGTCCACGCCCACGGCGCTTCCCGCGGTTGTTGGAGCTGGAGCCGCTACCGGAGTTCTACTCACGGCGTGCCTTGCGGCGGGCTTCCTAGTCTTCCTCGCAGAGCATCAGGTGCCCCATGGCGTCCGTGACCTGCTTCGGCTTGGTGCGCTCCTCAAACACGCGCAGCCGTCCAACCACCTCCTCGATGGTGACCTTGTTCAGATCAAAGAACATCTCGAGGGAGACAGCGGCTTGGTTCAGCCTTTTAGGGACCACCTGCAGCAGCTTCTTCACTACCTTAGCGTCAGTGATGTTGTCACCGAGGGAGCGGAGGTTGGTGGCGAGCGCGGTGATGCAGATGCCAAACTCGTTGATGCTCTCCCCTTCCTTGAAGGAGAGGTTTCCGAATTCTCAGCGGAGCTGCTGCGCGTTCGCACGCGTTCGTCGCCGATCCGCAAGTTCTTGACCCCGTCCCACGCCTCTTTCACCGTGCGCTTAACGGTGAGGGTGCTCCAGAGCTCGGAGGGCACTGAGCGCAGAAGCCCGGCCATCGCCTGTCGGTCGTCATGGTACTCATCTTCGTTGGGGTCCTCGGCGATGCCATGGTGGACGACGTCCTAGACTCTGAGGGTCTGGAAGTTCACCTCCCTGACTAGGGCCCATTCCGGATAGTTTGTTCGGGTCAGCATCGGGCATGCGACGTTCGCTGATGGTCGCTCAATGATGCGCTCGACGACGTGCGACCCGGCGTCCCGGTTACGCGAGCGACGGCTGTGAGAGCGGCCCCGGCGACGTGGCGGCAATTTTGACGGCTGGACCTTCTTCTCGCCAGAGGCATCACCAGTCAACAGCTTCTTGGATGGTGACTGCGACATGGCGACGTCGGGACTTGGCTCTGATACCAAGTGTTAGAATCCCGAACCGGTGAGAGGAAGAAGAACAACACATGCGAACACAGTGGACACACGATGATCTGTTGCTGCAAAGCGGTAGCGTTTTCTGTTGCTTGTTATCTCTATTTAAAGGAAGTACATGTATTGTTACATGGAAACAAATGACCGAGCTAATCCCAGCATGCTCATGATAGGCAGTTGCCATCCCAACCACCTGGCCCATGCCGCAATCCTCGCAGCGGCCGCTAATGACGCTGGTCGCCTCTACCTGCTATAGTTAGGAAGCTCAGGACTTATCTCAACAGCCTCCAGGAGGGCCAGGTTCTCCTTCGTCTCCTTGAGGAACCCCTCCTGCTGCTCGCCCTCCGTCAAGAACGACAGAACTAGTGGCGTCCGGCACTGCCCAAGTTCAGTAAAAAAAAAATCTTCTGTCAGATCAGAAAACGCATGCATATGTTGCAGCCTTGCAGGACGATGAAGCAACAAGCCAACAAGTACCTTGGTATCCATGAAATGTGCCCAGAAGCGTGCCATGGCGCGGTCGTAGGGGTCGGCCGCCGGCAGCAGCGGCGGCCCGTCGAAGGCCTCGTCGACGTACTCAACGATGACGAGGGACTCGCAGACGGCGTGGTAGCCGTGCAGGAGCACGGGCACCTTCTTGTGGACGGGGTTGTGCCGCAGCAGCTGCTCGCTCTTGTTCTCCAGGTCTTCTTGGATGAACTCGTAGGGCACTCCGATCCCTTGAGGCGCAGGGCGGCCGCAGCGCGGTGCACGAACGGGCTGGCGAAATGGCCGATGAGCTTAACAGGCGGAGACGACGACATCTTTGCTTTCTGGAGTAGCTAGTTATGTTAACTTCTCCATACAATATCTGTATATATGGACGACAAAGAGCTGTCAGCATATATATTGACGAATCTTTTGCTTCTTCTTCTTCTCCAAGAACGACTTGTGTTATCAGTGATTATTTATGCCTTTCTTCAGTCATCCAGGGAAAATTAAGCAACAAAAAGTATTTTCCCTGGGAAGGCAACAAATTGCCTTCTGATGGAAAACTTATCTTCACTAACTCCTGCCTGTCCAGTCTGCCTATGTGCACAATGGAGTTCTAGTTACTCCTGCCTACTGGGGTGCATGCTAAAATGGACTCCATAAGATGCACATGCAGTAATTTAATTTGAGGAGTTGAGAACCATCCGGGGCGGGCAAGTCCACAAGTGGAGTTTGATTCTTCACAAAATCCGATGTGATTTGATGTAAAGAAAATAGAGGACATTTTTTTTAGGAAAGAAAATAGAGGACACGAGTTGTACAATTTAGGCTGAGCCTGCCTATTGGGGTGGCTCAGAACATGTTGGGCCTTATTGGTGGTGTCTGTTTGTTTTGGTTGGGCCATGTAATTTTTATTGGGCCGGAGCGTCACCTCTTTCATCTATCTACTCAGGAACCAGCAGCCCGCGCTCATTAGCTTCCATTCACGCGAATAAAGGAATTGAAAACGGAGTAATGGAAAAAAAATCATAGGAATAGGATTATATGTAGTGGCAAAATAGAGGAAAGAAAAAATACAGAAAGTAGCAAGCAAGAGGTGTTTGAAACGCAGAAATTCATAACAAGGGAATCGCAAAATATATGAATGATAATATGTTAATTGCATAGTTTGTCTGTATTCCTCCTCCACGTGGGGCCATTGGCGCCCATGGACTCAAACCATGATGGTTCATTGTTCAGTACAGTTGTAGTCCACTCACAGATTATCTCCTTTTTTTATTGCTAGCAAGGATAACCTCCACTCTTCTCACTCTTCGTTAGCACAAAATCAATGACGGAGAGTGAGCTGCTGCACCGGTCTTCGTGAAGGAAGAAAAAACACGAGAATTGCTGGATGCTTTTTTTCTGTGTTTTGTTCATGCGAGGGAGCCATTCGTTAGGAACGGAAGTTGCAATTCTTTTGTTTCAAACGGCAAACTGCAAAGCATTTCCACGTGAATAAATTTCTCTATATTTTCTTTAAAAATCCTTCAATCCAAATAGGCCTCAATGGGTGGTTATACCTTGTATTTGTACGTACGTTCCACCGACACGGTGACGAAGCAGCTACAGATTTCGCAAGCTCGTCGCACGGTATGGTACAGGGAGGGAGAGTTGCCGTACTTACGTACGTCTCGGCAATGCCTTCCGCAGGATCGCGCGGTACGTACGGTGTCGGTGTGGCTGCTCCGTGCGACCGTGCCATGCTTATGCTTCCCTCTCCGCTCATTTCCCAAGCATCCATGATCCGACGGTGCATCCAATCCAAGCGTGCAGCCGTGCCTGCGGGCGAAGGCCGAATAATGGTTCGCGTCCCCAGTTCGTTTCGCTAAAATTTAGCTTATACTGATTTGTTATGAGAGAAAAACATTATTCGTTCGTTGAAAAGTACTCCTGAAGTAGTTCAAGCGAACAGGACGACATGCGATGCACACATGCGATGCACACGTGACACGTGCTACTCCCTAGCTAGAAGAACACAACTGAAGTACAGTGCTAAGCCAAAACAAGTTACGTGTAATATAATCATCAAATTTATATAAAATCATAATAGATACTATGTATTATTAGATTCGATGTGAAATTATGAATAATGTTTATAAATATTAATACTATTTGTATATAAAATTAACTAGGCTTAAAATATTTTGACTTAGGCTAAAATCTATTGTTTGTTGGATGGAGGTACTACATCCGTCCTTAAAAAACATTTTGTTTTAGAATAAATTAAGACATGTGTTATGTGTGAAATGGTGAAATTTTAGATAGTTTGACTAAGTCTAGAAACAAAATTACATTCTTTTCGGATAGAAGTAGTGTATGCTTACTAGTACATTATTCAATAAAACTTGACACTCTAGGATTCACTCATTAGCTGCCATGGTTCTAGAAAATGGAACAATCCCCCTGATTAATAGATACTACAATTTTAATGTAAGTACCAAGTCAAACCATGGTGAATCTGATTATTTTATACTCGTAATGTACACAGCAACACTTGCTTTTCGTTCTCGGTCTGTTGCTTTGCCGGCGACCAACTGAATAGAAAAGAGGACGTTGTGATGATGAACGCCACGCACTCTACGCTCGTGTCCATATGGCCAAGCCTCAAGCAGCTGTACTGTATTATCCCCCGCTTGCATTTGTTCATTCTTGTCGCCAACCTGCCATTTACCCTAACCAATGGAATGGAACATGCTACGTACTCGGCTGAATTTCTTTTCACCTGGCCCTTTTGTTTCGTGCAGGACGGCAAGGCCGGCGCATCGGTGCGTACGTATGATGCAATTGTTACCTAGTCATCTCCCAGGAGAGAAGACTATAAGAGGCCACCTAAATGGAACGCTACTGCCTGCCCCCGTCCTTGAATAGTTTGAGTTATTTTAAATCAATCATTTTTAAATTTAACTAGAATTATAGAAAAATGACAAAATTGTGATATCAAATTAATATCATTTGATACGCCATAACATGTACTTTCATAGTGTACTCATTTGGTATCATCGATACTTGTATTTTTTTAATAAATAAGTCAAATATAAAGAAACGACTCAAAAAAACTCTAAAATTTGATTTATTCAAAAACAGAGGTAATATATATTTGGATCTACTAGTGCTAATAGTTAGCTAACTAATAGAATTATTAATAAGACTGTTTAGTATGGAGATGGACGAATAGTGTATATGAACTATTAGCATTCTCCACCAACTAATGAAGTAATGAGTGTTGTTATAGTTTGTTTGACTACTCCATATGTTAATTTCTTTCCCTTCTTACTTCCACCAGCTTGCATTGTTTGACTCAACCCGAGTTGACCAACCATCTGCTGCCTCGTTGATTTTTAGATTATTGTTCCTTCTCCATGACCCTGGGGATAAGCAATAATTCTTGGAGGTATGATGCCTTTCTTAATTATCGCTTTTTCTTGTGTTATCGGCGTTCTCAAGGGCGGATTCAGAACAAAGAAACTTTGATGTCACTAGTATTCCAAAGCATGTCTATTTCTCAACGTCTGTAATACTTTAGCTTCGTATTTTAGAGATTCATTGTTGTCGATGACATCACCAAAACAGCTTTTGATTCGTCTCTCCTAAACAACATCCAACTATCAACGTTATATCAACCAGGCTCTGTTTGGAACATAGGATTATATATATATATATATATATATATATATATATATATATATATATATATATATATATAATGTTTTTTTCTTTAAAATTAAATTGATTTCCGTAAAATTTCGATGAGATTTATCAAATTCTTGGTTTCGAAATTTTCCGCTGCGAATGAGTTAATACTTTCTACACCAATAGGAGCGCGAGGATATCTCTCTGTTCCGGCGTGTCGTCCGGTTTTAAAATTTGGAAGCAAACGGCCTCGGAGTCTGCAGCCGGCGGGCGCTCCGTCCTCACGTGTGCTGCGTGACTTCCCCACCCCACTCTCCAAGACCAAAAAGAATTCGTTCATTTATGGACGGATGCTCTCACATCATATGCCGTGGCCCGTGGATATCGATCTCTGCTCTGTGCGCAGGGTGACCAGTGGGTCCATCTCATCTCATCCTCTTTGGATGACCGGTTTTTATTCAAGGCTTGAAATCCAAATCCAACACAAAAATAAGCATGGGCTTACTGTATAAACAAAGTGACGTGGTTCTAGCGTTTGCAAACGCCAAGGGTGTGGTACAACAGACACCGACTGTCCGACGTTAGGTTAATTATTAATAACGAGCTTTGTTTCGGGGTCTTTGAACAAGCTAGGCCACTTCATTTTGAGATTCTTGCGATTAAAAGCAACTCCAAAAAACTCTCTATATCCTTCTTAAATGCTAGAAATAGAGATTTTGGTAGAAAACTACCCTCCAATAGCTTCTTTAAATGGTTATCCAAATATAGCCACCTTCTATTCTAGCTTTTTCGCTAGCAAAAAATAGAAGACGAGTGCACATGAGATATAGAAAAACCGCTAGAGAGTGAAAAGATATAGAAATCGATTTTTATGCAAATGACTCTCTAAATGATGCTTTAGAGAGTTAGGTTTAGAAAGGCTTTTGGAGATGCTCTTATCCTGCTAATCCTCGACTCAGCGAGAATTTGAGGAATATTTTCGCACCAGTATGTCATGATTTTTTTTGAGATAATAGAGCATGTAACGAATGATTTGGCAAAAACACTCACATGAAAGCAGGTTTTCTTCGACGGCCCAAACATGGTGGCGTCAATCCAAATCACATAAAAAAGATACGGTAACAATTTTGGGACAAAAAGGCATTTGAATGTAGCTTTTTCTCAGTGACCAAAGCATGGGGGTGTCAATTCAAACGGTACCCGAAGAATACACTAACGATTTAGCAAGAACAAAAACAAAACAAAAGCATGGGAAGTGAGCTTAACCCAACCAAACCATGGGCGTTAATCCAAATTGTAGCCAAGGGATATGGTAACGCTAAAGATTCGGTAGGTGCATAATGGCATTGATTACAGCGGCTAACCTTACCTGGTAGTGGTTAAATCCAGTGTAGGACAACATTGACAGACGACGGAAGTGGCAACGATGGAGCGTGGGCTACACAGCTTATAACGGACTACGGTGGCTAGCCCTACAAGGCGGTGACTAGCTCGGTGCGGGACATCGTCAATAACAATGGCGCAAGCAGTGACTAGCTCGGTGTGGGACAGTGACAAATGGCATGTTGACTTGTTTGGCCTCGTCTTTTAGTGATGGTGGTGCAGTGTGGCGCTTGGCGAGCAATGGTGTGGAGCTTCTGGAGAGGTGCTGGTTGTGGTTGTGGTTGTGCATTGTGTTCTTCCTGTTTGTTTGCTAGAGTGTTACAGAGGTGTTCTTCAGTGGTGTAGTGGCATTGCGCGGCATGTGTGTCTTGGTCCAACCGGCCATGGTTGTCGTTTTCGTTGTTGTTGCTTTCAATGTTGTTGTTTTCTGTTGTTGATCCTTTGTAGTCTGGGTTAAGAAATAAACAGCCATAAGACAAGTGACAATCCTTGTACTGATGTAACTCAATATTACCGCTAATGTGTTTAACAGTGTAACGCCTTTGTTTCAAAACATGGAACACCATGTAATCCAGGCTTGAAAATCCTTTAATTTATTGACTCATACAACTCCTACTACATGGCTTAAGGATAGTAAATTCATACACCATTAATAAACTATAAAGTAACTATCTACATAATTAAACTCAACGATAAATTTTACCTTTCCAGAAAACGCAGTCTTGATTACCTTCCCAGAAAACAGCTATACTACTCCTATATGAGATGAGCAGTGCTCTGGTTTTTTTATTCGTGGTGTGAGGAGTAGAACGAAGGGAGGCCACGAGAGCGGGTGCACAGGGTCCTCGGCCACAGAAGATTCGGCGAACGCATTCAAAATCCAGCCCCCTCCGAGTCCGATCGCCCCTCCTCTTCGATGATTCCAAAAACGTCGAGCCGATCCACTCGCCGCCGCCGCCGCCCTCCGAATCCAAAGGAAGCAGCAGCAACCCCACCCGAATCTCGCAACGATCACCACCTGACCGGCTGACCTTCCTTGTTCGCCTTCGCCCCCACCCTTGCCCGCCCGCCGTCCAGCAGCCAAACCTTCCCCTTCTCACCCCGCCACCTCCCCTTCTTTGTCCTTCCCTTCCCTCGCCCCTCGGATAAGCAACCAGACCGCGCCGGAATCCTCCTCCATACGCCCCCACGCCATGGTGCAGAGGAAGCCGGAGCGCAAGAAGCCCAAGGACCCCGACGCCGTGCCGACTGGGGGCGGTGGCCCTGGCCCGGGAAGCAGGGGTGGCTCTGGCGGTGGCGGTGGCGGCATGACCCCGGCGCCGCTCCCCAACTACATGAGGGCGACGAAGGTCGGAGCCTCCGGGGCCCCCGCCGCGCCGCAGCCGCAGCCACAGCAGGGGAGGGCGAAGGTGGCGCTGACGGCTGCGGCGGCGACGGCGGTGCCGCGCGCGGGCAGGGCCACGTGCTCCTCCGCCATGAAGGGGCCCGGGGCCGACGGGCCGGCGCACGCGTGCCCGTACGCGTACTGCTCCTTCAAGGGCCACGCCCACGCGCCGCCCCTGGGCACTTTCGTGGCGGAGCGGAGGCGGCTCATCAAGACGCAGCAGAGCATGAAGCTCAAGGGCGCCTCGCCTTTCCGCAAGCCCAGCACCGCCGGAGGCCGCGGCTATTTCGTCGAGATACGTGCCGGGTCCACCGCGCCGACGGTGACCTCGGACGTGAGCTGCAGCGACATCTCTGCGGAGGACTCGCCGGAGGGTTTGGGTGCTGCTTCCGTGGATGACGGTTCATGCGCGTCCAGCGACGTGATCTCGGTTAGTTCGGTAGAGCTGTTGGGGACGACCGAGCATCGCGGCCGTGAAGAGAAGGAGACCTTGGTGGTCATGGTGGATCATGAAGGCGGGGACTTCTGTGGCTGCAAGTCTGACATCTCCGAGGAGCTGCTGGATGCTAATCATGGAGGAAACATTCCTGAAGGTGAAGTTCCTTGCAATGCTTCCTCTATTCCTACCGCTCGTGCACATGTTGGAATCGAGAAGCAATTGTTCATGCCTGATGAACGACAAGGACATGGCGATTTTGAAGGTGGCGTCGGCGATGCTCCAAAGGAATCATCAGTCGATAGCATTTCCAGCTCGCTCAGTGGGATAAGCTTTGAAGATGTTAGCTCTGCTTGCGTCTATGAAGCATCCTCTCAGAAGAAGAACAGGTCCAGCATTGCCAGGAGGAGGAGAACATCCGAACAGGGTGTCAAGCAAATTCGTCCTTTCAAACCCAAGCCTCCAAACTTCCTTCCTGCAGAAACCGGTCCAGAGGCAGAGAAAGTTGATCTCAAACATCAGGCGGTGGATGATCGGAGGGCCGCTGAGGAGTGGATGGTTGACTACGCTCTTCGGAAGGAAGTAAAGAAACTGGCTCGTGCTCAGAAGAGAAAAGTTGAGATGCTTGTCCAGGCCTTTGAATCTGTTCTGCCCACGGTTTCAAATGAGAAGAAGCCCGAGCAACACGATAATGGTGACAAGAGAACATTCACTCTTACATGGCCTTCGCAAGCATGTAGCTGATAGATAGCCTTTTAGAGGTAAGGAACAGCGGTGAGGATTCCCCTGTTAATAGACTCTCCTTTGGTACAAGATTGTTGATTGAAATTTGTTGCCGTTATTATCTGTCTTGCAGCTTGTGGTTCGGCTGGAACTAATCATGATCTGAACTTCTGAAGGTTCTAATTCAGCAGTTGCTTCAATTTAGTGCCAGAGGATTGCTTACCACCATTATTTTATTATCTGATTGATTGTTGGGCTACTAGGAGCTCGCTGAGTTGGGTTAGTGGAGGGCCTAGGCATGTACATATGTCTCGTGTGCTCAGTTTAGTGATGAGAAACAGGTGTAGGAGACTAGCACTGGCAAGAACGTTGAGATGTTCCTTTAGACAGAGATTAATAAAGCTCTTATTAACCGCATTTCTTTCCCGGTTCGGATGCTGGTCATATACATGGATATAATAACTTCAATTTCTTTGTCCTGATTTATGTGAATATTCCATTGATTTTCTTATCGGCATCTTGTACTGAAGAGCTGCAGTCCAATTCGACCCAAGTGTTGCTTTCTGAATATCTGAATACTTCGGATGCTGTATGATCGTTATTAAGGTACTATAGTAGGACACATAGATAATCGATGAAGCTAATTGTTTACTGTTAACACCCAATAACAGCCCTACTCTGATCTTGGACTGAAACTGTAGACCATCACAGATTGGGGTGTAAGCAGTCTTGTGCTACAGATGGGCCAAACCTGGCACGGCCTGCAAACCAAAAGATTTGTACTCCTGTTCATTGGTGAACACTCTGAACAGGCTTCCTGATGAGTTTAAACACATCTTGGAAACCCTGATGAATCCAAGTGCAAGTCAGCAAATTCGTACGGCTAGTGTGTGTTTTTAGATCAGGAGGAACCAATCGGTAGAGCAGGTCAGATGTTCATCACCAAGAATGAATGGCATTGATGAATAAACATAACCAAAAGTGCTTCCAATGGATAAAAGTAGATCAAGCATTGAGGAATACTCCTAATATTGAAAACACAACTACTACGCAACTAGACCGTGAAAACTTCAGGCAGATGAAACGGTTCAATTCAGGCAAACACTAGTCACAACGGATACAAGGTTTGATGCTCCCACCAACCATAACGAACTGAAAGAGTGACACTCGTCTTCCTGACCATCGCTCACATGTTATGTTGTCAAACTCCCGTGGACCATTCAGAATGTCAGCAAAAATGATACAATAGCCATGGCAACTTCTGGTGTAGTAGACGAGGAGGGTTTCAACTCATCAAAATTGAGTATATTTCGGTGGAGTAAAATTCAGTTCAGCATAAACACCGTTACAGTAGGCCACAGCAATTTCGGTAGGAGGGACTCTATGCAGAAACCACTTTTCTGCACGTCAGTGCAGTGTGTACTTGGTGATAATTTTTGCGCATAAAGATGAGAAAAACAGTATATATATCTCATAGAAAGACCGGCAGGTAACGAGACCTTCAAACCTTCAACCATATACTCGTAGAGTGATGGGCATCTGCTTCCATGACATTGCAGCCATACCACATTGTTATAACTTAGATAGAATTAAACCATGAGAGATACTAAGAAACTACCAGAATGCTTTGAGCCTGAGGCTTGTATCAAGATTTTCTTTATACGAGTAATAGTTACAATTCACAAAAGGGCAATATGACCAAAATATGGAACGACAGGTTTTACAGTTACATTCTAGGTCTCTGAAGTTCGAGCCTTTTGAGTATCAGATCCTTTGAAAACAAAATCCCCGAATCACATTCATCTATAGCCCAGGTAGATGTTCAATAATCTGAAAACTCAATGTGATTCTGCCAGACTTGGAAAGTTCGTAGACCGTAGTGGTTGAAATTCCAGGCCAACTTGTTCATGAATCTCATGCAACCTCTTCACTTACTATAATATCTGAGCATTCATGCAACAACAACACAAGATCCTTTGATAGGCTTTTCATCCTATTTGATTCTGTAGCTCCATCTGAGGTTGATGTTACATGTGATCCTGATCCCTCTGAAGGACGATTGCTCTGGCAAATACTCTCATGGAACATCTGAAGAGCGTCATCTGCTGATATTTCTTGCACGGAGCTGTGCAGACCCTGTAATTTCCCTCTACACTGAACATCCGGCACCAGTTTTTCTTTCAAGCTGTCAGGAAGACTAGCTAATGCACTGCTTGGAAGGACCACAGATAGAAAAAATTAAAATCAGTGGGAAGACTAGAAGAGAATGGTAATACAAGAAATCTATTCTTGGAAGGATATACACCTGGCAACCCCGCGAACAAGGCCCCACTTGTAGCCAACGTTTACAGATTGCCTGAACCCAACATTGAAGCCTTCCTGGGCAGAGTCCTTCTGCCCTTCTGTTATACCATCCCGATAACCCATCTAGAGTAAAATCAATTTAAACATTTCTGCTATCAGCAAAAAACTGCAGAAGAGTAGTTAGCATTAACAACTGTGTTCCGGATAAACTCTAGGGTAATTAGTACCTTTTGAAACTGGTTCTGCCTGTGGACCCATTCTCTGTCTAAGGTAGACGCATGCCCATGAGAATCTGAAACATCTTCCCATACATCATCTTGGTCGACAGCGGCAACATCACCGCCATTAGCTGGGACAAAGTTTTGCATAAATAAATCAACTAAGTTCAGACACGAGATAAAACTACAGCAAGCAGTACTACTGATTAAGCAAACAACATGATAAAAAAAAAGATTAAGCAAACAACACATGGTTATGAAAGCACACGGTTTCCCCCTTGTTCGGGATACTCACCATATTGGGCAATTTCGTTCCCTCCTGATGAAGGCGCTGCTTCTACGCTCAGCTCCCCCATGGAGGTGGTGACGCCCTCCGCATCCCCGGGGCTGGCCATTCAGAAACTCCAACCTGCAGCCGGGGCGGCGCCTGAGCCCTGAGACGAGACCGCGGGAGGTCTAAAACGGAAGGAAGGGTGTGATCTGTTTGGCGCTATGCTCACCGAGGAAAACGGACGACCCGTCGGCCTCAGCGCGCGGCGCCTCTCGCCGGCGTCTCTGGCAAGCGGAGAAGCAGGCGGAGGCGAGGGGATTGGGGGGTCGGGGAGGCGGTGGTAGAGTGCTGGAGTGGAATTGGGAAGCCCAGGAACCGAACAGATCTAACGGGCCAGCCAATTGAAAGTTCCCCATACGGAATCGGCCCACTCAGCCCTATCCACGTATGTTAGCAGTCTTGCGCATCCTCATCGTAGAAAATACGGCTGGGCTAGCGGCCGGACGCGTAACTGTTTCGCATCGGACGCCCCGCGCTCGCATCAGATGAAGCACCAGCAAATCACGTGCCGCCACCCACGACCGATCCAGCGCTAGTGACCGCGTCCTACCATTCGCGATTCGATCCCCATCTCGGTTGCGCCCCCAGCGTCAAGCCCTTCCCCTGCCACGCCGCGCTCCTCCCCTCACCGTGGCGCCATCCCTACCGCTCCCCCGTCCTCTGTCGCACTCTGTTTCAGCCGCGCCCGGTCCCCGTCCAAACGTCTCATCTCCTGTGCAACATCCGTCCGACCGTTTGCAACATATGCAGTATACTATTGAAACATACTTGTATAGACATTGCAACATATAGATGAAAACACATGAAACATGCATCTGAAATAGTTGAAACATTTGGAACATACATTTGCAACATACGTCCAAAACAGATGAAACATGTGGAACATACACTTAAAACATATGTGTGTAACCATTGCAACATCAAACACATGAAACATTCAAATGAAACGCGTAAAACATACGTTTGAAATAACTGAAACATTTGAAACATATACTTGTACCATACGTATATAGCCATTGCAACATACGCAACATACAGATGAAACACTTGAAAACAACTTTTGAAACACAATTGGAACAAAGCATGGTGCTGCCACCTGGTGAGGAACTGCGGTAGCCAGCAAGTGACGCTTGGGTGCAGTGGAGAGGGAGGATGGCGGCAGGCAAGCGGCTAGGCGTGGTGAAGAATGTCGTGCGTGGAGCAGTCGTCATAGACCACGCCGCGTTGGCTCGAAGAACTCGGCGGCGAGTGGTGAGTGGCGGTGGGGAGACAAGAAAGCAGGCAGCAACGCTCGGGCGCAGCAGCGTGGTCGCGGTGGAGCAAGTCGCGGCGATGCAGGCGCGGAGAGTTGGTTTGAGAATGGATGGGAAACAGCGGCGATTCGAGAAGAAAGCGAGAGCGGCGATTTTTTTTAATTTCCATGCCTGTTGGGCCGTTCGTCGAGGCCTACCAACACGCAGCTGGACGAAACGGACGCCCTACCCACAACATTATCGTAAAAAAAAAAGAAAAAAGGAAGAATTCTTGCGCCCCTACTTCTGATTACTTTTTTAAACGAGAACACAAAATATAACCTTTGTGTCCGTGTTTTACTTATTGTTGATAGTAGCTTGTATCCGTGTGCTTCAATTCGTATTCATAGAGTTAACTAACCTTATTTCATGTGTGCACAAATCAAGTATGCTTGGTAGTTGGTACTTGGCGCTGGTCTGAGCCATGTTTGTAACTCAATTGACAAGGTACAAGGCGTTTGTTGCAAGTTACCATGCTGTTATCCTTGCATCTTCATTCTTTACAAAGTACAAAAGAACAGCTTAATTTCCTAATTAATATTTTCCTGATGTCTAAATCACAAATGGTTATTCTCCGGAACGGAACATGATGTAGTGAGAAGTACAAATCAGCAACAAAGGAAAACATAACCAAATGCGTAATACTAGGGAAGATTCGACAAATTAGGTGAGGGAGCCAGGGAGGCCTATAGAATTACATGTCCTTGGACTGCATAGAAGTAAAATCCTAATTAAAATCTGCAGGTGAGCAGCAATCATCATGCAGAGAAAAGGAAGAACTTTATGAAGGAAAGTATTAGAGATACTATTCAAGATCATGTCACAAATTTTCTTCTACAGTGTTGTACTGTTGTATGGAGGGGGTTTTCCCCCCGCAAACAGTGTTGTATGGAGTTGTACATGTTACCTATTCACATGTGCATTTATACATTGCATCTTGCTTACAAAGGCAAAAGGTTAATCAAGAGGATTGGGTATTGAGATGACACTTATGCGTTGAATCTCACAAGTTCTGCTTTTTGTTTAGATACTCCCTTGGTCCAAAAATGGTTGATCCAATCCTCACATTCGTGCTGCCCATCTCAATCTGCATAAAGTTAACATTAGTTAATGGAACTCCAGGAGTCCTATAGTGTGTAACAAAACCCAATTTCGTGGTCTTGTTTCAATGTTCCTCTGCAAAGAATGAATGATTATATTACAAACCGCTTGCTCAAAGTCACCAGACATTCCCATGGAGAGTTCAAACTGTTCTGCTGGTATGTCAAGGGCCTTGCAAACTTCAAGCTTACAATTCACCAATGCCTGTATTCAAAGCACTTAAAACAACAGGTTATGAAAGCCAACACAGATTGGCAGATTGCTCGTTGTCGTTTGTGATGAAGTAAGACTGCATAAGCACCTTAAAATTTTCTGGTGTTGACGAGTAGTCTTTCATTCCTATTGTCATCAGACCTGAAAATATTAGGTGTGGGCATGCTAGTTTCACATGCTTAGCAAGGTCGACACACCTGGAGGGGTCGATTCCAGATTTAGCTGAACAAAAGAAAATGTTTAGTCCATGAACCTGCTATTGCAGAATGATAAGCTAATTATACGAAAGATAAATGTGAACATTGCAGAATGGTAATGATTTGAACTTGGCCACAAGCTCACTTGTAATTTAGGGTATGCTTCTGAAGTAATAAACTGACTTCTCGTTTAGCAAAATTAATTGCAAAACCAATTAATAGCAATAATAATAATCTATCAGATCAAGGCAAACAAGGAAACAAATAGCACAAGTGCTTTATCTGGGTAAATTAATCAAGAGATAAGAGTTCTGATTTATCAATATTGATTCTGCACTCACATTCTTCTCCACTAGTGTTCACTTGAACCAAAACTTTCAAAGGCTCCCTTCCCAAACTGTTGACAGCTCGATCTAGGTGGTTAGCAATCTGAAAAATGTGGACTCTATGTGTTAATAAAGAAATCCACATACAATCGTAGGTAACAGGTACAAGAATTTGAGTCTGCATAACAACTTAACAAGTGTTAAGCTATATATTAGTCTTCATCTTTTGTACAGACATGAGATACATAATAAAAGGAACAGTACTTGTTGCTGATTGCTTACCTTTTCATTATCTACACCCTCAACCACATCAAGATTTGGAACAGCAGCTGAAAAAAAAGAAAGAGACAAGGCTTAGCTGGCATTCTGGCAATACAAAAGATAGATGATGTCGAGAAAAACACTATGAAAGAACTGTATTGATATTACTCTTATCATTTTCATATACTGTACACTGCTTAGTAAGTATTACTACCAATTGTCATGATGGTGCTAAGCAAGAACGGCTTTCCAGTACTAACTATTCATTACAAGGTGACGCAAGTGGCAAGCACTAACGCAGTGTTTGGTACACGTCAATGTAACGTGATTCGATTACTGCCGGTAACTGATTCCATTAATTAATGTTTGTTTCCGGCCTCGTGGAATCGAGTACCGCCGTTATCAGATACCATACTGTACAAAGCTGATACAGCTCCAGCCCCCGTGTAATCAGATTACGGACTCGTCGTCTTCCCGCGTAATCATATTCCCTTTGCGTTTCCAATACCATTTCAGCAACCAAACATGTCGTAAATAATCATAACATTTAGAACTTCAGTTTCTAACTACTTCTGAACAGACCAGCTTTTCTTCTTGAAGGGCGTCTATAACTTTGTTGATGCAAGCTAACTTATTCTTTAATTGTGCATAGAATTGAAACATACATGCATACCTAACAGCGGTTTCACTTTGTTGCTCTGCAGGTGCCCAATAAAATGCCACCGGACATCTTCTGGAAGCTGCAAACACACGGTAAGATCGAGCAAATCATTTCGCTCCATCTCCGCGCGAGGGATGAGCTGCAAAGTTGCAGAGCCAACGACGCAATCGAACTAGAGACAAGATCAGGACCTGGGGAGCCTTGGTGACGAACTCCTGCACGTAGTTCTCGCCGAAGCAGCGGTGGCCCGCATCGTAGAGCTGCCGCAGCATCGAAACGGGCTTGGTCTTCCCCACCGCCACAACACGGACCGCCTCCGCGGCGCGCCCCGACCGCTCCGCCGCCATCCCCGCCCGCGCCAGCACGGCTCGCAGCGCCGCCGCAGGCGCTGCCATCGCCCCACCAGCCACCACCAACCTCTCCTTTCTCCTCCTGTCTTTTGATTTATTTTTTTTTTATTTTTTTTGTTGTTGAGCAACACCTGTCTTTTGATGTTGTCGCCTCGAGCTCGGAGTGTCGCCTAACTCGCCTTCCCCGCCTCATCACAAGATGAAACGGGCCGATCCGGGCCGCGTAGCCTAGCTCACAAGGGGAGGGCCCATTAAAGCAAACCTGTGGGCCTTGACAGGTGGGCTAAGCTGTGGCAATGCCCATGCGGTTGAAGGAATGGGCTGCGGCGGCGCCAACCAAACGCGTCGTGCTCCGGGCAGGCCACGTGTCCCTCGAGGCTTCCCCGGCCACCACGTCGCCGCCCGCCATCGACCACCGCACCAATCAGCTGATTCCACTGGAGAACGAAGACTAGCGCAGTGCCCACGCTGGTGCAGCGCGCGTCGGATCAGCTGTGTGTGTGAGGACGAAGAAAAATGGACGCGGAGGGGTTGCTGGCGTCGGCGGCGATCAACCTGGGGCTGGCGCTGGTGGCGCTGTCGCTCTTCTCCCTGCTCAAGAAGCAGCCGGGGAACGCGCCCGTTTACCATCCCCGCCGGATGGCCACCGGCGATCTTGGTGCTGGTGGTGGCTTGCTGCCGCTCGGCCACGGGCGACTAACGCCGTCGTTCCGGTGGATCGGCGCGGCCTTCCGGCTCTCTGAAGAAGACGTGCTGCGGCGCCACGGCCTCGACGCGCTCGTCGTCGTCCGCCTCTTCAAGTTTGGGTACGTGAAGAGCGGTCGTAGGATTCATGAAACTCTAGAAGAGTTGAAAATGACACGCATTTTCACCAACTGGTCTTCTCTTTGTTATGACTGTTAATAATCTGGTTGACGATATCTCGTCGTTCGATGTGTAGGATCAAGTGTTTCAGTGTTTGCTCGATTGTTGGACTAGGGGTCCTTGCTCCAACAAATTATACTAGTGAAGGTCGAGCTGACATCAGAAGATCGAATTCCATGGAACTGTTCACGGTTACCAATGTGACACGGGGATCTAAGGCCTTCTGCAGTGTGGTCAGAGAGTGATGCCCAAAAGAGGAGAGAGAGTGTTTGGGCATCACTCCCAACACTGCAACAAGTGGTGCTTGTTTTGATTGGGGCCAGAAAAGTTGGAAGCGGTGAATCTTCATTCACCCGGTGCCAAAACATAAACAATAATTGTTCACTGTAGCGCTGTCAGAAAGGGGAATTTTCCATCGCGCGAACGAAGAAGGCAACGAGAGTATTTTATTGGAACTGGGTCCCAACCGTAGCAGACGGCATCGCTCCCAAAAATTTTCCACACTACAGCTGAGTGGGCAGCGGTGCCTATTACTGTACAACGGGCCCATTTATTTTGGGGCACCGCTCCCACACTACAGACGGCCTAATAGGTTAGCTCTAGTCTGCATATTTTCACTTTCTCATGAACTATTCAGTTCATAGATTGAGCAATGTTAACCAAGAAAAGCAAATGGTGTTTTAGTTTATGATGATGTAATTGTATACCGTTTCTAGTGTAGCTAGAATCATTTTTTTTTTGAGCATATGTAGCTAGAATCATGTTAATAAGTTGGGAAAATCAGAGTTTGAAAGGTATTGCCTACCAAGTGGAATGGTGTTGATTTTGTAACTGAAATAGTTTATGTTGTGCATGACAGGCTTTGGGTGCATTTTTTATGCCTTTGCTTTATATCCTTTTATGTGGTATATTTGCTTCATAAGGTAAGTGATTTTGGAAACCTTTCAATCAATCCACTTGTTCTTTTTTTCTTTTTCTTGGAAGGTACTGTTAGTATCATGCTTAAGGCCCAACAAATGTTTAACCAATCTCCTTGTTATTAGCATGTATAGGTATTCTAGCCTTCATACAGAAAACTGGAAAACCCTGCAGTTTCCGTTTTTATATTAAGAAAACAGTAATTTGGTGGCATGGGATTAGGGTTGTTATCTATTTAATTATTATATGACAGCAATTGGAATCTTAAAGCAGATTATTGCTCTGTAATCCCCAAACCAAGGATTTGTGTTATTTTGTGTCAGTTACTTATATCCATCGCTGAAAAGTGTAGCCTTGTGCACATTAACTAGAAAGGTCACTAGGCGATTTGGTTAGAGAAGTGTTGGTTCATCAATAGTTGAAGCTACATTGTCGAAGCGATAATCTGGATGATGTCATTGAAATCTTCAATTTTATTTGAAGCAGGAATACAGCGAAATTACTTTGAGAAGAATTGAGCACTTGAAGTATCACTACAAAAGACATGATCAATACACCATTTTGGTTCGAGGAATTCCAAAATGTCCAGATCATGGAACTTACGGGTGCTATGTTGATCACTTCTTCTCAAAGCATTATCAGACATACCAATCATACCAAATTGCACATGACATAGGAAACATTGAGGCATTGCAGGTGAGTAGATTAGGACCATGATTCTGATTTGTGACCAACTAGCAGGTTATCGAATCAAAAAAATGTGATCATATTTCCAGAACAGACCACCAGTGAAATTATGAACATCAAAGTTTAGATGCTACTGTTTGTCACACATTCTTTCTTAGCATTATGGAAAAACAACTGCAGACGTTACTTGTGCATCATCCTTTTCGAATGCAAAATTTATGTGGAACTTAACCTTTTTTTTTTTGTTCAGTCAAAACAAACTTAGCATGATAGTGTTTTTTATTGGCTAGTCATGTAATCATCATTACAGAAGTTGGCATCCTCCATTGAGAAACGGATACAAAGGAAAAGAGAGACAAGAAAATGTAATATTTTGGGACGGATTTGGAGCAAGTTTACATCAGAAGAAACACATATTCACAACCATGAAGAAAAACTGAAAAATGTGCAAGAGACTATCCGCTTCCTACAGTGTGAAAATATGCTTAAACAAAAGGTAATTGTGTATCATTTACTCCATTTGCTTGTGCCAAGGGTATCCCTTAGTAGTTTATGTAGTAGAACAGACATATTGGTTTTTTCATAAAAGGTTTAATATTAGTTATAACTCTAGGAGGTACCTGTAGCTTTTGTCTCGTTCAAATCCCGGTTGGAGGCTGCCCAAGCTGCGGAGATGCAACAGCTTGTCAATCCACTGTCATTGGTTACAACTTATGCCCCTGAACCAACTGATATAATATGGAAAAATTTGTCCATTCCATTTTGGCGCATCTCTATGTTCAAACTTGGAGTCTTCGTTGCTGCGTTCTTGTTAACGGTGTTCTTCACCATCCCTGTAACAGCCGTGCAGGGGATAGTGCAATTTGAGAAGATTAAAAGATGGTTCCCACCAGCGAGAGCTGTGCAGCTTATGTGAGTGCCAGAAACTTGAATTGAATTGTGGTTCAGTTGGCACTTGTGGGTTTTACAATGTTGATATATGTGACGTTTATTATCTTGCAGACCGGGTTTGAATTCTGTTGTGACTGGGTATCTTCCGAGCATGATCTTAAATGGTTTTATTTACTTGGTTCCTTTTGCGATGCTTGGTATGGCTTCATTTGAAGGCTGCATTGCCAACAGCCAAAAAGAAATTAAGGCCTGCAATATGGTCTTCTACTTCTTGCTTGGAAATGTTTTCTTCCTCAGTATTCTTTCAGGTTCTCTACTCGATCAGATAGGAGAATCCTTCGAGCACCCAAAGAACATCCCTAACCGTCTTGCAAGTGCTGTTTCTGCACAGGTAACTACAAAGAAGATTTATGTATCACATTTTTGTTTCTTAAAATAGCGGATTCTATGGTGTAAACTTCAGGGAACATGGAGCATTTATTATTTCTACTTATGATGCAGTCAGATTTCTTCATCACATACATTTTGACCAACGGCATGTCAGGGTTTTCTTTGGAGGTTCTTCAGTTTGGTTTGTTAATATGGCAATTTTTAAAGGCGCATTCACTTGGACACAGTGAGGAACCATATCTTTATGGCTTCCCTTACTTCCGAGTTGTGCCCACTGTTTCCCTTGCAATATTGATTGGAGTGGTCTACGCTGTAGTTGCACCCCTTCTACTCCCGATCCTTTTGATATACTTTCTGCTCGGTTATGCAGTGTACATCAACCAGGTAATTTGTTCAGCTTACATGATCCATTGTTGTACAACTATCAGTTTCTTTGGTAGAGTTCAATCTTCCATTTAAGAAATAACAATACACAATTCTTTTCTATTCTACTTTGTGAATTCAGATATATTCAACCTGTGGTCGATATCAGTTTGATGTTGTCAATAGCCGCTTAACCTAGGTTCTCACTGATGGTGATTTGTGTTATACAGATGGAAGATGTTTATGAGATCACATACGACACATGCGGACAATATTGGCCCAACATTCACCGCTACATATTCCTATCAGTAGCACTCATGCAAATCACGATGATAGGACTGTTTGGGCTCAAGTCAAAGCCAGGAGCTTCCTTCGCCACAATTCCTTTGCTTGTGTTGAACATTCTTTTCAACGAGTACTGCAAGGTCCGATTTCTTCCAACTTTCAGCCATCGACCAGTCCAGGTACATTGATTCCCTCCTTAAAGCATATAGTATTAGCTTTGTTGTTCTTGCTTTGTTCTTCCTTTATTAGGTCCGGTGCTTCTACTAAACATGATTCACAAATTGTCATAACCTTGTGATCTCTCTTGGATATCTTAATAAGGTTGCCAAACAGAGTGATGAGCTTGATGAGGCTGAGGGTATGACTGAATGCAATGTGGACAATGCAATTTGCGCTTATAGGCCACCATGGATGCGTCCGACAAACCTGGAATCTAGTTCTGTGCAGCCCTTGAATGTTTGATCTGTTTTGCACGATAGCACCATGCACCAGCAATACTGGTGCTGATGTCAGTTTTGTTGTTTAATGTAAACTATGAATTTTTTTTGAACGTCCTGTGTCAAAAGAAAGCACATGCAATAGATTTCATATTGACTGCTGCAGGTGTCGCCTTCGTCTGTCAACTCGTGAAGTACGCACAAGCATAGGCATTACGATAACTGGCACAAGTTTAGTTCATGTTTCTCAAAACTGCGGGAAAGAATTCTCTATGTTCACATTTAAGCAGCCGACAAGTAATGACACAATTCGAATTACAGTATAAATGAGGCACTGACCTCCCAGTTGTAAATCACAGCACGAGAAAGCAAAAATCCTAGCTGCCTGAGCAAAAATCGGGCAGAAATCCCTTGAATTTGCGGGAGAGTCTACACATGCTGATATTGCTCGAGATGGATTACATGTTACAAATTCAGTGTCACGGAGAACTCTAGGTTCAGTATAATCCTTGTTTTGCTTCAGGTCACTGTGGTGCCGAGCCTCCTCGAGGCGGAGGGTGCTGTGGTGGCGGCAGGGGCGGTGTAAGGCCAACATTGCCCATTCCCTGCAGCAATCAGCAACACCAATGCTTCAGTTAATATAATCAATTTATAGTAATGTGGCTAGATAATGCAGAAAGTTTAATAATACAGACGACTAAACCAAGTAGCCTCTAGGTATGACAAAATCAAGACGCAACATGCAGGCTTACCTGGTAAGAGCATAGACCGGGAATGGATGTCATTTGTCCTTGTGGAGCCATTTGTCCCTGAGGACGATTATACATGCCACCCATAGGAAAATTTTGTATACCAGACGAACCTGATGCTCCTTGGATGTTTCCCATCCCACTCGGGAACCCACCCATTGGGGGTACAGTACCAGGAGGCACAGAACCAGGATGCATCTGATTTAGACCCATCATGTGCTGTGGCATTTGAGGCATCATCTGACTCTGTGAACCTTGCATTGCCTACAAATATTATAATTGTCAAATACAATCACAGTAGCTGTAATTTACCAAGGAGCACAAAGAATCCAAATATATTCTAATCTGGTTCCTTTCATGTAACATCAAATTAAACAGTGAATTCACAGTAACATAGAATCATGCAACAGGCAGTGTTGTGGAAGAAAAGTGTACAGTGATTCAGGTTTTGGGGACTAGAAAACTTAGCATAGCAGTTACTGCATGTTTTCGAACCAACCAGTCAATACCCTTATTTTTTCTTAAAAAAAGGATCCAAGGTAATGCAGTACTATTCATAAAAAAAAAAGTTCACTGAAAACATTCTTTTGATGCAAACTTGCAATGGTTTGCAGACGAGGCATTTGGTTTTCGATTATCACTTATCAGCTAAGATAAATAGAGAGACAGAACACGTTAAGTAAACAGTTATGTCTCCCTCAGTTTGATAAATGTATGAACAGTACCGTTGGGTGAGGCATAGGCGGAAGCGGTGGGTTCATTTGTGATGGCACTGATGGTCCACCCATTGGTGGAAGCTGGGGAAGAGTAGGCCGAGATCCTTGTGAATGTGAAAGCATGTGAGCTGGTGGCTGCAGTTGGGGCATGTTTGGAGGTGGTGGCCGAGTAAACTGGGGATGTTGCTGCTGAGGCATCTGTTGATACTGTTGCTGCTGCCCAAGAAGTGATGGATGAGGACCTGGTGGCAGCGGGGGTTGCCCAGGTGGAAGACCCGGAATAGATGGCCTCTGCTCTCCATCAGATCCATCAAGAGACTGGCCTGCCAAGGTCATTGCAACCCCAATGCCAGGGATTGTACCTTCACTGCGTGACAATCCAGGAGCAAATGGTCCAGGCGTTATTGGAGGTTCAGGCATCTGGAATCCACCCATACCACGAGCACCAAAAGCAGCATGTTGGTCACCATAACCTGAAAAGGTGACCATCTATGCATTAAGAATTCCTTCTTTGGAAGGAAAAGGTCACAAAGCAGCACAACACACCATTAAGCACCTGTGTCTGTGTGAAGCAAGTAATAGACAAGAATAATTATTTAATCTAACTAACGGGCGTACCCAGTGCAGAGAGCTCCCGCTCTGTGCGGGGTCTGGGTAAGGGTGTTAGTGGCAAGCCTTACCCTCGCCTGTGCAATGCAAGGAAACCGCAACTCGAACCCGGGACCTTCCGGTCACAGGCGGTAAGACTCTACCGCTTGCACCAGGCCCGCCCTTCAATTATTTAATCTAACTAAATAGTGATATTCGAAGGCATGTGTGTATACATGTATATGCAAGTGCAAGTGTATCTGTCTACTAATATGTTAATGTTTTAGGACCAAAACGGGATAAATAAGATGAAATAACAAGCTAAATTCAACTTAAAGGCAACCTTGCATCTGGCCATTGTTGTATCTATCACGGGTAAGATCACCAGGCCTGTTTCTACACCAGAACTTTGTAGCATGATCATTTCCCCCACTACAAAAGAATCAAAGTGTAAACGACTTTTAGTGAGTTCACATACAACTAAAGCATTAAACAAATAAGGTCACACAATGCACAGGAAATTGTATTCGAGAAGAAATTCAGATTATGTATGCATAACAGTACAATCTAAAAAACTATGCAGAACAGAAAAATAAGCAAGCAGCATATCAGAAAGTGTTAAATTACAAAATTCAAAAGCAAGCCAAGTACCTGCAAAGTAGATAGCCTACAGGATGCCACGAAAGATCCCAGACACTATTGTCATGTGCGTTACTTATTTCAACCTGTGGAGCTTCATGGCTGCCAAATAAATGAAACAGCTTGTTCATCAAGTTAAGACTTGAGACATTATTTTCACGCCACAAAAGATGTAAAAAGTTGTGCATCGATTTTGGAGGGTGAAAAGAATTGAATAACTTAGCACAAAGTAGCAAACTCCTAGGCTGACCAAGATCAGTAATTTCAATAATGCTATGGATATCTTACCCGACCAACCAATGAAATATAGCTCCATCAAAGCTCCCACTAACAAAATATTCTTCATGAAATGGATGCCACGCCAATGCTGTAAAAATGAAGGAAACGAATAACCAAATACATATTCAGTACAACCTTGGCAAACAAGAGTGAGCACCATATTTTCCTAGAAAATTTTTAGAAACTGTTCTAACAATCATAGAATGTATGGTTACAGTGAACAAATGAAATGCTACATCTAAAACTTGTGTCAATTTTTGAAGCTTAAAATATGTGAAGGAACATATAAAAATCTTGACATTGTAACAGTTATCTAACCAGTGACGTCCTTAGTATGCCCACGGAAGGATTGCAGCTCTTTCATGGATCTAATATCATACAGCTGAAAAATGAATTAGCAATAGAATTAGCAAGTGCACCAAAAGTTAATAATTTACTGGCATCAGAAAACAAAGTTATTGATCATTTTATCACAAGGATGGATTGACCCATCTCCATAGACAGCACTAGAATTTTGGTTATAGAGTGTACACTGCCATCCGACAATTCTTTGAAGACAATAAGAAAAACAGACCAAGGTACAAAAGCACAAGCCACAGACCTTAATAATCTGATCCTTTGAGGCAGTCAGTACCCAGTTCCCATTCTGATTCCACTTCACACAATGCACAATATTTTTATGACCATGGCTGCAGATATAAATCATAATGTAACACAGATCTTTAAGAATTAACAAAATATGGAAGTGGCAGGAATACCGACAATGAGCTCAGCTCCCTGCCACTTTTTGCATCCCAGAGTTTCACAAGATAGTCTTTGCCACCTATGAAGCACAGAATTGAATAAGTTCCGCATGATTGAACACATTGAACAAGTACAAACATATACTAACCTGAAACCAGTAAAGACTTTGTAGGATGCCAATCGACAGTTTTAACATCCCAACCGTGGCCTGGCTGAGTTGAAGGGAAATTCAGGTCATTTGACAAAAAAACAAAGTAATATCACATAATAACTTCAGATGATGAGATGTATGCAAGATTAATATTTGCAAGAAAAAATTAGCAATATTACCAGTCAATGATTTTTCCTCTTGGCATCTTGCGAAGTCCCAAACCTTCACGGTTCTGTCATCGGAGCAGGAGCAGAACTTCAAGTCTGTTCTGGAAAAACTGTTTGAAGGACATGTTTCAGCACACACCACACATTGAACATGAACACAAACAAGAAAAGGTGCATCAGACAGTCATCACCTTAAACCACGAACCGATTCTCTATGAGCTGTTTTATTCACTTTGACGTTGTTCATGTTACTTTGCCAATACCTGGAGAAGAATTCAAAAGGTTCAGCTGAAGGGTTAAACAATGTACAGTTCAAAATGACAATTTTCTGGAAGGTACAAAAACGAAGGGACGCGTACTTGATTGCGCCACCATCATCGCCCGTCACCATCCAGTTTTCATTGTGACTCCAAACCATTGATCTCACAGGTAGATCATGAGCCTGATTGTCAGGTTTCTCCAAAAAGTAAGTTAAAACTACCAGCATTTTAAATCCACAAGTAATTAATGTGGAATACCTGAAGGATCATTTCAAAGTTAAAAGATTGCCCATTCCATAGCGTAAATTCACCGCTTTGTGATCCAGTGATAAGTCGACGGCCTGTAGGGGTCCACTTTATCCACAAATAAAATTGTATTATACCCCAAGTGGATGAAAATAATAAAAGTAGATGTTGATTGAACTGATGATTATGCTACATAATTGACAATAGTCAACGCATTAAAATAGCCAAAATTAATAAGACAATACAGTTTCTTGACAATATTTACTTGGCTGGTACTAATGCATAAAAGAATAAAAGATCATCTGGAGCAATTTTTACCAAGATCACAAGACAAGGCTTGGATGAATTTACCAAAATGCAATAGTAATTTGCATGTAGCATTGCAATTTTGAAATTCTGAGTAGTCATCAGTCCAGGATATAAGTGGTAGATTCTAATATTGTGTTATTGTTAATCATGAATGGCATATCAATGAGCATATTTATCCAACGGCTCTAATAAATAACAACTTCACAATACTAATTCGTAATCCATATGGTTGAAATATACACCTAGAGATGGATTAGATTTCATAGAAATCCTGATAGAGCTAGCTTCGCATTCAGAAAACGATAATAGTTTTGAAGGAAAGCAATAAGATTTCAGTAAGTAGAAGAAAGGCTTCAAGATGATATTTTGCTGCAATCATGTAGGATAAAAGTGTCTCTCAGATGGCTCAAGTTTCTTCTATAGTGTATCTCTACTATAAGAATTTTTTTTCCTTTCCTTTTGCCACCATGCCTTCATAGAGCATTTATTTATTTTTCATATGTATATATCATGGCATACATAAAAATATCACTTGGTATTGCATTTATGTATAATGAACAGCAAAACCATTGCTTCTGAGAAATACAAGTATGTACAACAGCGAAATATTCAATGTGGATTATTGGGAAAGCAGAAAATTAGGTTTTCCAATACTCAGTTACTCACCAAAACACGGTTAATAGAGCACCGGTTCTTATTGATTGATGAATGTACAAATTTGGCAGCAAAACTTGTGGAGGGATTGTCTGGATATGCGACAGACGGTAACATCTGCAATTGTCACAGCTATCAAAATATGTTTGTAACAAGAAGTAGTCATCAAGATCTTTGATTAGTTATTAGGATTAACAGGATTTTCTGCATAACATAGAGTACACTATCCATGCTAAGATTAATAGACGAATTAATAGCATGATAATCATTCGTATGCACTGTTTTATCGAACTTTGGTATTATGGTGCACAATAGTATTGTGCCCATTGTATGCTAGCTAGATGCACATTTAACACTTTAATCCATAAGAATTTCGTATAACATCTGATTGTTCATGGTTTCATACAGATAAAGGTATTTATCATAGCATAGGTACTATCTTCTAAAGCTTAAAGTCTTAAACCAATCAATATTCATAGCATAAGCAACTACTGCTCCATCTTTTTAATATATTGCGAGTCAAGGAACATACATCCAGGACAGCAGCTGGAGTTGGCTGCAATGTGAATCTGTCCCTAGTGTCCCGCTGCCACATGCGAGCCTGCAATTGTACATAGTGGAAGTCAGCACTACTGATGGGAAGGAAACTGCAGGTACCAGATGATAAGCATGCATTACAAATTCAAGCCAAAAAAAACATAAAGGACCAACATTTCGGAGCGCTCCTAATCCTAAATAAACCCTGTATCATTATGGATATACAAACATAAAAAAAGGGATAATTATCTGTTGGACATCCAAAGTGATGGTCATTTGTTGGCGGACACCCCGTTTTGAGCAGTTTGCCAGAAGACACTCTGGTTCGATGAAATTAGGCCACAGGACACCGCGGACCGGTTGCAGCCGGTTGAGAGAGAAAATTTCGTTTTGGACATCCGGTGCCCTTGAGCCACAGTTGGGTCCGCCCCTCTTCCTTTCACTGACGCGCGGGCCCCACCTGTCATCTTCTTCTTACTCCTCTTCTCTTCTTCCATTCTTCGAAAAGCAGCCACCACCGCCATCGACCGGCCCGCCCACGCAGCGCGCCAGAGGCCAGTGGCGAGCTGCCACAACCATGCGGGCTTCTTGAAGCGGTGGCGAGCCTCTATCGCGACCACGAAGCGCCACGCGGCGAGCAGCCACCCACGCTGCTGCTGCGGCGATAGGAGCGCCATGGTGTGTCGCGCCACGCCCCGCTGGCCAACCCTACTACTGCCGCCACCGGCGCGCAGCCTGCCCGCCGCCCACGGCCCCTTCTCGCGCCGCCCCCTCCGCCGCCCGCCATCGCAGCCATTGCGTTGCGTCGGGGGACCTGCTCGGCGCCGCCGCCATGCCGTGGCCCAGCCAGCTGCGCGTCACCCCTCGCCGCACCGCCGTCGCGCATCACGCCGTCGCAGCCCACTGAGAGAGAGCAGGAGGAGAACGCGCGACCCGCCCTCTGAGGCACAACCGCCGAGCGTGGCTCGTCGCGCGTTAGGGGGGGGTGGGTGGCCCGAGCACGCAGGGCCCGGAGGCGCGAGGCCGGAGCGCGGGCGCCAGGGCACGGACGTCGGAGGCGCGGTCCCGGGTGCAGAGCCACGGACGTCGGAGGCGCGGGCCCGGGTGCCGGGGGTGCGGCGCCGGAGCAAGGGAGAGAGAAGGGTGCGGGAGGCGGAGAGGGTGGCGGGGATAGGAAACAGAAAAAAAAAAAGAAAGAGAGAGAGAATGTCATTTCACCGCTGTTCTCTCTCCTCAACCGGTTGCAACCGGTCCGCAGTGTCTTGTGGCATAATTTCACCGAACCAGAGTGTCTTCGGGCAAAATGCTAAAAAGTGGTTGTCCGACAGCAAATGACCATCACTTTGATGTCCAACAAACAATTCTCCCTAAAAAAATTTAGCAATCCACAATACCTGAACATGACGGACAACACTGCTTGTGTAGTCCACTGTTCGTCGCTGGACAGGCTTCCGCATCCTTTTAGCACCAAAATTGTCACCATAAGCTGCAGAGAAACAAAATTACAATGTGATTTGTGTAGTTATGATAAGATAAGGAGGACCAAAAAGTCTACAGTTAAATCACAAGGAACTCCCCGTATGTTTAACTTGTAAGTGGCAGTTGGGCTCACACTCTTAAGTTAAGACGGACTGATAGTAATAAGGCAATACCTGCAACCTAATATGGGCATCTAGCTACTCTTCTCCTGACCCTGAATGGAACAGAGACTACCAATCAATGAGATGTTTAGCTGTTACCGTCATAAGGAGGCTGGTGCTGCTGCTGTGGCGGGGGGCCCGGGTGTGCGGCGTAGTCAGGCGGAAGATTGGTGGAGGACGCCGCGGACAGCTGCCGCATCGGCGGGCCGCGGTAGAACTCCCCGCCGCCACCGCCGCCGGCCTGGGGCGGCGGGTGCTGCGGCGGAGGTGGCAGCTGCTGCTGCTGCTGCATCATCTCCGCCGCCTCGCCGTCGCCGGGAGGGGAAAAACGCCGAGGCGGGGCCCCTAGGGTTTTGGATCCGTGCGGCGGGAAAGGGGTCGGCGGCTTCTGGGTTCGGCGTGAGTGAGCGGGGTGAGACGATGGGTTCGGCTGTCGACGAGCCGAGGTCGAGGGAGCCTGGTTGCCCAGCTCGAGCTCAGCCGCTAACTCGAGCCGACCGGCGGCGCGTGAGGCTTCCAGATTTCGGATCGGATGGCTAAAAGCTCGATACAAACTCGGGCTCGAGTTATAGGCCTTGATAAGCTATAGGTTAGAGGTAGTTTCTAGCTCTACACTAGTTTTGAATTAACTTTAGTCTAAGAGATGTTTGGATGTAAGGATTAGATTAATAATAAATGTATTTTTCTAATTATTTGGCTTATTTAAACCATCTTTTCAGTCGAATTTGGTATGGCAGGCTCTTGTGTGGCCTCCTCCCACACACAAATGATACAAATACATTATTTTTACAAATCAAGCATCCTAATCACAATAAATTTTAATTTGTCCATACATATGAGATGTGTCACTCAAACTTACAAGTCCTCAATCAAGCTAAACAAAAAAATTACACTCCATGAAACAAAGCATGAGCTAATTCATCACGGAAGGCATTCATGTTGACATCTTCAACAAAAGGTTCATCTTCTGGCCATGCTGATGCCGAAGAACTAGACATTGGGTTATAATTTTCATCCGCATCACAGGCATCAAATTCTCTATCCGCAATTCTGCTCTCTTGAATAAAATTATGAAGAACCATACAAGCAACAATAATTCTAGTTTACTTCTCCTCTGGAAATCTTGGCATATTCAACAAAATTCTAAACTTCATCTTCAACACTCCAAAAGTTCGCTCTATGACATTTCTAACTTTGGCATGTGCATGGTTGAAGGTTTCTTTCATATCTTGTGGCGGCGGGCCGTTTTGCCATTGCTCCACATGGTACCTTGTACATTTGTATGGTGAAAGGTAGCCCGGCCGGTTTGGGTACCCCGCATCAACCACATAATACTTCCCTACATATTTTCAAATGCACACAATGAGACTTAGATGAACAAGTGTAATTGGATAAAAAAATTTGCAAGAAAGTTCAAGTAGCAAACCTGGTGGTGGATGTGAAAATTTGTGATGATGAGTAGTTATGGCATCTTTGAAAACTCTCATGTCATGTGCTGAATCAGGCCATCCCGACAACACAAAGATAAATCTCATGTCGAAATCACAAACAGCAAGCACATTCTGACTGGTCTCATTGTGCCTGTTCAAATATGAAACTCTCTTACTCTTATCCACCACAACCTTCACATGTGTCCCATCTATAGCTCCTATGCACTCGTTGAAGTGTGGCCAGAATACTGGATTTTCTAAGCTTTGGTGCACTTCTGGAAATGTTGGGTCCTTGGGTTTAATATTGTTATGTGCTAACCTAAGGAGGCATCTCAAAACTCTGTTAAATGTCCTGCTTACTGTCTCCAGAGACCTCCTAAAACGATTATCAGCCTGTCTAACTGACTGTGGTGCACCAACAATCCATAAAAACATAGCAAGAGCCTCTACAGATGTCATTTTTTAGTGGACTTCAACCCATACCTCTGGACCAAAGTATTATGCAACCTGTAAAATAAAGGTCTCTCAACCCTAAACATGTTCTAACATTGGGTTTCTTGGGCTAGTGTCTCATGCACCCAATTCAAACCAGAATCTCTAGTGACCCTCTTATGTAGTTTCAGGAAGTAGTTATCAGAGTACATACTCAAGATAGGAACCAACTGCAGAATCAAATTTTGTTGCTGCACCAAATTGTTGCGGCACATGGATATAATTTCATCCTCACTTGAGCTGCCTCCATCATCTTCTTCTTCCTCAATCATGGGGCCATGATCATCTTCCTGCTTCAACACATGTAACAAACTATCAGCACATAGCATAAAACTTGAACCAGGGTAAGCAAATTAATTCAACAAATTAATACTTCAACACTTGACATCACAGCTCATAGATTAATTTAAATAGATTCAACACATAGCATAAAGGATCATTACACCACATAGATAATAGTTCACACGCATATATAATAGTTCAACACCTCACACATAGACGATAGGTTCAACACACATGGACCCAAAAGATCCTAACTACTCCAAATTATTGTCCCTGCACCATTTCTTGAAGTAACCCAACCTAAGCTCAGGAGTTAACTAGCCACAGAAGAACTCCCTTTGGTACTTAGTTTCGAACATCTTGGACATAGCATAGACATAGTCAACGGTTTTCTCAACGCCACACTCAAATGCCAGCTCCTGACACCTCTTGACAGAAAATGCAGCCTTGTCATTTGCACGTTTCTGGATTTGCTTAGTGTTGGCTACGACAGATTCTTTGAAGGTACTGGCTATGTCCTTCACAATCTTCACCATTGGGCTCTTGCTCCTCTTCACTGGACTGGTCAAAGTGCTTGTAGTGCTGTTCAATGCCCTCTTGCCCCTTTGGCTCCTCTGGCTGCTTCTACTTGTAGGTGTTTGTGCAAACTCTTCTTCTTCTTCATCTTCTGTCCTTGCATCTTGCCCCTCATTGTCACCATAATCATCACCATGCACAAAGGCTGTGGTGCCATCCACAGTGTACCCTCTGAACAGTTCATCAAGCAAGTCCTCGTTTGCTGGAGGACTCGTCAGCAGCTTCTTTAAGTATGGTTTTTTCTGTTAAGATATGAGAGCACAAAAGTTGATTAGAAACTAGTTATGACAGGAGAATATCAGCTGTTTACAATAAAGATGTATAATCAGGCACCACAACATAGCACAAGCATCATTTTTTCACACGCACTAGCTGTTGCTGCAGTTCACACTCACTAATGTACAGCCAAGTAAAACAGAAGACAGTCCAAACGAAAGGATAACAGCATGTACAGCCAAGTAAAACAGAAGACAGTGATAAGTTCCTATGTGCAACGACTTGCATTGATCAAATTTGAAGCAAGCATAGAGTAACCAAGCATACTAGTTAATACTAGTTAAGATATGAGAGCACAAAAATATGCTAAGGAATATTGTACCTCTGTGTGAGTTAGCTAGAAATCATGATCTGCATCAATGGATCCATCTGGTCTCCTCCCCAACCCTGTGTGCGTTTGCAAGTAGCGCCAGAAAGCGTGGGTGTTTTTGAGTACGCCTATTTGGTTCTTCACTTGTCCACGGGTGTACACCAACCTTCTTCTGGCAAGTAAGCCATCGACAACGGCTTGGTACCCTTCACCACTCATTTGTGAACCATTATACGTTCCTGCTCTATGTTGCTCTATGCACAATTCTAACAAGCAAGCATTATTTGCATCATTCCATTGGGCTCGACTGGCATGGCTCACCGGGGGACCGCCGGAGCTCGCTAACTCCTCCATGTTATCCTCCATTGCTTCATCGTCAATGTCGAAGGTAGCGCCAGAGCCAGATGCTTGCCCATGGACGCCACTCCTCGGTGCCCTCGGTGCTCGGGGAAGCGGTACGCCCTGGCCACCGCTGCCACGGGAAGCCGTGTTGGTGCACTGGGGACGCCGGTCGGCTGCTGCAGCGGCCGAGTTCGCGCGCTGCCGAACACTGTAACACCCCAGGTATTTGCCACTAGTTAAGCAATGGGTTTGAGCTCAAACATAGCATGTTAAGTGATGATGAAGATGGCAAGGTCAAACCTATGGAAATGAGCCCCAACCTCAACTTGGATATTGCACCCTTGCTTTACATATAGGCCCTTTTCAAGATATATGCTTGGCTGGTGTTATTGGAATATCTTCGTGTGTCTCACATCAATACCCATCTATATTGATCAATGGAAAAGTTTCGTGAAGTTTGGAATCAAGAGGTCACATAAAATGACGAGTTATGTCCTTGCTTGAATTATTTTATAAAGTGAATGGAATTCTCGATCGTCAACCAAATCTTACAACCATGCCCAAATGACTCTAGATGAACTCTACAACAAAAGTCATGAAAGGTTCATATTGAGAAAATGCCAAGAAAATGTTTCAATGGATCACGAAGGATAATTTAAGCTTTATCGTGATGCTGCGTTGACATGGTTTGAACTACAGCTCAGAGTGTTTCCATGGCAGTGGAACCTAAATAAAAGTTGTAGTCCATGTTATGTATAACAAACTTTGTTTTTGGACCAAGAGCTAGATCAACTTGGAAATAAGTCAAACAGAGGCTCGAAGATCGAATCAGCGACTGTTTTCAGACTTAGAATTATTCTAAGGAATTCATCGTCATCGGCGTTGGCATGTCGCGTTCTCGTATATTCGTTAAGCAACTCGATTTGGTCCAAAGATAAAAGTTAGAGTATACGTTGTGGAGAAGAGCGTGCAAAAACATAGCACCAGTTTGACTTTGGTTGGACGATCAATTTTTGTGTTTACTTAACCGCTGTCAACACGTTGACAGTGTCAACTTTGGACTTGATTAACCGCTAATCTACAACTCTAATGAGTGTACACTTTAAATATAAAATGTAGAGCAGTTCGCGGGCTTCAAACTTTGTTTTGGGCCTGAGGTCTAAATCGGCCCAGATCTGGCCCAATCCGGCGCCCACCTTGCCCACACCGACGCCCGCCACGTGCTCGGGGAAATGCCCGAACGGCGACGCGTGTTGTGAACGTGGCCGCCATGCGCCCCCGCCGCTGCCGCGCGTCCCACCTCGCCCTCTGCTCCTCCAAAACCGTGCGCCAGAGCTGCCCCACGCCTCCCTCTCTCTCGCGCTGCTGCTCCTAGTTTCGCCAGCCGCTCTGCGCCGAGCTGCGGCCATGGCCGCCATTGCCGGGCGGCAAAGCTCGAGCTGCCGCTGCTGCTATAGGTGCTGCTGCCCCTCGGCCTCCCTATGCCTAGCTCCACGCTCGTGCCGTCTACCGCCACCGCCTCTTAGCCTCGCTGCTGCACTGCCGGTCGTGCGCGGACGCCGCCATGGCCGAGGAGTGCCCGAGCTTGCCGCTGCCGTGGCCAGGCCGCCCTGGCCCAATTCGGGCCATGTAAAACAACCCAGTAGGTTCGCTGTGGTCCCTTGGTGCTCCTCCACCCATCGTTTGCCTCCTGCGAGCACCACGGCGGCCGAAAACGCGAGAGCCGACGAACTGCTCTGCTTCCGGCCGGATGAAGAAGGCCAAGGACTTCGCGCAAAAATTTGAACAAAGGGAGGGGGTTAAGTGAATAGACAGTGACTCTAATGAATAGTGCAGTAAGGATATATTTGTCGGGTTTAATTTGTGTAAATTCCAGGGACCTCGATGCAAGATTTAAATTTCCTTTCTCTGATTTTTTTTGCAGATTTGAATGCTCCACTTTGAAAATTCATAGTAATTCATACAAAAATCATAAAATATAAAATGATGACTTTTTGGAATCCTTGTGAAATTGTCTATGCAGTAGATCTATAATGTGGCATGTTTTAGTTTAAATATTTTACTATAAAAATAGATCTATGCAGCTAGGTTCCTGTTACTTGCCATGTCTTGTCTTGTTCATAACTGCAGTTTTTATGCTCAAATAAATGTGAAATTTTTGTGGAGTGCTACTAAGGTGATTGTTGTTGTCTGATAAAAATTTCAGGAGCTTAGGATTTATAGTTTAAGAGTTAAAAAATAACAAATGCCCTGTATTGCTTTGCTTCTACTATGAACAGTTCTGCTTGTTTGAATTAATTGGCTCAGTTAAGTTATGAATCATGACTTGGTGAAAATATATGAGTTGTGGTACTTTTCTTAAGATTTCCAAAAAGTTAAATATCATGATTTTTGGCTAAGTATATCTTGAGTTATACTTGCTTAAATCTCTGTGGCTGTTTCTGTCCAAAACCAGAGAGGGTTTCCTTGTTCTTATTGTGGGGCCTTCTTAGTAGTAGAATTAGCTTTAGCTGTTTACAACAAAGTTGTTTATAATTTTCTAAGCTTTCTAAAAAGTCTAGAACCACATTTATTGGACATGTATAACTCCATTTATAGCTGTTTAAAGTGGCATGTCAGTTTTTGTCTATGTTTTGGACAGAGGTGCAATTATTGGATTAATTGACCCTTCAAACTATAGAATCATCTTAATATGAGAATAAGAAAGTTGTAGGTAACTTCCTAATATTTTCAAAAAGTTATGGTTCATATTTGTTGGAGGTCTAGAACTCCAGTTATGCTTCTCTGAAGTTCCTATCAGTTTTCTGTACCACTGCTGTTGGGCTGGATTTGCAGTTTTGGCTTGTGCAATCATTTTCGTGGTGTAAATGATGTTTGCTATGGTTGTAGTGAATACAAAAGTTGTATAAAATTTCATAATATTGCTTGTGTTCAAATTGTAAGACCATAGGCCTGATAGTTTAGGAGTTACCTGACTTTTAAGTCTTCTGTCAAGTTTTGATTGTATTCGGAGCAGATCTGAAAGATGCTAGTGTTTGATTTAGTTAGGATTTGAATCACACCTAGATGATAATAAGGAAGTTGTATATAATTCATGTATCTATCTACTGTTGAAATTTGGTGTCATTTGGCCAAGTAGTTTGTGAGTTATGCCTGTTTAAAGTTAGATGTCAGAAATGGCTGCTCTCTGTCAATTGTGGACCAGTTTCTATAAATGAGTATATTTGACTTAGTTAACTTGAGAATCATGATAAGATGATTAAAGATGAATTGTAGAAAATTTCATAAGCTTTTCAGATTGTCTTGTTGCATGTCTTTTTGGATTAGTATAACTCCTGTTATGAGTAAAATTAGCTGCTGTTGTTGCAGCCTTGACTCTGTGATTGCCGTGAATAACTTGTTTGCTTGATATGAGTTGATGTGATGATTTAGAGGCTAGGCTAATTAAGATAACTTGTTAGTTGCAGGTGCCAAGCCCTTAACTGAAGATGAGCAATTGTATATTAGGTTGTCTAAACTTGGCAAGTTAAAATAATCTGAATAGAACGTAAGTAAACTAATATGCCATGCTTGTTGTACTTGCTATCTCGATGTTTGGTTTGATGTGAATAGCTTGCTCTCTATAGTTAGTTGTGTGAGGTTAGTTAAATAGCTATTGGTGTCTATGTCTTGTATAATCTTGTGTTTGTCTTGAATGCTTATGTGATGCATCTTGTGTTATAATTCATCACATTCATACACATGCATCTTGCATCTTATTTAGGTACGCTAGATGAACCACGTGAAGGACGTGATGTTGGAGTCGAACCCGAAGACGGTGCAAGCTAACTGAACTGACTTGTGTCGGATCCCAGGCAAGCTCCAGAGCATTATAAGTCTCCTAATTTATAAAAGCAATTCTTTCTATATATATGAGTTTATATATTGTTGCATTAAGTTGTAGGAGTTGATTGAAACCGTTGATGCATTTATTACTATCCTTGCCTACCTTATTACCTTTTACCCTGTTAGGTCAGGATCGAATAACTACTTAGCCTTGCTTAGACCGGTAGCGATCGGTGATATCCGGTCACCTACATTATAGGTGGTTACTGGAAGAATTTAGTTATGGAAAGAATGATATCCTGGAATTAACCATGTGTGATGGATAATTGGAGACCGGACGGAAAAGTTGGAGGCAACCAGACAGGGTTCTGGGGTGCTGTTAGTTTCCATCTGTGTCGATTAAGGACTGACCGTTGTTGGGCCTCGGGTCATGTTGAACGCATGCCTTACATTTAGCTGGCCGAATAAAGCACCTTTCGACCGCGAAGCTGGGAGATTATTCGGGCCGAGTAGATTGTCCGCAGCGCACTGTACCGGAGCAGGTGTGGTAGGACACGGGGGCGCGATGATAAGACCGAAAGGCAGTCGGTCGGCCCCCGGGTACATGTGGTTCCTGGCAAACTCGAGATTTTTTCTAGATAGTTGATGTAACGTCCCGCCTCTCCGAGGCCGGGCCCACTTACATCTGGCAGCTTCTCTAGGATATAGATTGCCCTCACAGACCAACACAGGTCTTTTCTGCGCACTTTGTCCTCACTCGTGCGCACCCGGGAAGGACTTCCCGGTCGGTCACCCATCGCTCTAGGCCAAGCATGCTTAACCTCGGAGTTATTTGCAGATGGGCTTCCGGAAAAGAAGTTGCAACTTATTGGTATGAGTATCCTATTAATCCTGTTAAGCCCTGGGCCGGGATGTTACAGTTGACTCGGTGACCGATACCTCACTTTAGCGGGTGAGTGAGGTTTATGTAAGGAATAAATCATCAGCTAGTTAGGAATCGATTCGAATCGCCATCGCTCCTGGATAGTGAGCACTTGACTCGAGCTACGGCATCGTAGTAATTATTATGGAACAATGATGGTTATCTGGATAATATGTGATATGCTAAATCTAAATTGGTAACTGGATGTTGTTGGTTAATCAAGTGATTGCTATAGTACAGGTGCTTACCTAGATGGATAGGTTATAATAAAGATGATGCAAAGTACTTAAAATGGTTTATTCATGATAGCTTATGCTTTTCGCAAACGAGTCAACTAGCCCACTAAAGAAAGCCTTGCATAATCCTTGGTGTCACTTTATTTCTGGTTTACGACGGGTAAGTCTGGCTGAGTACATTCGAGTACTCAGGGTTTATCCCACCATGTTGCAGGTGAAGTTCTTGGCCTGCGGAAGATGGTGGCTAACCACCGGTGAGCTCAGTGACTCTATATTTACTTCTCACCTATATGCTTTTATCAGAGGATGTCACTTATGCTAGCAATGTATTTGGAACTTATATTAATGTAATCATTTGAAAGCTATGTTATTTTCAATAATTGGTTTTGAAACCCAAACTTGTACTATTATTTGTGAACCACTTTGTAACATTATTTCTGCTGCAACTCTGTGTATGTGATGTGTATTTGCTTAATCACGCGATCTTGGTTGTGATGTTGATTTACCGAGGTCCTTCGTGACACTCGGCGGACTACCGGGTTTGTATAAGTGAAAGTATGCGCGTGTCAACGTGTTAGCGGGGATAGTCATACTTGATCTTGTATAAATTGGGCGGTTCTGTCACAAACACCACCGCCTGCCCCCGATGATGACCTACCGGTGTAGCCGCCACCGTTTCGTCCTCCGCGACCGGCTGCCGCCGAGGAGGAGCCGCCAAAGAGCAGTTGTCGGGCATGCTGGGGCGCTGGAGTCGCCCACGCGTCTCCTGCTCCGGCACGCGGTGGGCGATAGGGAGGGAGGCCGGAGCCCCTGCTGCGTCCAGGAAGGAGCTCGACGTCGTCGCCCTAGAGGAAGTCTCCGTACAACCGAAGCCCCGGGAACCCCTCCGCCGCCGGCGCTTGCGAGTTGAGGTCAAGACCGGCGCGGGCAGAGCCGCTCGTCGATGGTTGCGAGCTCCACAAGTCGTCAAATCCGTCTCCGTCCATGGCGAACTTCTCTAGATCAGAGCACAGCAGAGCGGGGCCGATCTGGAGGTACGGAGACGTGGCTCACTCTCACCTGCGCAGCAAGTGGCCTGGTGGAGGCGACCTGCTGTGGCCGGAGCTTACGGCGGCGGCGGCCTTGGAGACGGAGGGGAAGGGCGCGGCGGGAGGGAGGGAGGCGGCGCGGGCGACCAAGATCCGCCTCCGGGGGGCCGCCGGCGCTGCTCCTTTGGTGGATTGAAGCGGCGGCAACGCGGTTGGGACCGGCGGCGACGCGAGTCGCGATGGGGGGATGGGAGTCGCGAGGATCCGGTGCGGGTGGAGTAATAAAAAAATAAGAGTTTCCAGTGGGCCCCACCAGAACTAGACCAAATAATCACCTCTTTTGGGGGATAGTTTTTTGGGGCGGGCTAGTTGCAAATAACCCACTCTAGCCCTCCTGTTTGGATACTTTTGGGCTAGTTGAGCTCAAACTAGCACAAACTAGCTCTAGCCCCTGGATCAAGCAGGGCCATAAACGAGCCAATCGTGAGTCGGGGACTCGGGGTCTAGCAGACATCTGTGGTGAACGTGGGCCGACTCACGCTGTGGTTTTTTTTCGCACGTGCCTGCCTTGAAACCACGAGATTCGCACTGAGATTCGTGACCAGCAGAAGAGAGACAATAGGGGCAAAATTTACTTTACCGCCGACTCACTCACTTCCCATACGCCGTGGAGCCCGAAACATATTTGGCTAGTTTGCAACCAAATCTTTTTTACAATTTCCTACAATACTACCCAGGTATTTAATTTTCACACATATATGCATTTTTGAGAATGATACGACGACTCATTTTTTAGACATCAAAAAGACTGAGACTGAAACTGACAAATCTAGATATTGATGAAGTCATCATAGACGTCTCACTATCGAAAACAACGCTATTAAATCCCAGAATAAATATATAAAATACTAAAAAATGTGATTAGATTGTAGTAGAATATATTTTTACAGTATATACCTATGTGGAGTCGTGAATCGTAATATTTTTAAAAACTATATAAATTTAAGATAACTTAACTTTAACCAAACCTGTAGTTATATTTTTCGAGATGGAGGTAATGGTTTTGTATTACTAAAGTTTATTGAATACGCAGATGGAACCGATATTTTTGGTATATACAACTCTAGGCAGTTTGACCAAAAAGAGAACTTATTTAAAGAGGGAAGACTGATTTAAAACAATATATTGGCCAGAGTGACATAGTTCTCTCTATAAGTAACCATGATGTCTATTACTTGGCCAGGTAAAAAAAATCATTAAGGATAATATGTAGTCAATACATAAAAAATACAATCATTGTTTTGTAGGAAAACCTTAAAACATTTTAGTTTCAAACTTGTGAGCTATATGTGTGCTGAATTCTATTGGAAAATCATGTCAAAACCTCATAAGTGTGAAGGATTTCATAAGAATAGTATAATATGAAAGAAGAAATTAGTTATCTACCCCTTCTGTCCAAAACAAATAACTTCCTAAAAATTTTAAGATAGGTTAAGAACGCTGGCGAAATAGTACAATATTCAAACGCCAGAAAATAATTTTGGAAAAAAGAATGGCACCAAGAATGGCAGCACATTGTCATTTTTTACAAGTGTATCCAGTTGTATTCCATTGACTATAATATATATTGCGGTGATGATCCCCACGTTGTGGTCGCATTCGGCATTGCCTGATGATGGACACCCACATTCTGTGTCTCGTTCAGACAGTCAGACGACGGCCATGGATAATTCAGGCACCAGCACCGAGCACCGAGCACGACCCAGGCTCCATCCCCACGCGCAGTGCATTCCTCGGATTCGTTCGGCCCTCTCCAGCCCAGCTCCGATTCCAACGACCACCGCTCCTTCCCCGCCCCAGCCTAGCATCGCAGCGCAGGCCCTGCGCCGCCCTCCGCGCACGTCCAAGTATCCTTCGACCGCAACCGCGCGCACCTCTCTACCTCGACGTCGTCGCCTCTGCCAAGGAGTCGTACGTGTGATCTATCCGGACCTCCCGTCGGTTCCTTCTGTCCTGCAGAATCTCGGCGGCGCTGCCGTGACCCGTGGGCACTGAAATCCAGACGCTCCTTCCTGGGATGGACGCCCTTGTTCATCCGGCCTGTGTCTCGGATTTTTTCGCTGACCGCCCGCGCTGAGCCCGCCCGCCGACAGGACGATGTAGAGGAGCGCAAGAACGGGAGGCGGCGTTGGGGACGAGAACCGAGAAGATGGAGGGGCGCAATCCCATGCAGAGATTTGTTGATAGCCCAAAGCCATATAACAGAAGGTACGTTGATGTTCTTTGCATCCCCGATTTCGCAACTGGATTGGTCGTTTCATGACTGCGGTTGTCGTTTTGTGCATCCATTCTGGTTTTTCAGAAACTGATGCAACCATTTTTTTCCTCTTCCAGGAAAGCGTGCGGAATGCAAACAAGGATGGATTCTAGTGACCATGGCGATCGCCAAGGTCCGAGAGCCAGTGAATTGCCAGGCAAGATGGACAATGACCATGCCGATCGTCAAGGCTTGAGAGCCTGTGAATTCCCAGCCAAGATGGACAACGACCATGCCGATCGTCAAGGTTCAAAAGCCTGCGAATCGCCAGGCAAAGCCTGTGAATTGCCAGGCAAAATGGATAATGACCACCCCGTCCGTCAAGGTTTGAAAGCCTCTGGATTGCAACTGCAATCCAAGATGGATGCTACTGACGATGGCATTTGCCAAGGTTTGAAAGCCTGTGGATTGGCAACCAAGATGGATACTAATGACCAAGTCGACCGCAAAGGCTCCAAAGTATCTGGGGTGGCAACCAAGATGGATGCTAATGCTAGTGACCAAGGCGATTGCCAAGGCTTCAAAGTACGTGGCATAGAGGCCAAGATGGATGGTAACGACCATGCCGATCACCTAGGCTCCAAAGTCTGTGGAATGCCAACCAAGACAGATGCTGATGACCAATGCAGTAACCAAGGTTTTGTTACATGTACTGCTCCTATTTCTCTCCCTCTGTAAATTGTAAGCCTGCATTCTTTGCTTTGGATAAACCTAGATTCTACCCTGTATTTGATTGCAATTATAACCTTTTTTCCCAATGCATATAGTTCGCAATTCCATTAATGAATAAAACACTTCAGAATTTCAAGTTCTAGCATTATCTGGATGCTTCTCAGTTATAATGAAACTGTACCCAGTTTCAAAAAAAAAAATGAAACTGTACCACTTCCTTCTTTTTAATCTTATTTTTATTAGCATAACTAGCACCCTTTGAGTACAAAGAAAAAATATTGTTATTAATCATAAACAAAAACTAGATCAACTAAGGATGAACTAGATGGCTCTATAAGAAATAAGCACAAAAATTCGTCTTGATCGAGAGTCAAACTTGAGTGTGTAGGCACGACTCCACACACCGACTATGCTAGGCTTAGTTTTTTTTAGGAAACTAGGATTAGTTTCTATCATAGACAATCTGCAAGTTTATTTTATTTTGGCTATATGTGTTTACTAAATCAAGAAAAATAATCATCTTGACTAAGCTGGCCGCCTGGCCTCCTGCCGCTACATGAAAACTAGTAAAAATTGTTGCATATACATCTTCCGTTTGTCATATACTCATATCGACTGAATCCGTGTGTTCTCGAAAATACTATTGACCCTATGTGCTTCCATGATTGCTAACAGGTCCCTTTAAGGCAGCTGAGAGGTTAGATCATCTTCTGAACCAACCAGCAAACAGATCTTGTGCTGATTGTGGTGCTCCAGATCCAAAATGGGTGTAAGTATCCATCAATTCTACTAATTCTTTTTTTGTGTTGCTGCATTTCTTTTTATCCATGCGTTATTTCGAAAAATAAAAAAAATACCATATGTTGGTTGATATGAAAGAAGCAGTGAATTACATGTCCCTCTGCTTTACTGAACCTGAGCTGAAAACACTAAAATGCAAACTTGGGTACCCATCTCCACCTGGCCATTTTTTATTCACATAGACTCATGTGACAATTTTCTTGTGTTACAGGTCTTTTTGTGGTAGAAATATCTTCTCTTTATCAACGCAGTGAACAACCTGTTTCCTCAAAAAAAAACGCAGTGAACAACCTGCATACTGCATGTTACCATTTCATCCAATGTTTTTTTTTGTTTGCAGGTCATTGACTTTTGGTGTTTTCATTTGCATCAAGTGTTCAGGAGCTCATAGAAGTCTTGGAGTACATATATCCAAGGTAAGACATGTCTTAAAGTGTTCTATTATGACCTTTGGAGCACATACCAATTCACACTAGCCATTTGTTTTTGGTCTCCCATCTTTCATGGTCATTATTTATTAGATTTGTTCGTATGAATGGCTATTGGATGTGTTGTTACCACTAAATACATAAATGCACATGAATAGTCCTGTGAAATGTCTTTCCAACACGGTTGTCACCATGAATCACTCGAGTTCAGTGAGAGGCTGAGAACTAGAGCATGCTCAAATCTACCTTAGTTTAGTGGTTCGAATATTCACTGTTCGGGGTTGACCAGAAATCTGTCTATTTCAGGTGGTTTCGGTGAAGCTAGATGAGTGGGCAGATGAGCAAGTTGATATTTTAGCCGATTCAGGTGGGAATGCTGCTGTAAACATGATATATGAGGCATTTGTGCCTGAAAACTGCACGAAGCCAAAGCAAGATTGTTCTGCAGAGGAGCGCAATGATTTTATTAGGTAGACGTTAATTTCAATCTTTTGATGTCTTTCTTGACACATTTGCATAGCATTTTATTTATTTATATACATTTGCCAGATAAATGATCTTTCGCCTTCTTATCTGCATATATGTGCATGCAGGCGAAAATACGAGGCTCAACAGTTTTTGACTAACCCCCAGCTTTCATGCCCTCCGCGACGCAACGACAAACATAATCACCACCCCCATAGTACTAGTTCAAGTCGACATGGTTTAGGCCTTTCATTCAGGAACAGCTGGAGGAGAAAAGAACATGAGTCCAAAACAGCAAAGAAAACAGTACGATTGCATTATTCCAAATTCACTTTAGTCTGCTTTAAATGTTGAAAACTATTTGACCCTCTGCTATCTTATAGATCGAGGTGGGTATGGTAGAATTTGTAGGATTGATTAAGGTTGACATCCTAAGAGGCACAAATCTAGCTATCCGTGATGTCATGTCAAGCGATCCTTATGTTATTCTTAACCTAGGACACCAGGTAAGCAATTCCAAATTCACCAAAGTGCATCCGAGGGCTATGCAAAGCCTTTCTGTTTCATGACTCATGGTTCCTTTTTTTCACCTGTGCAGACAATGAAAACAAAGGTGGTAAAGAGCAGCCTAAATCCTGTATGGAATGAAAGACTTATGCTTTCAATACCTGACCCGATACCGCTGCTTAAACTGGTAAGCACTGTTATTGCTTCTCTTAAGGTTTAAGGTGCACAGGAAATTCATCAGATGCGCTTGCTTACTTTGGCCGCCAGCCTTACGTGCTTGAAACCTCCTGACAGCAAGTCTATGACAAGGACACGTTCACTACTGACGACCGGATGGGGGAGGCTGAGATCAACATCCAACCGCTGGTTGCCGCAGCCAAAGCCTTCGAGACCTCGGCCATCGCAGACACCGCGCAGCTTAACAAATGGATGGCGAAGGATGGCATCTGGATCCCGAGGGACAGCGCCATCTCCATCGTCAACGGCAAGGTGAAGCAGGTGGTCAATGTCAGGCTTCAGAATGTTGAGCGTGGCCAGCTTGAAATGGAGCTCGAGTGCGTCCCTCTCACTCAATAGCTGTGCCTGCAGAAAGGGGCTGCCCACATCACACGAACAACTTCGTTACAATGCATGAGACAAGAATTCAACCATGCGTTGAGGTTTCCATGTGTGGATTGTATATTTGTATCTGTAAAGCTGGGAAGGGATATTATAGGATGGAAGTTGTGATTTGTTCAGGTTCAGGGGAATGAGAAGTAAAGACCATTTTAGCACGGCCCTGCTTTGGTTTCAGGCATGTTCGGTAGAAGTCCAGCTTCACTTGGTTGGTTGTGTACTTCGTTAACCTCTGTTTGTGACAACCATCTGAATTGATGCAAATACTTTAGAACGAATTGGGAATGACGATTCTGTGTCGTATGTGTGGACAAACGAAACAAGGTATACCAGTCCCATTCCTGTTGAAATGTCAGCCTAGTATATTATCTGATGGCCTGATGCCTGCATTAGGCATCTGCATTTTACAGTTTTATGCGCTATCTATGCAGCATTTGCTGCAAGTGGGTGGAATAATCCGCCGGGTTTCAGCGTCAACATCACCGATGGCTGCTGTCCCTTTCTAATGCGAAGTCATGTTGAACTTTTTTGTCAAGGGAATACTTAAGATAATCCACCAGATGCTCTCATCCAAGAAAGATTCACCACTGTCTTCACGTGCAGGATTTTTTTTTCCCGAAAGAAAACTCACGTACAGAATTACTACATCTTAACTGGAGTAACCGGAATTCGCAAATTCATTTGTTTAGATGCAAAATTCAGTGACAAAGAAAAAAAACGCACACACTGTCCGTTCGCTGGAAGTTCCAGACCAGCCGGCTACTCCCCTCATATTTTACTGTTCACCAAACCAGCCGAACAGTGTTTCTTTCTCACACAACCAGCCAGTTTCAGTCAAGTTTCAGATCAGCGAACGGGGCCACAACCCCACTACAAACAGGTTCAAATGCGTTTTCTACGGGCACAACGTCAGTGGGGGCATCCTCTCATCCTGTCCGTCCATCCAAAGCTCTAGGCCACCCCTAACCGGGGGATTTTAGTATTTCACCCATCATAAAAAAACTGGTTCCGTATTTTTACCATCTCGCAAAGTGGTTTCGCTCATTTGCCATTATAAACCCGGTGTAACCTGCTGGATTGCCATTTGGGGAGTTTTCATTCGTGAAAAAAGAAGAAGACCAATCCTTCCACTTTCTACCCCTGCCTACCGTTCTTCATCAAAACGGATCGACGTAGAAAACGGATCGGCCCTGGAACACTTTGGTCTCCCGTTACTCTCTCCCCTCCCACGGCCAACCGACGAGCAGCGCCGCTCCATCCCCAGCGCCGTCCTCCTCTCAGGCCTGTCTCCAAGCCCCCGTCCCCCCCCGCTAACGCAGGGCTACCGCACGCCTCCCCCTCTCCTGTCGGCGCAGCGCTGCCCCCGTGCCTCCCTCTCCTCTGCTGGCACAGGCCCGCCCCCACGCCTCCCTGTCCTCTGCAGGCGCAGGCCTGCCCCTCACGCTGTAGCAGCTCCCAGCCATCACCGCTCCACTTCGGCGCCGCCCAAATGGATGGGAGCAACAGTTCGACGGGGGCACAGTCCAAGGGAGATGGTGGACAACCATAGCAGCTCAAGGACCTGACAGGAATAGCTAGAGAGATTGTGCTCTTGCTGAAATGCTTGATATTTGTTTGTGCACTTCTGGTAGTGACCAATTTGTATGGAATTATAAAGAGTGAGTGATGAGTGTGCTTTCTGTACTTGTAGCACTTGTGTGCTGAAATGAATGAATGAAAGTACTCACTAATGACTTGTGCCATATACCGTATCATGTGTACTCTGTCTTTTGTGACCAATTTTATACAAAATTTTGATAGAATTTTGGACATAATTTTGGCATCATTTTGACTGAATTTTGACAGAGTTTTGACTGAATTTTGACAGAATTTCAACACATTTCAGCACATAAGTAGTCAACTCATATCAGAATGACATACATGAGATCTCCATACATAGTAGAAGTTCAAATATAAAGTCCATGACTGCTCAAAAGACAGAAAACATAAACACAAGGTTCACACATAAGTCATACTGACATAACTAAAAATACACATGACTTCACACGAGTCAATATTTTCAGGTGGTCTTCTTTTTCCTTGGCATCAGCTTCTTTGCAGTTGTCTCCTTTGTTGTTTTTCCCTGGGTCTTGCAGGGAGTACTTTTACCTTCTCCCATCAGACTGTGCATTGGCTGAGCACTTGTGCCTTCTCCCAGCACACAGTGCATTGGCTGAGCACTTGTTTCTTCCTCCATTAAAAACGAAAGTTGTCCGATATTTGAAAAAAAAGTAAGTAATTAATGAAACATAATATTGTACATATGAATGAATAACAAAATGCTGGACACTTGTACCTTCGTGTCAACCTATTAGGACTATCCTGCAACACTGTTTTCCTTGTTCTGGTGAGACTTGTGACTGGTGAGACTTGGTCACATTCATTGTCAAGCTCCGCAGAAACATGGTTTTTTGCCCTCTTTGTAGGGACCTTAGCATTTTGGCCATACTTAGTAGTATTTGCTCTAACCTTCCTTTTTGGTGGCTTCTTGGTCCCATTAAATCTGCATTTGTAGCTAGTTTCTCCATGTCCCAATTCTTCACATCTTTTGCATTTTCTTTTCCCTCTAATCAGTTACATCTTTCCTTTAGCAGCCTCAACGGCCTCCAATTCAGCATCTTTGTCAGCTTCATTTGCAACCTCTTTGGTAACCTTCTTGGTTTTGCCACCACTGTCTCCTTCCAAACAACCTTTAATTCTTAGTTTCCTGTACCTTCAAGCACCTTTTTTGTCAAATGGTGCCCCAACAGGAAAATGAACATCAACTTTCGGCCACTGTGCCTTATCTGGAAGTGGTTCTATCAGTCTCTTGTATGCATTTTTGAAACCTCTGCACGGAGTAATAGTCATGAACGAAGTCCTCCAACTTTACATCAGCACTCTGTTGGGCTGTTATCAAGACCAAAGCATGCTGGCAAGGCTTTCTAGTGTGCTGCCATTCAAGACAGGTACATTCATGCAAGTATGACTTGACAACATGTCTATTATGTGTGCTGGTAGTGTCATGTACTTCTGTAGCAAAACAACCTGCCTTCACAATGGTCAGCTTTTCTAATCCCCTAGTCCTTGCTTTCAGTATAGATAGGACAGCAGGTAGGATCTTACCCTCAAGTCCCTCTGAAATCAACGTTCTCTTGTTCCATAATACCATTATCATCTCTCTAATCTTGTCAGCAAGCTCAACTACAGAAAGATCCTTCCAATCTCTAATCCAATTATTAAAAAACTTTGTAAGGTTGGTAACATAGTCGCACTTAATTTCTTGATTGAAAACACTTCTCATCCACAATAATTTGTGGTGGTTGTGAAGCCATTCCAATACTTCAGGGCAAGCTGTCACAATTTGATGGAGGAAATATTGGAAAACTTTAGGCCTATATGTCATTGTTGCAGGATACATTTTTGAAAAAATATCTCCACCAAATCTTTTTATGAAATTCTGCATTAGATGCCTAAAGCATTCTCTATGCTTAGCATTAGGGAAGACATCTTTAACAGCTTTCTCCAGTCCTTTGCATGCATCAGTGCAAAAAGCAAGTAGTGGTATGTTTCCTATTGCTTTATGTAGCTGAGTCATGAACCATGTCCAGTTATCTATTGTTTCCCCATCTATGGAACCAAAAGCAAGAGGGTACATCCAATTATGATCATCTATTGCAACAGCTGCAGCCAAATGTCCATTCCACCTGTCATTAAGTGCAGTTGAGTCTATGCTCAGATAAGGCCTACAACCCTTAAAAACCCTCAATGCAAGGACTTAATGCACAAAAAATCCGTGGAAGTAAACATTGCTATCTACCTCCTTTAAGTCAATTTCAATCACACTACCTGGTGCTCGCTTCAATACCTCTGCCCTCCAGTTGAACAACATTTGGAAGCTCTCCTCCCAGCTGCCAAATATTTCCCTCAAAGCAATATTCCTTCCCCTCGCCACTGTGTCATAATGAATTTTCACACTTGTGTTTGTCTTGTAGCTCCTATTGCAATTCTTTAGGGCCCATGTTGGGAGTCTTCTTAAGGTAGTGAATAGGCTTTGATGCTACCCAGCCACTTGTTGGAGTGGTGGTCTTTCTCCTTGCAGTAGAAGTGTATGTATGCTGAGAAATCAAACATGTGACCTACGAAATACCAATAAGTTAGATATTGACCAGCAACAAAACAAATGGATAAAAAATGTTAGCCACAAGTTAAACACCTTAATTGTTGCCCCATCAGGTTGCCTCCTTCCAACAATATGACACGGGCAACCTTCTGTATTGCAATCCCCAATGTACCGTTGTGGCTCAGATTTCACTATGTGCAGCTCGAACTCCTCATTTATTGCAAACTGTCTCATAGCCAATCTGAATTCTTTCATGTTATGGTACATAGTGCCAATATCCATACAAGGGTTATTTGGGTCATAGACTAATATTCTCTCCCCTGGCACATGATCTCCATAATATTCTATAGCCAATGCATTGCCACTAACATCACCACATCCATGGTCTACAGCCGGTGCATTGTCACCAACATCACAACTGTCTGCGACAGCATCTAATCTAAGCTCAAGCTCCACATCGAGCCTGGCTAAAGTGAATGCAAGGAAGATAGTTAAAATTCTATTCGAACGACTCTATCGACGTTTCGAACTATGTCAGAGGACTACAAATACAAGAGAGAGAAAGAGTGCATACCGAGAAATTAGATCACTCCAACTGCAATCCATGGCCGCAACAGGGTTGGGCTGTGGGGACGCGCCAGCCTGCCCCACGACCTAGGGCGGAGCTGAGGCGAGGAGGGGGGGGAGATCTCAGCAGGGGGGCGCCACCTAGCCTAGGGCGGCGTCGGCGCTTGGATGGACTGGGCGGAGGCGGGATGCGATGGCGGCGCTAGCAGCGTGCGCCTGGGAAGGGAGGCCGCAGGCGTCGATCCGTTTTGACGAACGGGAACGATGACTACTATCGTATAAGGAGAAAGCAGGCAGGGGTAGAAGTGGAAGGATATGCCTTCTTTTTTTCATGAATTAAACTCTCTAAAATGTATTTCAACGGACTACACCAGTTTTATAATGACAAACGAGCCAAATTACTCTGCGGAATGATAAACGCGTGAAACCAGTTTTTTTTTTTAAGGGTGAAATGCCAAAATCTCCTAACCGGTGGCATCAATCACCCATTCACTGCCCCCAGGCGTTGCTCTTGCGCAGCAATAAAGCCACCACCTCCTCTCGCTCCGCCGCCGCCGCCGCCTCCCTGTCGCCCACCACACCTCAGTCCCAAAACCCCGCCGCCGCGGAAAAACCCTAGGCGACCATGGACGCCGCGGCGCTGGAGTCGCTCATCCTGGACCTGCACGCCATCGAGGCCGTGAAGCTGGGCTCCTTCGTGCTCAAGTCCGGCATCACCTCGCCCATCTACCTGGACCTCCGCGCGCTCGTCTCCCACCCGCGCCTGCTCTCCTCCGTCGCCTCGCTCCTCCACGCGCTCCCCGCCACGCGCCCCTACGGCCTCGTCTGCGGCGTTCCCTACACCGCGCTCCCCATCGCCGCCGTGCTCTCCGTCGACCGCTCCATCCCCATGCTCATGCGCCGCAAGGAGGTCAAGGCGCACGGCACCGCCAAGTCCATCGAGGGCTCCTTCCGCCCCGGGGACACCGTCCTCATCATCGAGGACCTCGTCACCAGCGGCGCCTCCGTGCTCGAGACCGCCGCCCCGCTCCGCGCCGAGGGCCTCGTCGTCTCCGACGCCGTCGTCGTCGTCGACCGCGAGCAGGGCGGCAGGGAGAACCTCGCCGCGAATGGGATCACGCTGCACTCGCTCATGACCCTCACCGAGGTGCTCGCCGTGCTGCTCAAGCACGGCAAGGTGACCGAGGAGAAGGCGCAGGAGGTGAGGCAGTTCCTCGACGCCAACAGGAAGGTGGCGGTGCCGGGGGCGGCGCCTGTTAAACCCAGGGTGCTCAGGAAGCCATATTCGGAGAGGGCGAAACTGGCTGCCAACCCTATGGGGAAGAAGCTCTTCGAGCTGATGGAGGCCAAGCAGACCAACCTGTGTGTCGCTGCTGATGTTGGGACAGCAAAGGAACTCCTTGAGCTGGCTGACAAGGTAGGAGCGTATTGCTTTATTTAGTACTAGTTTTGGACTTCTGATGTTGGTTGGTACAAGGCTTATTTAAGACTTATTAAAGACTTAATCGAATAGACCAACATGACTTGATTTGTACTCTTGGACGCACATAATTAGCTAACTTTTCAAAATATTTTCAAGAGTTTATACTCTTCGATGCACACTAAGTAGGAATGCAATTTATAGGTGCAACACAATTTTGGCGCTGTGGCCTTGTGTACTATTGTGCAATAGGCATTTGCAGAAGTTCTTGATCTGTTAATTTTAGGTATGTGAAAATATTGAGAAATGAATTGGTGCCATATGTCTTCAACATTTGGCATTGTGAGTAGTGTATCCTGATTCAGTCATCATATCACATCATACCATTTTGTTTGCTTACATGCCTTTTGAATTTGCAAAAAATAGTAAAATCAGTAAGAATTAGACAGTTGTGTTCTTGTTCTCAATTCTCACGTCTTTTGAAGGATGAGTCTCTGGATTTGATATGTACATGTGCTTACACTATTTTCCAACTGTTTTGCAGGTTGGCCCTCAAATTTGTATGTTGAAAACCCATGTGGATATATTATCTGATTTTACACCAGATTTTGGCTCTAAGCTCCACTCGGTATGTCCTCTCATGATGATATACTGGTTTTTGTTCATGTTGCTTTTTGTGTTTTAACAAAATGCAACAATGCATCCAAGTGTCCTTGAGTAGACACCATGCCTTTTGTCCTGGATCAGGAATGGATGTGTGAGCAACTGAAAATGGGTCACTAATGGCCATGTTCCTAGCATTCTGTGCTTGCAAATGTGGTCTGTGGGTTTGTGTACGTGTGTGTGTGTGTGTGTGTGGGGGTTATTTTGGTGCTCCTTTGCCCTCTCATTTTCTTTTTATTCATCTTTAAAGAGAACCTCGTTGTGATGGGAGTTGTGCATGCATTAGGAGGTACATATGTTGAGGAGGTAAGGCAGCTGGTGATATTAGGATGGAGCAGATGGCTTAGATAGTCTACTGGCTTTAGTGGGAATGGAGTGGACCCAGGAAAGAGCAAGGACTGTGCAACTGGAGATGTGCTCACCTGCTTGGGAGGGTGCTAAGCCTTTGTTCATGGCATGACTTTGAGCTGTTAGTTTATAGAGTTAGTGGAGATTCTTTGGGCCAGACTGGTGCTACAGCCCCCCTAGCACCGTTCTTAGCTCTGCACCTTAGTGTGATACTGGCCTATCTAAGTGTCCTGTGTGGCTCATATGTACATGTGCTAGTATATTGTTCAAATTTGGTAGGTGGCCTGTCTAGTCACCTGGTTTTACTTGCACCTTGAGCTGCTGACTGTCCGGAGTGTCAAAGCAACTATCAGCAGAATACATTGTCTCTGATGATACAGTTATATTAGGTAGTACTCCCTGCGTTCCAAATTAAAGTTCACTTAGCCTACCCCAACTTGCTTGGGACTGAAAGGCTATGTTGTTGTTGTTGTTTGGATTTGTCCTAAGTTAAACTTTTCTAACTTTGACTAAGCTTATAGAAAAATCTACCAACATCTACAATATCTAGTTAGTTCCATAAATAAATTCTTCTTCATTAAACATATGTTTTGATATTGCGTTTATTTGAACTTGTAGACGCTAATATATTTTTCTAAAAGCTTGGTCAAAGTAGAGAACTTTTTTTACAGAGGCAAACCCTGCATTTACAGAAAGTTAGAGAACTTATGTCAACCAAACTGAACTATAATTTGGAATGGAGGGAGTACGTTTGATTTCTGCTATGATTAGAAGTTTCTTTGATCCATTCAATGTCCCCTATAATGGTTTCCATATTCCTATAATATTTTCACTTTGGGAACAATCTACCTATTCCAAAGATAATGTCAGAATTTCCTAAACCATATTTTGTTTGATAAACTACCAGATGTATTTTCTGTGATAACAACGAAATATTTGCTATTTAAGATGCTTAAATCGTTACCTGACTTGCCTTTTACACGTCTCCTCTTTATTTAATGGGTTTTTTGGATTGGTGCCATTGCAATTTTGCAAGTTTGGAGAAACGCCATTACTATTCATCTATTTGGAAACATGCCATCATAATTTTTCTTTAGCTTGAATCGTGCCATTTTATACGTATTCGACAGTGTTGGGCCCACGTGCAGGTGACTACAAGCCAGTGTATTCTCGTATGTCCCAAAATACCCCTACTGCTTCTCTCTCCCTTCACTCGCTGACGTGTGGGCCCCACACGTCAACTTCTCCTTCAACCTCTAGACAGATTGACCATTGGCCACCATTGGAGGGCGGCGAGCTCGGCTGGCTCGCGGATCCGGTCGGCCACCGGCGCCAGTGAGGTCTCGAGCCTCTGAACCGGTTGGCCGCCGGAGCCGTACTCGACTCGGTCGCATCAGGCCGCCGGAGTCAGTGTTCCAGGCTTCCAAGCGTTCGGCCAACAAAACCGGTGCTCGCACCGCTGGGGTTCGCAGCTGTTGCCTCTCGCTCAGCGCAACAGCAGGTGAAGGAAGTGGGGGAGGCCACGACATGATTGCGGACTAGGCTCGGAACTGACGAAGGTCACCTGGCCCGGTTGCGGCACGTTGGATTGGAGCTCATGCGGTCGTCGCGCATGCGCTCTTGCTTTGCCTGATGCATCCACACAGGACCTTTAATTTGTTGGAGATGCGGTGCTGTGCTGCTCCTGCCCTGTCCCTGCGCGAGTTGCCACTGTCAGGATGGATAAGGCCAGAGCAAGCAGACATCATCGACCCCACCGGCGCCCATGGCCGTCCGGATCCACGAGCCAGCTGAGCTCGCCGCCCTGGGCCTGGGCGGATGCCGGCTCGTCCTGGGCCTGCCACTGGCCGGCGGCCAATGGTCGATCTAGAGGTTGAAGAAGAAGCTGACGTCTGGGGCCCAAACATCAGCGAGTGAAGGAAGAGAGAAGTAGCAGGGGTATTTTGGGACGTACGAGAATACACTGGCCTGTAGTCACCTGCACATGGGCCCAACACTATCGAATACGTATAAAATGGCACGATTCAAGCTAAAGCAAAATTATAATGGCATGTTTCCAAATAGATGAATAGTAATGGCGTTTCTCCAAACTTGCAAAATTGCAATGGCACCAATCCAAAAAACCCTTATTTAATTGGTTCCTATCTTTCTGTTGAAGATTGCTGAGAAGCACAACTTTTTGATCTTCGAAGACCGCAAGTTTGCTGACATTGGAAATACAGTAACCATGCAATATGAAGGGTGAGAAAAGAACTTTGGTATCTACATGCTCACTTGTATGTTGCATCTTTATATTTGTGCGCTATAATTTTTTTTTTCCTGCTTTGGTTCAGAGGAATATTCCGCATATTGGACTGGGCCGATATTGTTAATGCGCATATAGTACCTGGACCTGGAATCGTAGATGGCTTGAAGCTGAAGGTATCTTATGCTTTTATGTATATTACTTGCATGGCAACTATTAGTACTGACTTGAATAAGTTACTGTTGCATATAAGAATAGCTGATGAATCATGGCACTCACATCAACTGTTGTGTTCTGGCCTTGAAGGGTTTGCCTAAAGGAAGAGGACTACTTCTACTCGCTGAGATGAGCTCTGCTGGCAACCTTGCTCATGGAGATTACACTGCTGCTGCTGTAAAGATTGCTGAGCAACATTCTGACTTTGTGATGGGATTTATCTCAGTAAATCCTGCATCTTGGTCAGTAACACCATCAAGCCCGGTGTTTATCCATGCCACACCTGGAGTTCAGATGGTCGCTGGAGGAGATGATCTTGGGCAACAATACAACACTCCTGAGTCTGTAAGTACAACTGTGCCTGTACTGTCTGCTTGTGTGGTTATTGGAATATTGGTGTTTGTTCATACATCCTAGTGCTTTTAGTTTGCTATACCTGTGCACATCCTTGCAAAATTTGAATTTGGTAACATCACTACATTATACAATTTGCAAAGCATCAGTTTTGTTGGTAGGCAGGTTTTCCTTTGACCATGTGGAAGTATATTTAGATCATAATGGCCACAGCCATTAAAATACTGTCATTTTGTTTAGTACCAAAATTTTACTTCACATATTGTTGAAGCTGTGTTGATATATATTTTGGCATGGACAAATATTGCTGCTGTGAGACTATTCCCCTTTTGAAAAGTTCAAATAAAATCTTGATACATGCTTCAGTTGGATGTTTTCTTGCCTAAATCGTTTATGACAATCTGAGTACTTTTTTTCCCTCGTAACATTAGCATTCCCTGATATATCATGGATTTGCAATTCAGGTGATAAACTACAGGGGCAGCGACATAATCATAGTTGGACGCGGGATTATAAAAGCTAGCGATCCTATGAAGACGGCATGGGAGTACCGCTTGCAAGGGTGGCAGGCATACAAGAACAGCTTGCTATGAGGGGGCGCCATAAGCATTCCGAGTGGGCAAATCCAAGCATTTGGCATAATAAGAGCATGCGGAAAGGTCCTCCTACAGTTGTGTCAGGACCTAATTGCAATCAGACTCACTGCAGAGGCGACTCATCCGGAGCATACCACATCATCGTTTGTGTTAGAATAATTTCCTCTTGGTTCACTTTGTTCTTGTTGTTTGAGTTATTAGGCATTGTGATGCCTGTGGTGGGTTGGGTTAGATCGTCTTATTGACACTCTGGGTTTAGCTCCGGACACCCGAGCAATCAGCTTCGGTCCGCAGAAACGCAGAAACAACCGAACGGCTCATTTGTCTTCAGCCGCAGATTCCGCTGTAAAAAAAAAATACTTTTCACGCTCGCCGCTTGTGCAGATTCCGCTGCAAAGACTTGCCACGTGCGGGTGGCGCATCGTCGTTCTCACTTCACCTGACGAGTGACGACAGGCCTCAACTACCGTTGGCGCAGTCCGCCGCTCCCGTGTGGGCCTGTAGAAGAGCATTTCTACACGTAGTACTCATTTCCACAAAGAAAAATGTCGAGACAGCTCTGTTCGCTTGAACTGTTTTAGCAGTATTCTTCAGCGAATGAGCAGTATTCTTCGTCTCGCACCCGCGCCTGCTCGCCTCCGTCGCGTCCCTCCTCGGCGCGCTCCCGGCCACGCGCCCCTACGACCTCCTCTGCGGCGTGCCCTACACGGCGCTGCCCTTCGCGGCCGCGCTCTCCGTCGCCGCCTCCGTGCCCATGCTGCTCAGCCGCTACGACACCAAGCGCGTCGAGGGCGCCTACCGAGCATCCCAGACGGTGCTCATCGTCGAGGACCTCTTCACCAGCGGCGCCTCCGTGCTCGAGACCGTGGGCCCGCTCCGCGCCGAGGGGCTCGTGGTCGCCGACGCCGTCGTCGTCATCGACCGCGAGCAAGGTGGGCGGGAGAACCTCGCCGCTAACGGGGTCGCGCTGCACTCGCTCATGACCCTCACGGAGATGCTCGCCGTGTTGGTGAGGCACGGGAGGGTGGGCGAGGAGAAGGTCGCCGAGGTCAGGCGGTTCCTCGACGCCAACAGGAAGGTGGCGGTGCCCGGCGTGCCTGCTGGACCGCCCAAGCCGTCGGCTGCTACTGCTAGGAGGAAGTCCTTTGCGGAGAGGGCCGGGTTGGCCACGAACCCCATGGGGAGGAAGCTGTTCGAGGTGATGGAGGCGAAGCAGAGCAACTTGTGTGTTGCGGCGGAGTTGGGACAGCGAAAGAGCTACTTGAGCTTGCTGACAAGGTATACATGCCATTAGTTCTTGTGTTGCTTGGTATTTCTATTGTTGATAGTGGTTTAATTTGTTTGCCCCACATGTGTAGGTTGGTCCAGAGATTTGTATGTTGAAAACTCATGTTGATATCTTGTCTGATTTTACACCGGATTTTGGGGCCAAGCTTCGCACAGTATGTTCTCTTCTGACAGCATTTTCCTTATCTTCTCTTTTGTTGTATATTATTAGACTGGGTGGATATTATTAATGCGCATATAGTTCCTGGACCTGGGATTGTAGATGGCTTGAAGCTGAAGGTACTTTATAACATATATACATAGGCCTTACACAACTTCTGAGTTAATTAAAGATAATAGTTGATGTTGCAGCTGCTAATAGCTCATACATGTGTTGCTCACAGTAACTATTGTGTTCTGGCATTGAAGGGTTTGCCTAAAGGAAGGGGCCTATTTTTGCTCGCTGAAATGAGCTCAGCTGGCAACCTTGCTTATGGAGATTACACTGCTGCGGCTGTAAAGATTGCCGAGCAATATCCTGACTTTGTAATAGGATTTATATCAGTAAATCCTGCATCTTGGTCACCAGCACCGTCGAGCCCAGCATTTATCCATGCCACTCCTGGAGTTCAGATGGCTGCTGGAGGAGATGCCCTTGGGCAACAATATGACACTCCCTTTTCTGTAACTGTGCTTTTGCCATTCAATTCTCGTTGCTGTGGTGTTTTGTTCAGAAATCTTCAAAATTATTATATATCTTCAAAATTGCTAGGTTAGATTAGTTATACTACCTTATACAGGGGTGCCAGTTCTTGAAAGTTTTAAATAAAAATGGCACCACCTTAAAAGGTGGGCATCAGTTTGACAATATGAAAGTACATGTAGATAATATTGGCTATAAGTATTATAATATATACTTGCACTGCTGAGTGCTTCTATATTTTAAACGATGACAGTGGTGCAGTACTGTAAACAAACATCAACATAACTTCAGTATTTCTGGTTTGTTAAAAGAATAGATATTGGATGTGTTTAGAATATAGATACCCCCTTTAACTTGCAAACTGAATAATAATATGTTTCTTCTTTATTTATATCGAGACTTTGTCAGAGGATGTCATAAGACTAGCCTAGTTCTTCTTTGTTCTTTACTTCAGTGATATGAACTTCTGACATGAGATTAGTGCTATTCAAAACAAAGAATAAACTTCTTAGGAGACTGCATTTAACTGTAAAACTGTACCGTGTGTTTTGATTCACTCAAAAATTATCCCTCTGCTCAAACTTGCGTGCCTTGGCATATCATGAAGACATGAACTGTGTGCTTGAATGTTGAATTATCTTGTGGCCCACTCTGTTTGATGTCTACGTCATAATCTTTTCTTTTCATTTTAATCTGGTAGTTTAGCTTGCTAATTTAAGTGGATATACGTTGGTAGGAAATTTCAATGGTATTCGTTTGGGTCTGATTTCTGAAAGCTTCAGACTTCTTTCAAATGCCTTACACTGTTCTGTGAGCTTTTCTGACTTGCAACACTGTGTGATACCAGGTCATAAACGATAGAGGAAGTGATATAATTATAGTCGGGCGAGGGATTATAAAGGCCAGTAACCCTGCAGAGACCGCGAAGCAGTATCGTATCCAAGGGTGGCAGGCATATCAATCCAGCTTGTCTTGAGGATGTTTAAGCAACTCTCCAAACGTAACCGGAGGGCATTCAGGAGACTGTTGATGTAATAGTAGGAGTATGCCCCATCTTCCCACACACATACACACACACACAAAAAGAGAGGAGTATGCCCCATCTATGCATGCAACTGCCCGTCATTCTCACGCAGTGATTTTCGGTAATTATTCTCACTGTACCCCGGATGCTAGAATTTGAAATAAGGGAATGCCAAATTGTAGCTGAACTTCCCATATGTACGTCTCTCCGGTGATAGTACTGGCTTCTTTTTTCGCATTTGGACCGAACTTATGTATTTCTCCTTATTGATTTATGTATCTATCCTCTATCCCTCTATCCTCTCCCAAATACTAAAGAGGCAAAATTTCCTCCGATTTTTGGTACGAAACTTTTGGTCTGGCCTCCTCTAGCTAATATATTGCCGTGTGTTTCCGGTGGAGACGTTCAGCACGTATTCATCCGTACGCTCGCCGTCAAACTCCGAAACCTTGTCAAAGTTGAGCCAAAATCACAGCCATAAACAAACCGAGACTAAACAAAATAAGAGAACATCAGCGACAAGCTAAGGAAAAAAAAGATAACCGTCGCAGAGCAAGGGTGCTTCCTGGGACTAGAAAAAATTACGCCCTGTTCGCTTAAACTTATTCAGAACTACTTTTCAGCCATGGAATCAGAGCAAGGGTGGAAAGAAACTATCTTTGATGTCTACGACATAGTCTTTTCTGTTCATTTTAATCTGGTAGTTTTGCTTGCTAATTTCGGTGGATACACGTTAGTAAGAAATTTTAATTGTATTCGTTTGGGTCTGATTTCTGAAAGCTTCAGAGTTTTTCTTTCAGATGCATTACACTGTTCTATGAGCTTTCCTGACTTGCAACACTGTGTGATACCAGGTCATAAACGATAGAGACAGTGATATAATTATGGCCCTGTTTGGTTCCGCTCATACGCGCGTTCGCGAAGGGAGAAGCAGGATAATCCCTCCAAACGGCTCGTGACGGTCTCCATCACAAACGCGGCGTTCGCGTTCGATTTCCACCCCGCAACGGCGATTGGAAAAGCGACCGAAGGGCTACGATTTGGAAAACGCGAGCCGCGTAACCGAGCGCTGGCAATCCCTCCCAGGCGGATCCGTCTGCTCGCTTCCACTCCGTACCCAAATCCGCCCGAAACCCTCGATCCTCGCTTCCCTTCCTCCCTTCGCCGGCGGCGGGAGGCGCGTCGGCCATGGCGTCACGTGCTCTCCCGGTCCTTCCCTGCCTGGATGCCATGGCGCTGGAGCAGCCGCCGCCGTCACTCGTCAGCGAGCTCCTCGAGGAGATCTTCCTCCGCGTCGCCTCCCCTGCGGACCTCGGCCGCGCCTCCGCCGCGTGCGTTTCCTTCCACCGCCTCATCAGCAACCCGACGACGCCCGCCCGCAGCTCCGCCGACCGCCGGAGCTCCTCCTCGCCTGGAGCTCCTCCCCCTCGGAGCCCACAGCCGTAGCTTCTCCCCCACGAAGAAGGACCTGGATGTAAATAGAAACTTTTATTTGGGTCCAGTTGTAAGGCTATAGACTCATAGGAATAGTAGTAAACAGTGCTACATAGTTTGAGAAAAGTCAGGGTTCCTAGTGCAAAATGTCCATCCTAAAATAATCGAGCCAGCCAAACGCTCAGCTTAGATTTTACGTATCGCAACTTATCAGATAATCCTACTCAGCTTATAAGCGAGACTCAGATGAGCTGAACCAAATAGGGCATAAATGCTCTGTTCGCTTGGCTGATAAGTCATGACTGAAAGTACTGTTGACTAATTTGTTGTGAGATAAAAATTATTCGTTGGCTGTAAAAGTACGGCAACTGTGCAGAGACCGCGACGGTGGCAGGCGTATCAATCCAGGCTGTCTTGAGGAGGATGTTTAAGCAACTCTCCAAACGTAGCCGGAGGACATTCGGGCGAGTGTTGATGTAATAAGTGTATGCCCCATCTATGCATGCAGCTGCGTTCTTTCACTTTCACTTGCCCATCATTATCACGCAGTGATTTTCAGAAATGGTTCTGACTCTAACCCCGGAAGCTAGAATTTGAAATAAGTGAAAGTGTGGGAATAATTGATTGTATTCCATACGTGTACGAGTACATATAGGGCAGCCGGGGTGGCATGCAAGCCTACCGCACAGGCGCGTGATTACATCCACAATTAAGGGACCTACTATATATACAATATGCTAACACTCCCCCGCAGTCTGATCGGGAGCATGGCGGACATTCAGGCTGGATCGAAACTCCTGAAACAACGAGGTAGGAAGGCCTTTGGTGAAGACGTCGACGTACTGTGATGTCGTCGGAACATGAAGTACCCGAATGTGACCGAGGGTGACCTTCTCCCTGACAAAGTGAAGATCAATCTCAACATGCTTTGTCCGCTGATGCTGCACCGGATTGCTAGAGAGGTAAACAGCACTGATGTTATCACAATAGACCAGGGTGGCACGGCGAGGCGGGTGGCGAAGCCGGCGGAGCCAAGTAGCTTCAGCAACACCATTTGTCACAGCACGATACTCGGCCTCTGCACTGGACCGGGAGACTGTTTGCTGACGCTTGGAGGACCAGGACACCAGATTGTCCCCAAGGAACACTGCGTAACCGGAGGTGGAACGTCGAGTGTCGGGACAGCCGGCCCAGTCAGCATCAGTGTAGACGACCAGCTCCGCAGGTGGTGACCGACGCATGGTCAGCCCAAGTGAGAGAGAACCCTGCAGGTAGCGCAAAATCCTCTTGAGTGCAGCAAGGTGGCGCTCACGAGGATCATGCATATATAAGCAAATCTACTGAACTGCAAAGGCGATATCTGGTCGGGTGAAAGTCAGATACTGTAAAGCACCAGCCAAACTGCGGTACTGTGTGGCGTCGGCAATCGGAGCCCCATCTGCAGATAATTTGGAGTGAAGGTCAACAGGGGTGCTGCCAGGTTTGCAAGCACTCATCCCGGCGCGCTCCAAAATATCCAGAGTGTACTGCCGCTGAGAGAGAAAAAGACCACCAGCACAATGTGTCACAGAGATTCCCAAAAAATGGTGTAGCTGTCCCATATCGGTCATGGCGAACTCACGCTGGAGAGCTGCAATAATCGGCTGGAGAAATCTGGCGGAGGAGGCGGTAAGAACAATATCATCCACATACAGCAGCAGATAGGCAGTGTCTGAACCCCGATGGTATGAGAATAATGAAGTATCAGACTGAGTCTCAACAAAGCCGAGGGACAAGGTGTGAGGCGAACCTGTGGCGCCAGGCACGGGGCGCTTGCTTCAGGCCATAAAGAGACTTGTTGAGGCGGCAGACATAATCCGAACGTGAGGAGTCAACAAAACCACTGGGCTGAACACAGTATACTGTCTCAGTGAGGGTGCCGTGTAAGAATGCATTCTTGACATCCAGTTGATGAATGGGCCACTGCTGAGACAATGCCAGAGATAGAACCACCCGGACAGTCGCAGGCTTGACCACTGGGCTGAAAGTCTCATCATAATCAACACCGGGGCGCTGTGTGAAACCCCGCAATACCCAGCGAGCCTTGTAGCGATCAAGGGAACCATCGGCCCGCAACTTGTGACAATAAATCCATTTGCCAGTCACAAGATTGACACCACGCGACCGAGGAACAAGGCTCCAAGTGTCATTGGCGAGAAGAGCATCATACTCAGCCGGCATAGCGGAGCGCCAATTGGGGTCTGACAGAGCGTCCCGAACAGAGCGCGACAAAGGCGACATGGGCACAGTGTGGAGGTTGAGGCGATCCACAGGTTGGGTGATGCCAGCCTTGCCGCGCGTGCGCATTGGTGACCGGGGTGATGGAGACGGGCGAGTGGCGATGGTGCGGCCGGTTGTCGTGGAGCTGCTGGCAGCAGCCCGTGCGGATGGCACAGGGGCAGCAACACCTGGCGCCGTGGTGCTGCTGGTAGCAACCCATGCTAATGGCATGTGGGCAAGCAAGGCCGGATGGTGCGATCGGCGAGAAGGATCCGGCGCTATGGCAGCGACTTGTGCGGGATGGATGCAGGGCGAGAGCGCCGGTTAGGGGCGAGCTGGGCGACCGCGTTCCAGGGCTCGGCGGTGCGAGGCGAGCGGGTGGGGCAACAACAGCGCGCATGCACGAGCACAGGCCATGCACGGCGGGCGACGTCGGAGGAGCCGGGGTACCTGCATGCACAACGCGAACTCTAGGAAGTGGAGCGGTGAGATCATGCTCATCAACGAGGAAGTCCAAGGCAGAGGAAGCCATGGGCGTGGTCGACATGTCGGCGAAAGGGAAAAAAGATTCATCAAAAACGACATGTCGGGAGAGAATAATGCGATTCGACTGGAGCTCGAGACACCGATAGCCTTTGTGTTCCGAGGAGTAGCCGAGGAAGACGCATAGGGAAGAACGAGGTGCAAGTTTGTGGGGTGCTGTGGAGGACAAGTTGGGGTAACAAGCACACCCAAAAACTTTGAGATGGTCATAGGAGGGTTGGGTGGAATGAAGGTGGGTGTAAGGTGTTGAGGAGGCAAGGGTTTTGGTGGGGAGGCGGTTCACAAGATAGGTGGCAGTGTGGAGTGCCTCAACCCAGTAAACCGGAGGAAGACTCGCCTGAAATAGCAGAGAACACATAATATTATTAATGGTGCGAAGGGAGCGCTCGGCTCTGCCATTTTGCTGAGAAGTATATGGACATGACATGCGGAGGGCAACACCATGGGAGAGAAAGAACGTGCGGGCGGTGGAATTATCAAATTCACGGCCATTGTCGCACTGAACGCTCTTGATGGTGGTGCCAAATTGCGTGTGAATAAAGGCAAAAAAAATTTGAGAGAGTGGAAAACGTCTCAGATTTTAGGCGAAGTGGAAACGTCCAAATGTAGTGTGAGCAATCATCAAGAATAACAAGATAATATTTGTACCCTGACACACTAACAATAGGAGATGTCCAAAGATCACAGTGTATCAAATCAAAATTATGACTAGCCCTAGAGCTAGATGATCCAAAAGGAAGCCGTGTGTGATGACCAAGTTGGCACGCATGGCATATATGGTGGAGATCATCTTTATTACATGAGATAACACTGGAACGAATAAGCTTGGACAGAGCTTCGCGCCCAAGATGCCCGAGACGACGATGCCAAAGTGAGGTGGGTGCAGCGATAAGTGCGGAGGTGCTGGTGGCGGGTGGAAAGAATGGGTAGAGGTCGCCAGAGCTATTGCACCTGGCGATCACGTTCCTGGTTTGCAAATCCTTCACAGAAAGACCAAACGGATCAAATTCAATAGAACAATTATTATCGGTGGTAAAACGACGAATGGAAATCAAATTCTTAATAATGTTGGGGGACACCAGAACATTGTTAAGAACAAGATTACGATGTGGAGATGAAAAAATATGTGATCCGGTGGCAGTGACAGGAAGGAGTGCTCCATTGCCCACAATGATAGATGAAGGTGTTAAAGATGATGGTGGGGAAATGGTGGAGAGGTTACCAGGGTCCGCGGTCATGTGAGAACCAGCACCGTAGTCGGCGTACCACTCGGACGGTGCCGGCAGAGTGAGCGTCATGGTGTTGAACGACTGCGCCAGGGAGTCTTGAGTCCAAGCGCCTCCATGGATGGGGTTCCAGGGTGCCGGCTATGACACCTGGTAGGCCGGCGAGGGCCCCTGGAACGCTGGCGCTGCTCCCCCGTAGACGTACGGTGAAGGCGGAGTGGTGTAGCCGGAGCCATAGGCGCCACCGCTCGGGACGTCGCTGAAGGAGCCGTCGTAGCCGTACTGCGGGACGGTGGTGAGCGCTGGTGGCGCTGGTGGAGGACGCCCGTAGGGCCACATCTGGAGGGTGCCAGCCTAGGGGTGTGCAAATGACGGGTGCACACCCGGGGATGCATGGCTGAAACCGGGAGGGGCGCCAGCAGCAGGTTGTTGCTGCTGCTGCTGGCCACCACGTTCGCCGCGGCCGCGACGTCGGCCGGAACGCTGGCCACCAGTGGGTGCTCCCTGCTGTCCACCAGAGGGCGCACCGTGGGGGCGCGTAGGAGGAGTGGGCACCCCATAGCGCGGCGTGGCAGGGCCACCAGTGTTTGCCGCCGGGCGTGGCGCGGCGACGAGTGTGGCGGGAGGCGAGGGCGGCCTCGCGTCGATCTCCATCTCCTCCGGGAGGAGGTGCGTCTGAGCCTCCGCGAAGGTCGGGAACGGGCGATGCATCTTGAGAATGGACACCATGTGGCGGAGCTTGCCGCTCAAGCCACGGAGGAGGGTGAGCACCATTTGCCGATCACCAATGGGGTCGCCGAACTCTGCAAGTGACGCAGCCATGGACTCGAGACGACGGCAATAATCTGTGATTGTCAGGGAGTCTTGGCGGAAGTTGCGGAATTGCGTCTCGAGGAGGAGGGCGCGGGATTCCCGCTGACCGAGGAACTCATCCTCGAGGTAGCACCAAGCCAGCGCGTGCGGTCATTGCCGCATCATGAGCGATCGCCGTAGATCGGCCGGAGACCGTGTCGTATATCCATGTCAACACGACACAATCGCTGCACCACGCCGGCGCGTGGGGAACGCCTCATCCTCAGGGCGTGGCGAGTCGGTAGCGTGCTTGCCGAGGACGGTGAGGAACATGCCGCGCCACTTGGTGTAGGTGTTGGTGGCACGGTCGAGAATGACGGGATGAGGGCCTTGGCGTTGACGACGGCGGTGGCTCGCGCCAGATAGCCGTGGGTGGCCTCGTACTGCGTCAGTATGACGGAGCGGAGGCGCTCTTCCTCGGCAGCGGCGTGCTTTCTCGGCATGGGCCTCTTGGCTGGCCTTGGCGCAGCAGCAGCCAATGCCGCAAACATCATCGTCGTCCGCCATGAGGGGCGGGACGGCGGCCGCACTGGTGGCGCGATCAATCAAGACACCGGCGATGTGTGCGCGCAAGCAGCGACACACGCGATGTATACCAGTACAACACGACAAGACACCCGGCGATGTGTGCGGCTCCAAATGCGACACGGGATGTACAAAGCGGACAAGACGTACATCACGTTGGCGACGGCGGAGCAAGCGGAGATACGACAACACGTACAATAGAAGATCGGGAGCGAGGCATGATCGATCGGATCGGCCACACACCGGTGTGAGGAAGCTACTGGGCGGGCGATCGGATTCGGCAATATGGTGATGAGACCGGCGACACACCCGGCGACATGTAGTCGGCGACGGGGGGGTGGCGATCGATCGGGCGGTATTTGGTTTGGGTTGCGGAAGGGTAGCGGATCGGAACCGCGATTGATACCATGAAAGTGTGGGAATAATTGATTGTATTCCATACGTGTACGAGTACATATAGGGCAGCCGGGGTGGCATGCAAGCATACAGCACAGGCGCGTGATTACATCCACAATTAAGGGACCTACTATATATACAATATGCTAACAATAAGGTATATGTGTCTCTCATTGGCATGCAGTATTTCATGTTTTGATCGGAGCTCTGTAGAGCAATTTCATGTCATATAACCATTCGATCTGGAATGCTGTACACGGTAATTGTAGAAAAAACAACTAAAACCTGTTTGAAAAGGTGGTAGTGCGACGTGCTACCTCCGTTCCAAGAACTTTGAGGGATGATGTGTTTCTTGCTACTCCGGGCTCCTTAGTCCTGACACTGATGGCCCAACTGAAGTACTAGCCAGCGAGTGCCTCTTGTGATTGGGCTTCCTGTCATGATCAGTGGCGGCCCGCGTAGCTCTCCCGCCTCCTTATCCGCACAGGCAGCCCGCCCTTCATCCTCAGCGTCACCGCCATCTCGTACGGCGGAGGCGCCTCCATGCTCGCCGCCCGTACCGGCTCGACGGAGAACCTCCTGACCACGGCGGCCACGACGGCCTTCATCTGCACGTACGCCATCTCCTTCCCGAGGCACGCCCGCGGGCCGGCGTGGAAGACTGGGTACCTCGCCGCGTCCACCGCCACGAACTCGCCGCCGCCGTCGAGCCACCGCTCGGGCCGGAACTCGCGGCAGTCGTCGCCCCAAAGCCTCGGCATCCTCCCCATCGCGTAGGCGCAGTAGTCCGAGAACCAGCCGGCGCGCACCGTCGTGCCGTCCGGCAGCACGTCCCCCGCGGACGCCACCCGCGAGTTGATGGGCACCGGCGGGTACAACCGCATCGCCTCGGTGAGCGCGGCGTGCAGGTAGTGCATCCCCCTGAGCTCGTCGTAGCCGCTGTGGTCGTCGTCTCCGTTTTCGTCGAGCGATGCCGCCGCCTCCTCGTACACGCGCCGCTCGCAGCGCGGGTTGGCGGCGAGGAGCCAGAAGAACCATGTGAGCGCGGAGGACGTGGAGTCCTTCCCGGCGAGCACGAAGCTGACGACGATGTCCCGCAGGAACCGCCGCTTCGCCCCCGGCGACTGGAACATTGCGCCGAGCTCGCTCCCCTCATCTTCCTCCATCGCCGCCGCAAACCGCGACAGCAGGTACTGCTCGTCGTCGCCGCGCCCGCGCGACCGCTCCTCCGACTCCATGATCGCCGCGACGTGCTCGTCGACGACGCGGATGGCCTCGCGGAGCCGCCTCTCGCTTCCGACGCCAGCGAGCCGCATCGCCTTCCACACGACGGCGGTCGGGTGGAGCATGCGCGCGAAGGAGATCTCGACGGCGTCGTCGAACGCTTTGAAGAACGCATCGTGCCGGCGGCGGCGTCCGCTGCCCCCGCCGTCCTCCTCCCCGAGCTCGAGCAGCGTCGAGGCCTCGACCCCGAACGCGACGCCGCAGATGTTGTCGAAGGCGAAGCGCTTGAGCACGTCCTGCAGGTCAACGGCCTCGCCGGAGTCGGCGGCGGCCGTGAGGAGAGGCAGGAGCCGGCGGTGCAGGTGGGCGCTGAGGACGCGCCCGGAGAAGCGGCGCAGCGAGCGGGACGAGAAGGAGTAGGACGCGAGCTTGCGCTGGAGGCTCCACAGGCGGCCGTCCGCGAGGAAGATGCCGCTGCCGAGGAGGTCGGCGAAGGGCCCCGCGAAGCGCGCGCCCTTGACGTAGTTGGGGAACCCGGCGCGCAGCAGGTGGTCGACGACGCCCGGGTCCGCGGTGGCGACGCCGTTGCCGAGGCCGAGCGCACCGCGCACCTCGATGGTGGAGGCCGGGGCCGCCGCGAGCTGGTCCGTGGCCCAGTCGAGGAAGCGGTGGAAGTTGCGCACAAAGGGCACCACGTTGCCGAGCACGGGGTTCGGGTAGGGGCAGTGGTTGCGGTGGCCCGCGCCCGCGCAGCGCCGGAGACCCACGAAGAGAAGGACGGCGACGGCGACGACGACGACGAGCGCCGCGACAGCGGCGTCCATGGCGTGAACACGTGGCTGTGCTTAGTCGTGTGGTGGCCAGTGGCTAGCTTGCCGCTCGTGTTAGGGGTACGCGGATTATTAAATATAGATTAATTACGAAATTAATTATATAGCTTACGACGAATCTTTTAAATCTAATTAGTCTATGATTTGATAAGGGCAGTCCTAATGATATATTGATGATGATTTTTATCCTCATTAAATGACTTGCCACGTAGGCAAAACGCTGACATGGCAACGTAATTAATGAAGAAAGAGAGCAAAAATCATAGAAATGGTTTCCTCATGAAGAAATCAGGTCTACTCTTGACCCAATGCACCAAAAAACCATGAAATCGTCATTGGGGAGAAACCACAAGTTTCTAGAAAGCTCGTGTCACACTCCCATTGGAGGAAGAAGATAGAATTATGAGAGAGAAAGAAAAAATAATTATTACTCATAGAAACCATGGGTTGGAAAGCAGTATTTTTTTGGTGCGGTATCCTATGTTATAGAAAACTACTAGTTTTTTTTCATTGGGACTGCCCTAATATAATCCTACAGTAAATATGTGCTAATAATAAATTAATTAGATTTAATAAATTCGACTCATAAAATATTGATGGATTCTGTAATTTATTTTTTTATTAATATCTAACAACTCGTATGACATCCTGTCCTAGCATCTTCTAAATTTTAATCACTTCATCCAACAACAACTTAGGGGGTGTTTGGTTCTTTAGGCGCTTCTAAAATTTATGTCACATCAAATGTTTAGAGGCTAATAAGAAGCATTAAATATAAATTAATTACAAAACTAATTACATAGATGGAGGCTAATTTTCGAGACGAATTTTTTAAGCCTAAGTAATCTATCATTAGCACATGTTTACTGTAGCACCACGTTGTCAAATCATGGACTAATTAGGCTTAAAAGATTCATCTCGCAAATTAGTCGCAAGTTGTGCAATTAGTTTCATAATTAATCTATATTTAATACTCCATATACATGTCCAAACATTTGATGTGATAGAAATTTTAGAAGAAAGGGAAGGAACCAAACAAGCCCTTAATCCACTTGCCACCTTCACCATTCACGGTGACACAGTGACGTTGACTTTTTACAGACAGAACTGGCCTGCGACTGCGATATGGCAACCTCCGGGTGTTGGGTTCCCCGCACTAAACTCCTTCACGTCACATCGAATCGCTCATGTCACGTAGCATATTTGACATTAATGAGTAGTATTTGGTATTAGATATAAACTAATTATATAGATTAAGATTAATTTACTAGACAAATTTATTAAACCTAGTTAGTTTATGATTTGACAATGGTTTCGTTCGCTTCGCTGAAAAAATAAGTCAAAAATATTATTCGATTAATTTGTTGTAAAAATAATATTATTTCAAGCTAAAAAAATAAAAGCTGAAAAAGATAGATCTTAAGAGAAGCGAACATGACCAATATGGTGATGCCGTAAACATGTACTAACCATGGATTGATTTAGCTTAATAGATTCATTTCACTAGTTAGTCTATTCTTGTACAATTAATTTTATAATTAATTCATATTTAATTCTCCTATAAGTAGCATCAAACATCTGATATGATACGGACTCAACGTTAGCCCGGATCCGATCCAAACATCCTGTTACTTGCGTAGCTGCGGATGTGTATTGTGACACGACAAACAAAACAGGTTTTAGTAAAGGGGCAGCTGGCTATCTTTCAATTGCTTGAAAATGACGTCGCGTACATTTGTTCACCCAACAAACTTCATTTTACAAAGGGCGCCCCGTCCGGATGCCCACGCCACTGCCTCCCGTCTCGCGTCCCGTGCCTGCACGTCCAAAGTCTTGCCTGCTGCACCTGCCCCGCAAGCACGTGGGGCCCGTTCGCGCCAGTGGGACCGCTTCCAACTTTCCACGCCCGAGGTGAGACAGAAGAAAGACAAAGGGAGATAAAACATTCGATCTAGTTTTAAAACATCTAGATACAACAATTACGACGTACGTCTAAAAACAAAAGAAACATGCATCTGAAACACTTGTAAAAATATTTGAAACCATTGTAAACATACGCAACATCTAGATAAAAACACTTGCATCATATGTGTGAAAACATATACAACATCCAGATAAACACACTTGCAACATACGTCGGAAAAAAAACAGATGAAACATTGAGAACAAGAGTTTACAACATACGTGTACAACCATTACAACATGTGCAACATCTCGATCTACTTTTGTAACATCCGTATGAAACACTTGTAACATACCTCTGAAACATTTGAAACAGACGCTTACAACATGCGTTTTTCACCCTTCTTCAGTATGACGCAACGTAGAGTGGGGGACGACCAGTTTCGGCTAGCCGGCAACCGAGGACGGTGCCGCGGCCTGGCAGCGGCCAGCTGCGCCTGCGCCAGGCCTAGGCCTGGCCAGCGACGCCCCCTCTCCTGGCCGCCTGACCTAGGCGCGGCGAAGGACGGAGCACGTCGGCATGCGCAGGGGACAGAGGCACCGCTGCACTCGCGCGATCACATGCATGGAGCTTATAGGCGGAGGGCGAGGCGCCGACGACCGGCTCCGGTGGCAGCTGCAGTCGGTGGGGCGGCTAGCAGTATACCTCACACGGAGGATTCCTCCTCTCCGCGGGAGACGGAGGTGCCGCTGGGATGGGAGGCACCGTGGGGAATGTCGGTGGTGGCGCGCCGAAGTGGGCGGCGGCACGGCGGATTGGGAGGGTCAGACGGCCGCACGGCGTCGTGGCTTCGACGCACGAGAGCGGAGTGGGAGAGACGAGCTTCCGTGGCGATTTGATTTTTTTTATTAGGCGTCCGGCCTTACGGTCTTAATGGGCACTACCGATTTACAAATGCTGTAAAAAAACAATTTTCAAATATAGTTGGCGTCAATTAATAGAAGTTTTTTTAGGAATGAATTTTATTTTATTTATACTGATTATTAGTGGCAGGCGACCACGCTTGCAAGAGGTCGTCTTGAGTTCTTGATCTCCTCTGCGGCTGTGCCACTCGTGCGGGGGGATCTGAGGTCTTGTGTGGGGATTTTTATTACTGTTCATTGGACCAAACAGAATGCTAAATTTTGAGAAATTTGGCCCTATATGTCAGCACAACAATAACGTTTCATTGTTTCTCTAATTTTGGTAAGTACCAAAAGAAAAATGCAAATGTGTATGTTTAGTCATTATATCCAGCAATGTGCAAGTGGTAACTCTGAATATTGGTTCGGACTTCAGAGGCAATCAGGCAAGGGAGTTATTGACTCTGGTGAGAAAAATGAATTCAGAACATTCAGGAAAGGTTCCTGAGTTCAGGTGGTCCATGAACTGGCTAGTGGAAAAGCTCCAACTAACTCGTAGGCCAGTGTGCTAAAGCAATATGATCAGTATTGCTAGGACATGTGGTGAAGAAAATTCTCAGTTTTGTATGGAGCAATAATTGGACAGAGTACCTGTTTCCAATCCAAAGCACGTGGCACGCTCGCTTCGCTAAAAAAATAAGTTAAAATATTGTTTCGGCTGATTTTTATGAGAGAAAAATATTATTTCAACTAAAAAACAAGCCAAAAAAGACGGATTATAAGAGAAACGAGCATGACCATAAAAAATGGTAAGTCAGCTAAGACAATGTATGCATTTATACGGAGTATATACGCTGATAGTTTTCCCTCGAGACCTCGACTAGAAAAGTACATGGTGAGAGAACATAATTCGTTTACGAGGGAATAAGCCCAGCCCGCTGCTAGTTTTCCTATTTTTCGCCGTAATGTACTAGCGTCCTGATTCCTGAATGAAGGAGACGCTGAAGTGATGACAGCCACACGAGCTGATGATGTCCACATCCACATTGGTTGGCGCCGACCATTGGGGTTGGGGAGGGGACGTGCCTGCCTTGACGTGTTCATACTCGACCCGGTCCGGTCCGCCTGACGCGCGTGGCCGGCTGGCTGATGATCCACGGGACCAGATGCAGGGCCGCAGCCGGCAGGGCAAGAGAATTCCGGTGTCGCCCTGCTGCACTGTCTCGGCGTACCACACCACGGCGCTTTTTACGGTCACGGCAGCAGGAGTACCAGACTACCAGCCTATCTGGAGCTGGAGGACAGGAGGACTGGAGGAGGGAGGGACGGCCCACCGGCCACCGGCGGCTGCCGTGGCAACGTCGCAGGCAGCAGCGACAGCGGGAAATGGCGCACCGGCAATTGGGCAGTTGTGCCGTGAAGTAACCATGGGGAACCGCCAAGGGAAGGGGACATTGATCGCGGGCAGCAGGGACGTGATCGCGAGACGGAATCCGGAAGCAAACAAGAGCACGTGAGATGGGACATGCATGAGAGTTGAGACTTGAGAGGAGATGAGTGCGTGCATGGATATCCTGCGCGCAATCATCGAGACCTACACACTTGTTTCTTCGAGTTCGAGCTCCTTGTAGCATAGTAGGAGTAGAGTATGGGTATGGCTTTGCCATTGCTCATTTGCTCCCAAGCCGACGGCTGTGGACTCGACTGCCCAGTCCATTATATCCAGGCCAACTGGCCAAGCCAGCGCCGGGCGGCAGGCCCGTTCTGGTCAGGCAGGTGCGTGCTGTCACTCGCTCTGCCAGTGATGAGGGCCGGTGAGCCAGCCTGATGGCGTGGCGTGGCGTACCTCCCCGGCTCGCACGCAGCCGTGGCCGCACATGGCATGCCGCCCAGCCGCCAGGGCCCCAGGCCGGCCGGCCCCCAGGCCCCACGCTGCCACGCCCCAGCAAAAGCTTCTATTCCGTTCCAGGCGCGCGGCGGGGGGCGAGGGAGGAATCCGCATCCGCGCCAACTCGAGACTCGTCCCACCACCCGCGCGGCTGCTCCTGCTCGCGTTCGTGTGCCGGCCCGCCAAGCCCAGCAGAGCGCCGTCGAGTGGCTGCGCCGCTGGGCGTGAGCTGGGCGGCCGGGGATGGATCATGGACGATCGGATCCATCTATCGATGATGATCAGCTCGTGTGGCTGTCATCACCCAATGGTCGGCGCTGCCACAGCCACACGGGCACGGGCACGGCGCTGCAAGAATTCCGGACAGCCACAGGGCGCAATAATATAATGAAGGAGACGCTGAAGTGATGACAGCCACACGAGCCCTGCCATTATTGCGCCCTGTGGCTGCGGCATGGCCGATTCAGCCTAGCGCTGCCGGCGTCGTGATTAAAAAAGGAGAGAAGAGGTCCTGCCGCCTTTCCTGCCCTCCCCTTCCTATAATTATTACTTACTTAATTAATTGATTGATCGATGGACAATAAAGATTGTATTATTTTGGTCCTACCGCCCTCATTATAATTTTATATTTTATATCAGCACACGTATCCGTAATATTGGCACTATTTTTATATAAATCTAATCAAATCTTAACAAAGTTTCTTAATCCGAACGAAACCTCATGTGCTCGTTATATATATATATATGTATATGTATAATATACACAGATGAAATGAAGTGAAATTCAAATTCTAGCACGAGAGATTAGAGTGTTTCGCCGCATGTTTTGACTTTTTGAGCGTGGCTAAACACGCATGTGTTTGGAGGAGCGGATCGGTGAACGAAATTTGAAAAGCAGGCAAAGGTCCCTGCCGCCCTGGTCGGTCCGTCGGCCGAATTTTTTATTTTTTAGTTATTTTTTTGAAAAATTTTCATAAATATGTCTCTGCATGTATTCTTTTAAGATCTGGACTCTTAGCTCGACGTCATCGATGATGGCGTCGAGGTTATGCGTCTCAGCGCCATAGATTCTAGCGCCTAGGTCGGGGCCACGTTAGCGGCGTGGACGCTGATGTAGCAGCTAGCAGCCTGTTCGCTTGCTCATAAACGATCGTAAATTTCCAGCCGGGAACAGTGTTTTTCTCTCACACAAACCAGCCAGCAGTAAATAATCCACGATACGATACGGCCTCCCGAACAGGCTGTAGCTCGCCGCCGTGGATCTTGGCGTTAAGCTCGGCGCCGTGGATCTTAGCGCCAAGTGTCGGTGTTTCGAACAAACACCAACTAGTAAATTTATATTTGTTACGCGTTAGGCTCGGATGGTATACTAAAGGACACAAGGTTTATACTGGTTCGGGCAGAATGTCCCTACGTCCAGTTCATTGCTGCTCGTGTTATTAGTACCGAAAAAGGTTCGTAGTAGATGTTATAAACGATCGAGAGAGGAACAGGCCCCAAGTCTCTGATGGAAGGGTCAAAAGGATGCCAAGAGCTGAGTTGCTGCTTGGCTATGTGTTGTGTGTGGAATCGATTCGTGTCTCTCCAAATCGATCCGCCCCCCTAGCGAGGTGTCCTGCCCTCCCTTTTATAGACCAAGGGGGAAGCAGGGGTTACAGATGGAAGAAAGAGGAAAAAACCAAAGGTAGAGAAGGTCCTTCGAAGGTGCTGGGTCTTCCTTTTTCCTTGAGCCTGCCCTGCTGACATGGCAGACCGCGCCAGGGATAGCATGTTTCGCTGATCTTGATAGGGCCGGGCTCTGGCTTCGCTTCAGCGAGTGGTCACGTCACATCCTCCCCCGGCGGACGGTGCGGTGTGTCAGGGTGCCGAGCCGTGACTCTGCGGGGAGTAGACGGGGAAGTGACTATACGCCTGTTACTGTTGATGACGTGAGCTCCCTCTTGAATTGTAGTGGTTGTCGTATGTTCATGTTAGCATCCGCGCCTGAGGGCTGAAGGCGGCGTCCACAACACCGTAGGACAAAAGTCGACGCCTACAACACTATTCAGGCTCTCCCATACCAGAGAGGACTTAAAGCACCCGGCTCGTCGTATCCTGATGGTACCTTCTCGCAGGTGCGCAGGGCATGGTCCTCGGTACTACGGTTGACCTGAGTGTCCTGTCTTACCCTGTGCTTCGTCATTACGAAGGGGCAGGGTGAAGACATCGGGCGAGATGGAGCCTGCCACAGAGCTCAGACATCGGGCGAGGCGGAGCTCGCCCTCGGACCGTCGAGCGAGGCGAAGCCTGTCCTCGAACCGTCGGGCGAGACGGAGCCTGCCCTTCGGGGGTCGGGCGAGGCGGAACCAATCTTCCGTCCTTCGGACAAGAAGTGTAGTAGCGTTCTTGTCTGAACGAAAGCGTCAACACTTGATGGTTGTTAACTCCATCTCATTGGATACCCTAGTATTAGGTCCCCGACAGTAGCCCTCGAGCCCCCGGGTGATTCGAATAGAATCGCTCGGAGGGTGTTTTGACTTGCCCGTCCGGACCCTTCGCATGTATGGCTGTGAGATTTGGTGTTTTTGACAACTGGATAGTTTTAAGTCCCTCATTGCTCGTAGCCGGGAGAAATCCCGGTTCCTCCGTGAGCAGAAGGTGGAATGGGACCGACTCACTGAGGAGGCCCGGCTACGTGGAGATGTGAGCGCCCAGCTTGCTGTCGCCCAATAGCGGGAAGCCGAGGCGTGTCGAGACGCGGAGGAGGTCCATGGGATGTTCCAGGATCTGTCGGCGAGGGTGCAACAGGATGAGGAGGCGGCCGCCAGGGTCCGAAAGGAGTGGGACGAGCTGCTCCAGAAGGATGTCGAGGCCGCCGAGCGGGCCGTCGACCTCCTGGCTGAGCTGGAGATGGAGCGGGATCTCAAGCTGGAAGCCGAGGAGAGGTCCGTGGCCCTGCAGCAGAAGGCAAACCTGGATGCCGAGGTGATTGCCCGGCTACGCAGGGAGTGAGATGAGCTACGCCAGACTGTAGAAAGACTCTGCTCGGAGCGTGGCATGGCCCACGAGGACCACGACCAGGCCGTCCAAGAGTGCGATGAGGCGCGTCAGGGGGTCAGCTCCCTCCGGGCGGATCTTGGAGCCACGGTGGCCCAAAGGTTGGAGGCCGAGAGCGTCTCTGCCGGGCTGGGCACGGAGCTCGCCGAGGTGCGAGGGATTCTTCAGGTTGAGAGTGATGAGCACGATCTCCTACGCGCTGCCGTCGAGGTGGTTTTCGATGACCTAGGGGTGGCGCGGCCGGAGGAAACTGGCTCACTTGCTGCTAGTGCCGTAGATATCACGGCGCGGGTGCGCCAGCTTGAGGAGAACGCTTTTCACGTCGGGATCACCCAAGCTTTTGCCGTTGCCCGCTCTCATTATGATTGGGAGATTAACTTGGAGGCAATGAGCCTCGGCTTCGCGCCTAGCTACGAAACCTCCGAGATGGATGAGATTGAGAAGGCGGTGACTCCCATTGCGTGAAACCTGGCGGACAGGTTGAAAGACATAGTTCTCCCTCTGAGGAAGTAGTTAGTCGAATGAGTTTGATAAACATTTATCTGTAATCTGTGGACAAGTGTTGGTACTTTTGTGTTCGAAGATAGCTTCGTGATTTCGTTTTGCAATTTTGTTTCGTTTGTCTGAACCTATTTTCTTCCCTTTTGCATTCGAGAAGAAAGGTTTTATACGATCCAACCCTTCCGTTCGTTAAGACCGTAGGGCCCGAGGTGTATAAGGAGGAAATTTCGATTATGCTGGTGAGCAAAGTTACCATAGTCGTCGGGGCGTGGGTTTCTTGCAGTCTTACCGGGCATGCTCGTTTATATGTTCCCACCAACCTTGCCGCTAACCTTAACGCGAGGAAGAGGTCGGACGCAACGACTGTTTCGAAAAGAGGGTAGTCATACCTTTATCAGCCCCCGAGTGAGATCTGGCCCCTTGCGGTCGCTGGGGTCGGATGTTACTAGAGACCAAAGCGAGGGTAGCGAACTTACTCTTGTATTCGCATGTACCTCTTACTTAGGATTTTAGCGATCGTTCTATGACTATGCGTTTAGTCTCATTGCTGGCCCAGCCTTCCCCGAGCCCCCGCGTGTGGCGGGGATTTGGTCAAGGATCGGCTCATTTTATGACTGTCGTCCCATTCGTGGTTTCCGCAACTGGAGGGGTTGAGGCGACGTCGCTTGTCTCGATGGCTCGAGTGACGTGCTTGATGAGCTCGCTAACGGGGATGTTTGAACGGAATCCGATCATGTTGCTCGTGACAGGGTTGGCAAAGCCCCCGGGTGGCGTTCCATTGCTCCTTGACCTGCCTTCCAACAGATTCTCCCTCAATGGGGATTCTATGGGCTCGGCTAGAGGCTAGATTGAACTAGAAGGTTAAGATGACCCTATCCACCTCAATGCGGGTTCGGCAAAGGCCACTAAGGCTCATTTATGTTTTCTCCCCTGGCTCTTGTTTGATGCGAGGCGGCCTTGGACCCTTCGCGGGCTAGCCTTTGAACCTCGATCTTTCGATCTCGGATCGAGCGGCTCGAGCCCCCGAGCCCCTTGGGGTCTGATAGGGGTCGGCCATGTTTCGCGTGTGACCCCGTCCTCGGTTTCCACAATCGGAGGGGCTGAGCTGACGACACTTGCCTCGATGGCTCTAGTGTCGTGCTCAATGAGCTCGCTAATGGGCACGTTCATGTGGAATCCAGGTCCATCATTCGCTAACGGGGTCGGCAGAGCCCTCATGTGGCATTCCACTACTTCTTAACCTTCCTCTCGGCAGATGCCCGAGCCGTCCGATAGGCTCAGGTGGTCCATTGGCCTCTCCTCGATGGAGATGCCACTGTCCGCTTCTGAGCAGGGTCAGACAAGGCCGCTGGGGCTCATCTCAGTTTTTCTCCCCTGGCTCTGTTTGCCGCGAGGCGGCCTCGAGCCCTTTGTGGGTCGGCCTTCGAACCTCGGTCAGTTGCCGCTCATATCGAATGAGGCGACTGCCACTTCATGACGCGAGACGAAGCGTTTGAGATGCGGCAATCGTATATGCAACGTTTGGATGTATGTGTTTAATGTATGATTTAATTGAAACAAGAAGCGGGGGTCGGTAATGTTACCTTGGTGGCATGAGCGATGAGAAACTCGTACCAGACATGTCCGTGTGGGGTTTGGGTCAGATGTTTGCGATGGGGCCGGCGTGACCTGCACGAGCATCGCAATTTTTTCATTTCTATTTCTCGACGGCGATCCGAACCATTCGATCGATTTAGGTGACCTGACAGCTTCTCCTTGGAGGAGATTCTATAGGAGGACGCCTTCGAACCCTTCTCGAGAAGGCGGATGCCAAAGCTTGGGGTGCGGGGGACTTGTGAATTCGATTATACTAGTGAACAAAAACACCGTAGCCGTCGGGGCGTAGGGTCTAGCGGCTCGTCCAGTTTTACTCAAAGTTTTACACCCGCACCCCGTGTCTCTAGTTTTCAACGTAAGGAGGGGTCGGGCGAAGAGGATGTCTAAACAAGTAGACACTCTCGGCAGCCCCCGAGCGATGTCCGTGCCCCTACCGTTGCTGGGGTCGGAGGCTTGGAAATTAAATTAACACGCAAAGTAAGTAAACAAAGGTGCTTATCTTTCAGCGACCGTTCGTTCGTCGTTTTACCTGGGCCATCCGATCAACCCAAGAGGCTCGTTGGGCTCCCCTTGATGGGGGTTCCATCGTCGGGTCCTTCTAGGTCCTACCTAGGGAAGCGGAGAGTCGCCTGCATGCGAGTGCGCCCTGATTCTCGCGCCCAGCATGCGGTAGTGGTGGGCCATGCCTAGGCAACGTCCTGTTTGACCAGACGACGTCTCATCGATCAGGGCATGTCCCGTCGGTCTAGGCGCGTCCCTCGAATTCCCCATCAGCATCGAATTCTCATCTGCATTGAATAGGGGAAGGGAGAGGGTTTTTCGTCCCAACCTTTTGCCTTTCCTCGTCTGCTGTGACTCTTCCTTAAATAGGGAGGGGGAGGGGAGTTCTCGTCCCATTCCTTCGCCTATTCCTGAGCCGCCGCTTCTCCTCCTTCTTCTTTTTCATCGAGCGCGTTCGCATGTCGCGGTGGTTCCTAAGTGAGAGAGGGTAATGTGAGGGAGAGGAGAACTCACAGATCCGTTCGTGAATTTGGAGCGCGATGTCGAGCTAGAGGTCATCCAACGTAGATGAGATGGTGTCGGCCGCCTTTGTCGAGAAGGGTCCGCTTCTGCCAAAGGAGGAGGCGCATTAGAGGGTGCTAAGCGTCGTCGATTTTGCCGTCGTCCGTGAGGCCTTCGTTGGGAAGGAGCCATACGGGAAGCTCTTCTGGCGAATCTTCTCCGGGCGAGTCTTGTTAGTGGGGAAGCCACCTAGGACTGCGTCGATGGGGGGCTTCACCCTTGCGGCCGCTCAGATCGGCCAGTTTATGATGCTTGATGAGATGTCAGAGACATCCATCAGCCATGGTGGCCTTTCTTCGACGGGAAGCGCCCCCCCCGTCCAGACACCGTTGTCAGGGTTGCGGCTGATCACGATGGCGTAGTCCTTGGACGCCCCGGCGGAGGTGCCACGGTCACCGACATGGTGCTCGATGTTGCAGACAACGGCACCCTCAGGGATCCCTCAGAGCGGTAGGACATTGCCGATGGAGAGCGTGGTGTGGCGACCGTAGTAGTACTTAGAGTAGAAAATGGACAACAGATGTAATCGTTTAATTTGTGGGGGAGCCCCCGTGTGAACTGTTTTATGTATTCATGAATACACCAGTCCCTTTTCGTGATGAAATCACTTTGTAAGCGATGAATTTGTGCAAAAATGAACATGTTCTCAAATTTTGTTATGGCAAACAACTTTTCAGCTCTTCTCCCTCTTTTTGGCAAAAGTGGTTTAATGCCTTCCGACCCTTCCCATAGTTATGGTCGCAAAAGACTCGAAGTACGGGGTAGTCAATTCTGATCACGCTAGTGAGCAAAGAGACCGTTGCCGCCGGGCGTGGGTTTCCCTCAATCTTACTAGTTATACTCAGATTTTGTCCCCGGAATCCTAGCCCTTAGGACTTACCGTGAGAAAAAGAGGAAAAACACAGAGAATGTTTGCAAGATAACACAGAGAATGTTTTAGCAAGGTAAATGTGCTCATACCAGCCCCCGAGTGAGGGCCGAACCCTAGCACTTGCAGGGGTCGGATGTCACGAAAGATCGGGGATTTTGATGACAAAACTGATAATAGAAAGTATGCATTTATTTAAGGGTAAAAACGACATAGCTGCTCAATGTTCCAGGCGTTGGTGAAGACCTCACCGTCGATGGTTTTTAACTTGTAGGCGCCTGGCCGGAGTATTTCTATGAGGACATATGGCCTCTCCTAGGGCGGGGAGAGCTTGTGGTGGTCCTTGTTACTCTGCACGAGGCGGAGAACTTGGTCTTCGACGCTGAAGGCTCGGTCCCGCACCCGTCGACTGTGGTACCGTCGTAGTGCCCACTGGTACTTGGCCGATCGGAGGAGGGCGACGTCGCGAGCTTTGTCTAGCTGGTCCATGGCATTTTCGTGGGATGCCTCGGCTCCCTGTTCGTCGTATGCTCTGATTCTTGGCTCTCCATAGTCAAGGTCGGTTGGGAGGACGGCCTCGAAACCGTGCACCATGAAGAAAGGCGTGTAGCCGGTGGCGCGACTGGAAGTCGTCCTTAGGCTCTAGAGCACCGCAGGGAGCTTGGTGACCCAGCGTGCACCGAACTTGTTCAACCGATTGAAGATCTTGGGTTTGAGGCCCTATAGGAGCATGCCGTTTGCGCGCTCGACCTGCCTGTTCGTTCGGGGGTGCGCGACGGTGGCCCAATCGACCCGGATGTGTTGTTCATCGTAGAATCGAAGAAATTTCTTATCGGTGAACTATGTGCTGTTGTCCGTGATGATGGAGTTTGGTACTCCAAAGCGATGGATGATGTCGAGGAAGAACAGCACAACTTGCTCGGACTTGATCACGGAGATCGGCCGAGCTTCGATCCATTTTGTGAACCTATCTATGGTGACAAGTAAGTGGGTGTAGCCCCCGGGCGCCTTCTTAAGAGGCCCAACCAGATCGAGCCCCCAGACCGTGAAGGGCCACGTGATGCAGATCATCTAGAGTGCCTGGGCCGAGAGGTGAGTTTGCTGAGCATAGTACTGGCACCCTTCACAGGTGCGTACGATCTGCTCGGCGTCGGCTACTGCAATGGGCCAGTAGAAGCCCTGTCGGAATGCGTTCCCAACAAAGGTTCTAGGCGCGGCGTGGTGACCGCAGACCCCCCCGTGGATATCGCTCAGCAAAAGTTTCCCATGTTCGACGGGGATACAGAGCTGCAGGATCCCGGTGTGGCTTCGTTTGTAGAGTTCGCCCTCTACGAGAACAAAGGACTTGGCGCGACGTGCAAGCCGTCGAGCTTCCGTCTTGTCTGTTGGCAGCTTGTCATGGAGGAGGTAGTCGAGGTAGAGTGTTCTCTAATCGTCTAGAGGGTCGGGCTCTGTCGCTGGATCCTCTTCAAGCTCCATGACCTTGGGGCCGGACGGAGCCATCAGTTGGTTGGCCCCCGAGGCTGGATCGGACGGACCATCGTCGGCCCATTCTGACCCTTCGTAGCGCACCGAGGGCTTATGTTGGTCGCTGGCGAAGACACCCGTTGGCACCAGCTCTCGACTGGACGCCGCTTTTACAAGCGCGTCAGCCGCCTTGTTGAGGCGCCTTGGGATGTGATTGAGTTCAAGGCCGTCGAACTTGTCCTCTAGCCATCAAACTTCTTGGCAGTACGTAGCCATCTTGACATCGTGGTAGCTCGACTCCTTCATGACTTGGTTGATGACCAGCTGAGAGTCGCCCTGGATGTTGAGGCGTCGGATGCCCAACTCGATGGCGATGCGTAGGCCGTTGATGAGTGCTTCATACTCGGCCACATTATTTGATGAGGGAAAGTGGAGATGAACCATGTACCTCATGCGGACCCCGAGGGGTGATACGAAGACTAGCCCCGCGCTGGCGCCCTTCTTCTTCAGTGATCCGTCGAAGTATATCGTCCAGTACTCTTGATCGACGACCGCCGGTGGTGTTTGGACCTCGGTCCATTCCGCGATGAAGTTAGCCAACACCTGAGACTTGATCGCTGTTCGTGAGGAGTACGTGATGCCTTGATCCATCAACTTGAGCACCCACTTTGTGGTTCTTCCCGTGGCATCTTGGCTCTGGACGACCTCGCCAAGGAGGAACGACGTCACGACCGTCACGGGGTGTGACTCGAAGTAGTGGCGTAGCTTCCTTTTGGTGATGAGGACGATGTATAGGAGCTTTTGGATTTGGGAGTAGCGGGTCTTGGAGTCAGATAGTACCTCACTGATAAAGTACATTGTATTTGCACCTTGAGGGCGTGCCCCTCTTCCTCCTGCTCTACTACTAGGGCGGCGCTGACCACTTGTGTGGTGGCCGCTATGTATAGTAGGAGGGATTCTCCGTTGCTTGGAGGAACTAGGATTAGGGCCTTTGTCAGAAGCAGTTTGACCATGTCAAGTGCCTCCTAGGCCTTGGATGTTCACTCGAAGCGGTCAGCTTTCTTCAGGAGGCGATAAAGGGGGAGACCTCGTTCGCCAAGGCGCGAGATAAATCTACTGAGTGCGGCGAGGCACCCTGTGACACGCTAAACCCCTTTATGTTCTGAATCGGGCCCATCCGGTGATGGCTGAGATTTTCTCCAGGTTGGCTTCGATGCCACGCTCGGAGACGATGAAGCCGAGCAGCATGCCCCTCGGGACCCCGAAAACACATTTCTCGGGATTGAATTTGACGCCATTCGTTCGGAGTTTCACAAAGGTTTGCTTGAGATCGGCGACGAGGTGGTCAGCCCATTTGGACTTAACCACGATGTCGTCAACATAGGCCTCAATAGTCCGCTCGATGAGGTCCCCGAAGCATTTGAGCATACAACGCTGGTACGTAGCCCCAGCGTTATTCAGACCGAGCGGCATCGAGACGTAGCAGAACGATCCAAAGGGGTGATGAATGATGTCGTGAGCTGGTTGGACTCTTTCATCGTGATTTGATGGTAGCCGGAGTACACATCAAGGAAGTAGAGGGTTTTGCATCCCGAGGTAGAGTCGACTATTTGGTCTATACGCGACAAAGGAAACAGATCCTTTGGGCACGCCTTGTTGAGACCCGTATAGTCCACATACATCCTCCATTTCCCGCTCTTCTTTCATACAAGAACGGGATTGGCTAACCACTCTAGGTGGTATACTTCCTTGATGAATCTGGCAGCCGATAGTTTTGCTATCTCTTCATCGATGGCCCTGCGCTTCTCCTCGTCGAAGCGACATAGGCGTTGCTTCACCGGCTTGGAGCCTGGATGGATCTTCAAGGTATGCTCGGCGACCTCCCTCAGAATGCCTGGCATATCCGAGGGTTTCTATGCAAAGATGTCTTTGTTGCCGCGGAGGAAGTCGACGAGCGCGCTTTCCTATTCGGAGGAAAGTGTGGTACCAATGCGTACCGTTTTACCCTCGGGGCCGCTGAGATCTATGAGGACCTCCCTGAAGCCCTCTGTCGATTCGAACGACCCGGTCGATTTCTTCATGTCGGGCGCTTCTACGACGATCTCCTCCTTGAGGGCGGTGAGCTTTCCGAAGGTGACGATTGCTGTGGTGTGGCCACAGCACTCGACCTCGCACTCGTAGGCCCGCTGGAAGGAGGTGCCGATGGTGATGACCCTATGGGGGCCCGACATCTTCAGCTGGAGATATGTATAGTTGGGAACGACCATGAACTTCGCGTGGCATGGACGTCCTAGGATGGCATGGAAAGTTCTGGGGAACCCAACCACCTCGAAGGTGAGGGTCTCAGTCCTGTAATTGAACTAATCCCTGAAGGTAACAGGTAGATCGATCTGCCCGAGTGGCATGGCCTGCTTCTTAGGCACGATGCTGTGGAAAGGTGCTCGGGTTGGGCGGAGGCGCGTCCGGTCGACGCCCATCTCGTCGAGTGTCTTGGCTTACATGATGTTGAGGCTACTGCCTTCGTCCATCAGTACTTTAGTGAGTCGCTTTGGGCCAACGATTGGGTCGACCACAAGTGGATATCTCCCTGGGTGCAGGACGGTATTCGGATGGTCGGTCCGATCGAAGGTTATGGTGGACTCCGACCACCGGAGGAAGGGAGGTGTGGCCGGTTGGGTCGTGTAGACTTCGTGGCATGCGACCTTCTGATGGTGTTTGGAGTCATAGGACGCTGATCTTCCGAAGATCATAAGACAATTGTCTGGCGTCAGACAGCCGTCGTCTTTCTCCTCGGCGTCGTCCGCACTGGGGACAGGGTTTTTCCTCTGCTTCCCTTTGTTGGAGCCTCCGAACAAGAACCATCGCATGAGGCCGTAGTCCTTGAGCAGATGCTTAACAGAAAAGCGTGGTTCGGGCATGGCCCCTCGAGTAATTTTTTTGAAGTGGTTTGGAGTGCCCTCCGTGGGCTTCCGACCACCCTTGCGGTCAACAGTGGCCATGAGTGAGTCCTCGAGCCGTTGCTTCTTATTCTTCCTTTTGGCGGAACGATTGGTGGTGCCTTCGCTGGCACCCTCGTCCCGCCTTGCCTTGCCCTCGAGGCGATCGAAGATCGCTCCGACCGCCTCCTCTCCTGAGGTGTGGCTGGTGGTGATGTCTAGGAGTTCCTTTGTGGTTCGTGGGCCCTTGCATCCCAGCTTATGAACCAAGGACTCGCAGGTCGTCTCGGACAGGAAGGCTCCTATCACATCGGCGTCGGCGACGTTAGGGAGCTCGTTTCACTATCGGGAGAAGCGTCGGATGTACCCGCGGAGGATCTCACCAGCCTTCTGATGGCAGTTCTTGAGGTCCCATGGGTTCCCAGGGCGCTTGTATGTGCCCTGGAAGTTTCCCACAAAGATCTCCTTCAGATCCGCCCAACTCTAGATTGCGTTGGACGACAGGTGTTCTAACCACGCTCGTGCCAAATTAGCCAAGAACAGTGGTAGGTTGCGGATAATGAAGTCATCATTATCCGCACCACTGGCTTGACAGGCAAGCCGATAGTCTTCGAGCCAAAGTCTGAGGTTTGTCTCCCCAGAGTACTTAGGGATATTGGTAGGTGGTCGGTACCTTGGCGGGAAAGCAGCATTGAGGATGTGCCGCTGAAGGCCTAAGGGCCTGGTAGGCCGAGGCTCGAGCTCTGATCCTCATCGCTGCCGTAGTGTCCACCGCGACGAGGATGATAGCTGTGGTGGGCTCCTTCTCTTGGGTCGCTGTAGGTGCATCTGCGGGCGTCGAGGGTGCTTCGTGCGTCGCGATAACGGCCGAGACGCTGATGTACCTACGCCGCAGCGCGCTGCCTGCCGCCTTGTGGTGCCTGGTAGACTGATGCATCCCTAGCGGGGCACACCGAGGGCCTGCGCTGGCTGGTGTCGAGCTCATGTCGCCGAGACAATGAGCTTTCCACCTATTGCGCCACCGCACGCTCGAGCAGCATGCAAATCTCGTGGTGGGCCCGATGATCCTCGGGCGTTGCGGCCTCTGGAAGGCCATGGAGCAAGTTCATTGCGGTGGCGATGTTTTGGCTTGTTCGAGCGAAGTGAGGAAGGCTTTCATCGTCGGCGATGATCCTTTGGTTCACATCACGTGCCACGGCGTGTGCGCGCCCACCGTCTCCGCGACGTTCGATCTCCCGATTGACCTCCGCATATTCCCGCACAAGCTGGAGTCTGGCTTCATCGATCTCCCATTTTTAGGCTCTTACCTGCTCCACCCCTACGTGAGGTGGGGCCACTGTCCCTCCTTCGGTTCCATTGCTGAGGTTGCCCGCCGGGGTAGCCTCCTCCGCGGTGATGCTTTTGATGTGTCCCTCGGGGGTACCCACCATGAAACATTCCTGGGAGGGGTGATGGCTCCCCCTACTAGAGTCAGAGCCAGAGTCTGACCCCGGATCCTCCGCGAGGAGGCCATGGAGGGATTCCGTAACGCTTTCAATCATCCCTACGAACTCGTTGTTCGCGGGGGACGGGATCGTGCGCTGTGCCACAAGGTGGCTGACGGTTGCCATGGCGTTGCGGAGACCGAATGGAAGCGCCGTCGAGGCGCTCCGTGCAGAGTGTTCTGAAGAGAGGGTGAGGCGGCACGGGTCCTCCCTGGACGGCCGAGGTCCAAGAGAGACGCTGGGTTGGCGCTCAAGCCTCCCGTAGTTGAAGCCGATGGAGGGGAGAGATTAGACGGCCACGTGGGCCAACGCCAACTCTCCTCCCACCATGACGATGAAGTCTAGGTTGCCGAAACGCATGTGTGCACCCGGGACCCAGCTGATTGCGTGGCTAGCCATCCAAGGCCTGATTTGGAATGCGCAAAGGCCCCTACCTGGCTCGCTAACTGTCGGTGTTTCGAACAAACACCAACTAGTAAATTTATATTTGTTGCGCATTAGGCTCGGATGGTGTACTAAAGGACACAATGTTTATACTGGATCGGACAGAATGTCCCTACGTCTAGTTCGTTGCTGCTCATGTTATTAGTACCGAAAAAGTCTCTGATGGAAGGGTCAAAAGGATGCCAAGAGCTGAGTTGCTGCTTGGCTATGTGTTATGTGTGGAATCGATCCATGTCTCTCCAAATCGATCCGTCCCCCTAGCGGGGTGTCCTGCCCTCCCTTTTATAGACCAAGGGGGGAGCAGAGGTTACAGATGGGAGAAAGAGGAAAAACCAAAGGTAGAGAAGGTCCTTCGAAGGTGCCGGGTCTTCCTTTTCCCTTGAGCCTACCCTGCTGACATGGCAAACCGTGCTAGGGATAGCATGCTTTGCTGATCCTGATAGGGCCGGGCTCTAGCTTCGCTTCAGCGAGTGGTCACGTCCCATCCTCCCCTAGCGGACGGTGCGGTGTGTCAGGGTGCCAAGCCATGACTCTATGGGGAGTAGACGGGGAAGTGACTATACGCCTGTTACTGTTGATGACGTGAGCTCCCTCTTGGATTGTAGTGGTTGTCGTATGTTCATGTTAGGATCCACGCCCGAGGGCTAAAGGCGGCGCCCACAACACTATAGGACAAAAGTCGATGTCTACAACACTATTCGGGCTCTACCATGCCTAGGAGGGCTTAAAGCACCCGTCCCATCGTATCCTGATGGTACCTTCTCGTAGGTGCGCAGGGCATGGTCCTCGGTACTGCGGTTGACCGGAGTGTCCTGTCTTACCCTGTGCTTCGTCGTTATGAAGGGGCAGGGTGAAGACGTCGGGCGAGGTGGAGCCTGCCCCAGAGCTTAGACGTCGGGCGAGGTAGAGCCAGCCCTCAGCCGTCAGACGAGGCGGAGCCCACCCTCAGACCATCGGGCGACGCGGAGCCTGCCCTTAGCCGTCGGGCGAGGCGGAGCCTGTCCTCGGATCGTCGGACGAGGTGGAGTCTGGCCCTCGGGGGTCAGGCGAGGCGGAACCAATCTTCCATCGTTCGGGCAAGAAGTGTAGTAGCGTTCTTGTCTGAACGGAAGCATCAACGCTTGATGGTTGTTAGCTCCATCTCATTGGGTACCCTAGTATTAGGTCCCCGACATCAAGCTTGGCGCCGTGGTCGTTGGCGTCAAGCCCTGGCTTACGTATGGGCCCTCCCTTCCTTTCTCTCTTCCTCTCTCTCTCTCTACCGCTCCTGAGCCAGGGCACCGCCACCGCTACTGCACCGCCGCGCGTTGCCCCGGCCATCCACGGCCCATGCCCGCGCTCGCGCCCGTGCTGGCCCCCGCGCCGACCACCGCGCCCGCGCCCGGGCCCACCAAGCCGGTCGCCCGTGGCCCCGGCCCGCTCGCGCTCGCCGTGGGCTGCCTCGCCGCTTGGAGCGCTGGCCGTCCCGTGCCCGCCGCGTGCCACCCCTCCCGGCCCGCGCCGCCTCGTCCGTCCTGGCTCGTTGCGTCCGCCGCGTGCATAGGCGCTCCCTCCAACGACCCGGCTGCGACACGACCCCTGCTCCTAGTGCGCATTGACTTGGATAGGTAAATTTTTTGAATATGCAATGTAGGTACTTATTTAGCTTGAATTGTAGTACTACTTTGCTTACTTGGTAGTTTCTAGTAAATTTGATGATGTAGGTAGTTGATTTAGTTAGTGAGATAGATATAGTTAGATAGCTAGTGACATAGGTACATAGATATAGTTATTAGATAGCTAGTTGATTTAGTTAGTAAGATAAATATAGTTAGATAGCTACTGACATAGTTATTTAGGGTGTAATTGGTTAGTATCTATTAGAGAGGTACTATATAGCAGCTACTTTGGACTAAACGAATTGCATTTCAATTTTTGTTGAAACTAGTAGATGGACAACCTAGTGAGCATATATTATGAAGGCACCGTGGAAAGAGATCGCTATGGATATGTTGAGTTTGTTAAGATACAAAGCGTGCCTGTGTTATTCAATGAGAAGCCTTCATTTAGTGAGTTGGTTGCAAGGGCTCGGGAGGAGCTACATTGCCATGGAGCTGATGATGATGATAGCATTGCAGTGGAGGGTGTACTTCACCTAGGTTCCCCTCTCAACATCCTAATGAAGATGATCCCAATTGGGTGTGCAGACCAGTGGAAGAACTATGTAAGATCGGCTATGAAGTGTTAGTTCTAAAGTTTAGACGTGGTTGTGCGTCGGGTGTTAGTTGATCCCATCCCTCATGGGTTTTCTCCACCAATGGGTCAGTAGACACACTTCGACCCTCCTGTCTCGGAACCTAATATGGATGTGGAGGTTGCACCTACGGTTTCCGATGCTTAATCTGCCTCCAATGAGCTAGTTGGAGATGCTTGTCAGACTCATGATGTTGTTGCAGATCATCCTCATGAGATCCCTTTGACATAGAATCATCCGAGTAAGTGTCTTATCCGCATGGTTATTGGGAGCTTACCCCTTTCTTATATCCATTTTTTCATTCTTTCCTCATTTTTCTACTTATGTTGTAGGAGATATTCCTGACAATGTGGATATGCCCACTGTTGCTACGCAAGTGCACTATGGAGATGGATTCCGTGGCTCCAATAGTATTGAAATTATGAATGATTCGGAGTTATATGAGATGGCAAGGGCTCTTGATTCTGATGATGATCGTCCTGTTGGAGAGCTGACAGAGAGTGATGTTGAGATGGTGAGGCGTATCTTTTCCGGCTGCCGTGATCCAAGAGTTCACGAGTTCAGCGATCTTGCTCATTTCGATCAGGCGTGTATAGAAGGACGTGATGATGAGCTCCTAGAAGCTCCTGAGGCCGGCTCTAACATGGTAATTGAGAAGGGTAGGGTATTCAAGGACCTCCCTGCATTGAAGAGATGGTTGCAGACATTTGTAGTGATACGAAATAGACCTTACAAGGTCTTACATTCATATGTGGAGCGCCGTTACACAGTTGTGTGTGACAAGAAACGCTTCCCATGGAGGGTTTGTGTAAGAAAGCAAAATGTCACCGAAAAGTGAAAGATCACAAAAGTTGTCGGGCCACACAATTGTGCTGGCCATGTGCTGGGCACACTTCTTATAGCCATATCCTGTGACGTGAACAACAAGTTGGTTTCTTTGGCATTTGCTTTGGTTGAGGAGAACAATGACAGTTGATGATGGTTCTTGAGGTTAGTCCAGATACATATAGTTGGGCCTGGCAGGGAGGTTGGCGTCATATCTGATAGGCACTAGGGCATACTTAATGCCGTGCGAGAGCAGATAGAGGGGTATGCACCTTTGCACCATCGTTGGTGTACTCGGTACCTTGTCGAGAATCTACTCCGGAAGGATGGTGTGAAGGATAACTTTGATCTGTTTCAGGAGGCTGCTCGACAGCTTGAGGACAAGTACTTTCAGAAAAAGTTAGAGCAGGTCAGAACCACATCAAATGCAGACGATAGACAATAGCTCACAGATTTGACGAGGGATTTAGAGAAATGGACAAGAGCTCATGACGCCGATAGATGGAGGTACGAGTTTCAGTGCAGCAACATGACAGAGTCATTCAATAAGTTGCTATTGAGGATACGTAGTATGCCCGTGAATGCAATCATTAAATTCATCTTCTACAAGCTTGTTACCTGGTTCAACAATAGACACGTCCATGCATTGAAGTTGCGGAGTGATGGAGAGATATGGGATCCGAAACCAAAGGCACACCTAAAGAAGGCAAATGAAAGGGCTGACACACATGAGGTTACATGTTTTGACCGTGCCACAGGGGCTTATCAGGTTGAGCATAGGGGCGGTACAATGTCCGACGTCTTGGCATCCTACGTTTGTATAATATAAATATTAAAATTACATGAAACCTTAAGTAATGACGGTTCTTAAGTTGAAAAATCTGACTAATATATATCGCATCGATTTAAAAAAAACTAGGAGGGAGCGAGGATATCTTGCTCTTGAAGATCTACGGATCAAATCAAAGTTTTCAAGCTTCAGTATGCCGATTCGTGAGGTATGACGAAATAGGAAGAGAAAAAACCCGAGTGGAAGGAGAAAGAAGAGAAAAAAAGGCTCGGGCAGGAAGGTTGGGCGCCGAGTTAAAACACAATCTCGGCGCTAGATCTTTGGCGCCAAACTCGACGCTAGATCTTCGGCGCCAATAACCACGACGCCGAGCTTGACGCCAAGATCCACGGCGCCGAATTGGCTGCCATATCAGTGTCCACGTTGTCAACGTAACCCTGACCTAGACATCATAATCTATGACGTCGAGACGTATAATCTCGACGTCACCTTCGATGACGCCGAGCTAAGATCCCTATTTTGAAAATAAAAAATTCGGATCCGTCGGCCCGTGCGTATCCTGCTACGTAGACGAGCCGTGGGCCGAGCCGAGCCGCGCCGAGAGCCAGTGCCGTCCCCTTCCCTATCATCGCCTCCGCTGCCCCTTATTTACGCTGGACACTCTGTTCCAGGTGGCTGCTCCTCCCTCCCCTTGTCCGTCCGGCCTCCGGTGACCGCTGTCTCTGATCCACTGATCAGTGGTCTCGCTTCCCCGCGTTGCGCTCCCCCTCTCTCCCACCCCCCCTGATCCCGCGATCGGCAAGGGCGCCCGCCTCTCTCTCCCCCGCGAGCGCAGCAGATCCGGTGACGCGCAGGCCCTCCGCCGGCCGCCCCGCCCGCCCGACGATCTAGATCCAGGTAATTTGGTCTGTTCTCTCCCCCTCGCTCTCACCTCAATTGCGCAGCTCCCGCTGGCGTCCTCGCGGTGTTAGATCTGTCCACCCGCCCCGGGGCCTGGTTGGTTTTCTCCTTTCGCTGGTTTGGTTAGTTGGCATAGCTCCCGCGGACGAATTGCTTCTCCAGACGACTCGCTTGTTTCCTGTGAGTCCTGGAATGAAATCCAAACCAATCCGTTTTGGATTCATCCATTTTGTTGTTTGACGTGTGGTGGAGTGCTGCGATCGCTTTGGTACTCTCCAATTTTTTTTGGACTGTCTCAAGCTCAACACCACCGTTAGCTGTCCGTCTTTCTGGAAGAAAAATCTCATGATCCAGCACATATCGCGTGATCGGCGTCAACATTTGACTCTGCCCATTACTGTGAGCAATCGCTTTCTCTATCATAGGTAGGGGAAATACTGAAGCGCGCTGCAGACCTTGTTGCTGCTCTACCGTGAGCAAGGCTGGTGGAAGGCTGCCAAGGCGCCAAAGCCAAGAGTGACACGTGCCCCAGCGTCAGTATCCGGCCAAGCATATAGTACCAGTTATGAACATGGTGTGGATATGCCGAGGATGATGGATGGTGATTTTTGGAGGAGTCAAAGGGAAAAAGGCCAATGCTACAAGATAGTGTATAGTGCTTCTTAGAGGAACAAGCTGGGGTTTTCTTACACGTAGGCTGTTGGTTACAGCAGAGGTTTTGGGTCTTGCAGACTGTCTGTTGAGACTGCTAAACTCGCACTTAGGCAACTCTTTGTACTAATAACTTGAATTATGAGCAGCTATTGATAATATACATCTAGTGTTTATGGAAAGGGATACAAAACATCATGTACTTCCAATATCATGCATTTTGATCAGCCCAAGCACTTGCTGTCCACTTCCTATGAATTGTTTAAGGGCAATAGTAAAAAAGGAGAAATTCAGTGCTGCCTACCATTTACACAAAGTTTTATTTTTACCATTTTTAATCTATTAGCACTAACTCGAATCCATATTTTAAGAACGATCAAGTAGCCACTTAATCTAGACACCTAAATACAAAAAACACTTGTAACCTAATCAATTCACTCGTAAACACTTAATGTAGATTCCTACTCCAATCATGCTGTCTGCACACTCGGTATGAGCATTTCTCAGCGCAGTCCGTTACATTTGGGCATAGCAATACCAACACCATGGTTGTATGACAGGGTGGACAATTTAGATAAAATTGACACTTAAAACCTGTGACCAAAGACCAAACTGACCAAAGAGGTAAATGCTTGGTTGAGGTAAGTGATAAGAACTTGTAAAGGACCTGACTGAGGTAGACAGAAATGAGTTGACATCAAAAGGGAACTAATGAATAGAATACTAAAAGAATTGAATCGATACCTTAATTACATAGCAGAGGTTACAAGCAGAAGCAAATCTTAAAACAAAGGGTAGCACCATAGAACCGCTTGCTTACATAGACGTTATCATGCTTAAGAAATGTCTTAATATACTATTATGGTAACACACATGGCCCGTCATGTGCTTTGCTTTGAGGTAGGGATGAAAACGGAAATGTAACATATTGTTTACCAGGGCTTATTCTTGAAGTTTTATCGCGTTCTTGGGAAAAATGGAAATGGAAACGGAAACAGCAAACATGGAAATGATAATGGTTTCTACCGTTTTAGCGATTTACCATTTTGGTACGGAACACACCCGTCGACCGTTTTTTGGCTATATCCCACACTCCCGTATTCTTGTGCTATTTGTAAGTTTTTAACATATCAGTTTACATGGGGTTCAACCTGTATGGGTAGTAAAGCATGTTTGTTAGTTCAAAAAAATAAAAACAGTAAAGCATGCTTGAAGACCTTGCTTATCATTCCTATGTATGGTGTTGTATTGCTGTTTCTGTACTATGCATTATTGATTACCGACCAATATCGACATGCCATACTACTGGTGCCGTATTTTTTTGTATGATTTTTTTTTTGAAAACAGAGACAGTTTTGGCCTCTTCTGATCGTTTCCAACAGTTTTCATCTCTACTTAGAGGAATTAGTAGAGGTACAAGGCTTCTGTTGAATGGGGTTTGGAGGTGGTTGGGTTTCTTTTGTTATGGGAAATAGTTCAGCAGTGAACATCTATAAGGCAAAGATAAATCTGAAATCTCACTCAGTTAATTTTAGAGCTATATCTAGCTCAATATGTAATTCTGAATCTTTTCCATACCTTGTTCATTATACATGTATACTCCCCCATTCCTAATTATAGTTCACTTTATCTTTGCCCTAAGTTAAACTTCTCTAACTTCGATATCTATATACTCCCTCCGTCCATTAGTCTCCGTCGTTTAAGCAATTTTTTTTTTCCAATAGTCTATGTTGTCTGAGGTGGTCCTTGGTATTACGGCTGCGTCTCGCGTGCGCGCGACTCCTCGGATGGACCATGCGAAATTACGACGTCGCCGCTCTTTGGTTGCATGTCGCCGCTCCTTGGTTGCATGCGCGCGCTACGCGGAGGACTGGGCCATCGGTGCTCCTTGGTTGCATGAGCATTAATTGGATCACAGCGATTTATTGCAAAGGACATGGGCCATAACGACAGAGACTAATGGACGGAGGGAGTAATATGTTACCTGCCTTATTTGTAATTGGTATTTGTTTTAATATTTTCCTTTTTTATTTTTGGCTTAATCAAACACACTTTCATATTTTCAATGTAAACTGATTGCTTTATTGTTTTTCCATTCTCAACATATGGTGTCTCTCTAATATTCATTACAGTTGTACAGGGGAACCATCTGCTATCATTGTTTTCTTCAAAGTAATCCAAGAAAAGTTGCTTCCAGATGTCAACTGCAAAAGTGTTAGATCCTGCTTTTCAAGGGGCTGGCCAAAAAGTGTATCCTTTCACATGTTTGTCAGTCTATTCTAGTTCTCTTTTGAGAAACTGATAGATTTTTTTTTCATTTACTCAAGCTTGCAAATTTAGAACTTGTTTATAAATGTGTATGTATACCTTAGCATAATTTAGTGGGACAGAAATATGGCGGATTGAAGATTTTAAGCCAGTTGCGCTTCCAAAATCTGATTATGGTAAATTCTACTGTGGAGATTCATACATAGTTCTGCAGGTGCCTGCTTGCCCTTTATTCTTGTATCCCATAAAACATCTTCGATTTTTCCATTCATAAGATCAAAATTTGTGAGCTATTTCTGTTTCATTTGTAGACGACCTGTACTAAAGGTGGTGCCTATCTATACGATATCCACTTCTGGATTGGGAAAGATTCGAGTCAAGTACACACTTCTGAACTTAAATTCTGCGTTATTATATGTACTAGTTCTAGCCTTCCTTGTGACTATGTGTCTGTATTGCAGGATGAAGCTGGGACTGCAGCCATCAAGACAGTTGAACTCGATGCCATCCTTGGGGGTCGTGCAATCCAACATAGGGAACTCCAAGGTTATGAATCTGACAAATTCTTGTCGTACTTCAAGCCTTGCATTATACCTTTGGAGGGTGGTTTCGCCTCTGGGTTCAAAAAGCCTGAAGAGGAGAAGTTTGAAACACGGTTGTATATTTGCAGAGGGAAGAGAGCTATTCGGGTTAAAGAGGTATGTGAGATTCACTCCCCTTACTGCACATCATTTACAATTTCAGCTCAATAATTGCAGATGCTGCCTTCTTTCAGGTTCCCTTTGCCCGGTCATCATTAAACCATGACGATGTGTTTGTCTTAGATACTGAAAATAAGATATACCAGTTTAATGGTGCTAACTCTAATATCCAAGAAAGGGCCAAAGCGTTGGAAGTAATCCAACATTTAAAGGAGAAGTACCATGGGGGTGTTTGTGATGTTGCGATCGTTGGTGAGGGATATGTGATATTTGGATTGGCAATTTTGTCGTCCGCCTTTTTTCTCTATCTCTATTCTTATGGGTTTTTTATGCCAGATGATGGGAAATTACAAGCAGAGTCAGACTCTGGTGAATTCTGGGTCCTTTTTGGAGGTTTTGCACCAATTGGGAAAAAAACTGTGAGTGATGATGATGTTGTACTTGAAACTACAGCACCAAAGCTGTACAGGTATTTCCTATGACAATCATTGTTATGAAAATCATGTGGTTGGTGATTGATCCAAAATTAAAAATTTATAATTCTCTTCTCGTACCATACAGATAAAAGCTACAGCAATGAAAGACTCAAATTCTTTAAATCTTCATCAACTGCTGTAAATCATATGAATGCTTAGTTACTGTTGTTTCCCCTGCAATTGTACCTCTTACATATAAATAGGCTTCTACTTGGTCTTTGAGACCAATTGGTGTATCTAAGATACCTGTAGATGTTTTGTGGCTTAGCAGCTTGGCATTGCTTTGGTTTAATCTGCGCTTGTGTCATACTACTTTTGAAATATTGCCTACTTTGAGCTTGTGGGGCCATAAACAAAATCTTCGTAGAATTTAAAAAGTTTTCCCTTTAATTGCAAAGTTTTAAAGTGTGAGGATTGCATAGTTACCGCAAGCTGGGAAGTGGCTGTAGCCTGTATTCTTTGCTAAATGCTTTTATTTTTTATTCTGCACTGCTAAGTTATCAAATTGTAATAGTTGCAGCACCAATCAATGTTGGAAGCAATACCCACCTATAAGAAAGTGTCTAATGAGCCTGTGCTGTGGCTAAATCTGTGTCCAATGCCCACATATATGAAAATGTTTAGTTAGTCCATGCTATGGCTGAGTATATTTCTGTGGTTTACCATGCCCCTACTGATTCTATCATGTTTTAAGTTCTTCATGCCCCCATAGTGTCTTCTGTGTTTTACAGTTACATTATGAAATGTTCTTCATGCAGCATCAATGATGGCCAATTGAAGCTGGAAGAAACAGCTCTTACAAAGGCTGTGCTTGAAAATACCAAATGTTTCTTACTTGACTGTGGGGCTGAAATATATGTATGGGTTGGCCGGGTAACACAAATGGAGGATAGAAAATCTGCCACTAAAGCAGTTGAGGTAAATTCTTGAACTAATTTTCTTTTCTCACCTTTTTCCCCATTTCTTGTAGTTAACACTTTACATGTTTTTTCTCTTCTGCAGGAATTCCTTATTAATCAAAAGCGTCCAAAGACAACGAGGGTAACTCAAGTGATTCAAGGTTATGAGAGTCATGCTTTCAAGTCCAAGTTTGAATCATGGCCAGTGGGTAATGCTGCTGGGAGCCCTGGCGCAGAAGAAGGGCGGGGAAAAGTTGCAGGTATGTCATTCAATTATGGGGATATTGAAAGCTCCCTTTTGTATGCTGATAATAATTTTGTATCTTTTCAGCTTTATTGAAGCAACAAGGTGTTGATCTCAAGGGAGCTGCAAAAAGCACCACTCCAGTAAATGAGGAAGTTCCTCCTTTGCTTGATGGCGGTGGAAAGCTTGAGGTTGCATTGATCAATATTCCTTTTTATGAGCTGAGTTGTTTATAAAACAAGTAAACAGACAAGACATCTATATACATTCCTTACTAAACCAAATTGTAACAGGTATGGTGCGTTGATGGCAATGCTAAGACTGCCCTGCCAAAAGAGGATATTGGAAAGTTTTACAGTGGAGACTGCTATATCATTCTCTATACGTATCATTCAGGCGACAAGAAAGAAGAATATTATCTCAGCTACTGGATTGGGAAGGATAGCTTGGTGGTATTGCATGTTACTGCACTTGCTCTTTTTCTCGTCTTAATTAAATTGTTTTGGCATCCTGTCTGCCTTTCTACTTTTGTGCTTAATTAAAATTTCTCCACTTTGCATTGGCAATGTGGCATTGTTTTTATTGTGGAGTGTTTGCTGATAAAATTTACTGTTTTAAGTTAAAACATATTTCTTGTATTTAAAATCAAACAATTTGTGCCCATCTGCTTAGCTGTTAGCATAAATTCTCTTGAAGGTACTTTGCACTTGTTCTTGTCCTTTTATGGAATCAACTCCTGCACTTGTACAGCTGAGCCTGATCTGTATTTACTGTTTTGGCGTTTGCTTTGCAGGACGATCAAGTGTCGGCATCTCAAATAACTAATACAGTGTGGAATTCATTGAAAGGACGGCCAGTTCTGGTGCTGCATTTTATTTCAGATTTGCCTACAATATTTGTTCACAAGAGACAACTTTGAGTTATTTGTAGTTATTTTGTAGGGACGTATATACCAAGGGAAGGAGCCTCCACAATTTGTTGCTCTTTTCCAGCCCATGGTTATCTTGAAGGTACACATGTTAGGACTACCAAACATATTTTTTTTGCTTCCATTGTTTTCTTTTATTTTTTAGTAATGGATTTGTAGCTCACCTTTGTATGCGATCTAAATATGTATATGCATAATATGTTTCTGGCAAAATAAATTATGTAGGGTGGAATTGGATCTGGATACAAGAAGCTCATAGAAGAAAAGGGTGCGACGGGTGAGACTTATACTACTGAAGGCATAGCTCTAATTCGAGTATCTGGGACATCTATCCACAACAACAAGACTCTTCAAGTCGATGCGGTACTACCTAGCTCTTTCTACTAGATGTCGATGGTTTTTTTTCTATTGAAGGCTCTTTGATTTATAAATATAATGTGCTAGTCGTGTGGTGTGGTATTTTAGAATAGATTGGTTCAACATTTTACTACCAGTGAAATTCAGTTGCTTATCCTTTGAGCTGATCGGTTATTGTTTTATAGGTGGCAACATCTTTAAGCTCAACGGAGTGTTTTGTACTGCAATCTGGAAATGCTATGTTTACATGGTTTGGCAATTCTAGCACATATGAGCAACAGCAGTGGGCAGCAAAAGTTGCTGAATTTTTGAAGGTATGAGGGCACCTTTAGACAGCTTTAAGCCAACCAATTAAAGTTTCTAGCACTTTTTAAGTTCTATAAATCAGTTGAGGTTTTCCTCTTGTTCAATATCCGCTTCTATGTATGAGAGCACCCTTTGGTGTTCTGCCGGTGCTTTTGCGCTCCAAGAGTTGCTCTTGAGGTCAGTTGCCCTGGTCAACTAAACCTCTTATTTAACTGAGGGGCTATTGGTGGTCGTTTTCTTTTTGTTTTGTGTGGTGCCTTTTTGTTTTGTTTTTTGGGGTCTGGAAAAGGCACTTTGCCTCTTTTCTTTGTATATTTCTATCTTCTTATAATGAAATTATATGCAGTTCTCCTGCGTAGTTCGAGAAAAAAAACCCGCTTCTAACATTTGAATATTTCCAATCTTACAGCCTGGCGTTGCAGTGAAGCACTGCAAGGAGGGGACAGAGAGTTCTGCTTTCTGGTTTGCCCTTGGAGGAAAACAGAGTTATACAAATAAAAATGCTCCTCAGGATATTATTACTAGAGAGCCTCACTTGTATGCATTCTCATTCAAGAACGGTCAGTTGCTGTAAACTTTTGTACATGCTTTCTTGCAGTTGCATATCCATATGAAGTTTCTGTTTGCTTTCATTCATTTTTGAGATATCTATATTATACAAGTTTCTGGCCTAACTATCATTTTATTGCTCGGTTTTGTTTATGCTACGATCATCGTCATTAACCAGGGAGACTGGAGGTCGGTCCTCTTACACTTGCTCTTAGATCTATATTTTGTTTTGCAAAATTCAGGGTATCTGATTTTATGGGTTTATTCAGGTTACTGAGATCTTCAACTTTTCCCAAGATGATTTGTTAACTGAAGACATGATGATACTTGACACACATGGTGAGGTTTTCATCTGGATTGGTCAGTGCGTGGAATCGAAAGAGAAACAGAAAGCATTTGATATCGGCCAGGTATCAACTGAAGCCCTGACCTTATTCAAGCTGTCAGTTCCTGTTTGCTGTTGTACTACCGTTATTCTGTATGCGTAATGACTACTTCTCCCCCAGAAATACGTGGAGCATGCAAATTCTATTGAAGATCTTTCTCCATATGTACCACTATATAAAGTCATGGAAGGGAATGAGCCATGCTTCTTCAAGACGTACTTCTCTTGGGATAACACAAAATCTTTGGTATGATCTTTATCTTATTCTATTTTATTATGCTTTTGCTGTTCTATCTGATATTATTCATAAAAAAATATTAGTCGATTTCTGCTGCAAGGTTGTTTTCTTGTTATAATCTGCATCATGTTTACTAATATGTTTCTTACTTTACACAGGTTCATGGAAATTCCTTCCAGAAGAAACTCTCGCTACTTTTCGGATTGCGTTCTGAGGTAAACCTGAGATTTTAGGTTTGAGTTATATATTGAAAAAACACATGCATATATATGCATGGTTTTCTTTAATGAGTTTTCTGGATGTTCTCAAGTCAGTTGTTAAGTTGTTTTTATAAGATGGATTTGATATTTGCATGAATAACTATTTCTTGGACTGTAGAAAGGTTACATTGAACCATTATTTGGAAATGCAAATACATGTTAAGCTAGTACAATCTTTACATCAGTCCTTTTGTAGGCACCTAGGAGCTCTGGTAATGGTGGACCAACTCAGAGGGCATCTGCATTAGCAGCTCTATCATCCGCATTCAATCCATCGGCTCAACAAAGGCTGGTAGGTTTGAAACCGTTGATTTGACTTCTCACAAAAAATGTCTACATTTCGTCTAAAAGAATGATACATTCTTTAAGAAAACATTGATGTAACTATCTCACAAAAATGTCTACATTTTGTATAAAACAAAACATCGATGTAACTACCTAGTTGATCCTTCTTTTCAGTCTAATGAGAGGCCTAAAAGCACAGGCGATGGACCCACTCAGCGTGCCTCAGCACTGGCTGCCTTATCTAATGCATTCAATGCATCCGTAAAACCCAACAAAACACCACCTCCATCTCGCTCAGGTCAAGGTTCTCAAAGAGCAGCTGCCGTAGCTGCACTATCCTCTGTGCTGACTGCTGAGCAATCTGGATCATCAGAAAATCTACGAGCAAAAGCTAGCAGCACAGCTGATAAGACTGGTAGAGCCGCACCTTCCTTTTCAATTTATCATTTGTTAAAGAATAGCTAGGCAAATGTACGGGGCCGAAAGTTTCTTACTTTCTTTGAATTTTCTAATTTGTATTCTTTTCCAGTTTATCATTATTTAGGCATTTTGAGTTCTTGATCTGTATTCCTCGTTTCTTCAAAATGTTTTCTTTATAGTCTTGCCTTTTTTTTTAATTTGCAAATGTAGCCTTGGAGTCATGTCTATTTGATTTTGTTGGTACATGTTGTCGTCGTCGTCTTCTTCTTCTTCTTCTTCTTCTTTTATTTTTTTTTAATTTTTTAGTCATGGCTAATGGAATGTACATAGATGAAGTCCACTATCGCTTTGCTGGCCTATTTATCACTTCAAAGTTTGACAACTTTGATCAATGCAGATGTCGACAGGGTTGTCATAACTCCAGCTGGGCCATCTGGTCCATCTTCTCCTCAGTCTGAAGCTGGGGAGTTCAACGTGTTTCACCAGGAAAAAGATGTTGCAGTAGATGGGGCACCATCTGGCACAGATGGAGCAGTGGCTGAGGCCCCGGTGGAAGAAACAACAGAGAATGTTGGTGAAGCGACATTTAGCTATGACCGCTTGATATCCAAATCTACAGATCCAGTTCGTGGGATAGATTACAAACGTAGAGAGGTTTGTTCCCTGCATCCATCCCCCATTCTCCTTAAAGCGGTAAATTTTGTCTAGTGACTTCACGATGTGAATAGTTATGGAGTTATTTCTTGGTTCCATGCATCCATAAGTAACCACAGCCTTTCGCCTGCAGCTAGATTGCTTGCTTCTGTTATATTGATGCATTTGGTTCGATTGGTTCTCTTTGAACAACTCCTTTTCACATTTATCCACACGTATATTCTTTTGTTGCTCTTTTAGCCAAGTCTATTCATGTCCGAGTTTGCTTAAAGAGAGGTTTACATTGAACCGTGCTGGGCCAAATTTATATAATTATTACTCTATTGATTCTGCAGGCATACTTATCAGATAGTGAGTTCCAAACTGTTTTTGGCATGACTAAGGATGCATTCTACCAACAGCCAAATTGGAAGCAAGAACTACAGAAGCGAAAAGCAGATCTCTTCTAAAGAGAACAAGCCTTGTTTCTAGTGTCTGCTACAAAATGTGTCGTGAATGGTCGGTCCCATGGGAGTAAGTCTATTAATATATTGTTGGTCATTTCTGAGGACGGGCTACTGGTGGCTTTGCTCGGTTGTTTTTTTGCAACCAATTTTATAGGTCAATTCTTTTATTTGTACATGGCCTGAGTTGTGCTGCTTGCGGAGGTCCTAAGATGCTCATAGCTTGCTTTGTGACTGTCCATATGTGTATATCGTTTTTTTCATCAGTTTGTTACGTATGGGCATTTTCTGGTAGGTTACCATTGTAGTCATTCAGATGTATGTATTGCACACGAAATATTTGTGCTATCCGTTTGCTGTTGATGGTTGGCAGTTGTTTGGGATTTGAACACTTGGTTGAATTTCTCCATTTTTGTGTGGCCTTGCATTTTTTTCCTTTCTTTTCATAGATGTACTCCAAGCAACATGCATGGCTGTCATTTGTGTAGAGAACATAGAGAACATAGATTTGTTAGTGTCTGGCTCAGGAGTTGTAAGGGCGTATTAAGGTGTGGAAAAGTGGAACGAGACCAGATTATGATCATTGTTATCTTCTATCAGCAAATATTTTGATGATATAAACCAATAATCTTGACTATGTCAAACTCATCCAACTCATTTTAAAACTAAACTAGTAGAAATTTAAATGTACAAACAAACACGATCATTCAACTATATAGTAAGCAGTTATTCCGTGTACAATGGATTTGAGGCAGATTACGATCATGTGCTCCAAGAATAAATCAGCAAATATTTGGTAAAGGAACAGAGCCTGGATCCTTGTACGATCTGCGGCTTGGATATTTTCAACAATCGTGTTACACGTTCTAATTCATTTTGAGGTCGGACTCCACGCGTCATGTTTGATGTCGCGTAAAAGAAATATATAAAGAGTCAAAGACATATCTTATACCACCAAGGTCCAAAAATTAAACAAGCTAAGTATGCACAAGCTTTAATTTGTTTGACACCGATAACGCCAATTGCGAGTACAAGGGTACGTACGGGAAAAACCGATACTTGCGCGACGACGCATTTGTGAAAGTGTGGACAGCGCGTGTAGTCCCATGATCCATATCATATGCGATTAGGCTCCGCCGTCGAACGTCAAAGAGGTAAACCACAGCGCAGTCCGGATGGATCGCAACCACGCGGTGGCGCTTCCCAAACCATATCTCCTTCCCCGACGGATTCAGTGACGACATGGCGCGGTGCTTCAAGACCCACCGCTCCACGCGGCCGCAGCTCGCGAGAGCATAGACCGACAGCTCGCGCGTCGGCGTCCACGTCCACGTAGAGCAGGCGGCGCTGCGACTGGCCAATGGTGCCGGGTCCGCCGAGCGTCTTGGCAGCGCACACACGGGTGATCCTCCACGTCTGGCCCGCGGCGTCCACCGACGCGACGACCACGCCGTTCGCGGTGGTGGTGGCGAGGTGCAGGAAGCCGTTGAGGTAGGCGTGCTTGCCGGCGTAGGCGACGTCGACGTGCCTCCAGTCGGCGTTCCTGAGAACCCACTCCCCGGTCTCCGACGAGTAGATACGCACCGCCTTGAGGAGGCTGTTCCCGCCCACCAGCTCCATCAAGTTGAAGTGCGAGGAGACTGCCGGGTCGAAGGCCAGGGAGGCAGGGCGGGCCCAGTCCATACGGTTCCTTAGCAGCATGAGCCCATCAGCAGCATCGATAAGGGCGGCGTCAACTCCGGGGTCATGCAGGGCGGGGGCAGGTCGACCCAGCTCCGGGTGCCGGGGTTGCAGACGACGTAGCGGGGAGCGGCCAGCGGCGGGTCATTGTCGGTCACGCAGCGCAGTCCAGCAGCCTCATGCGGGTCCTGTTGTACCTCGAAGGCAGGAACGGGAAGGTTGGGCCGACGAGGCGCGCCGCTGAGCGTGGAAGAGGAAGCCCGACAAGCCTGAGGCGGTGGACGGGGCCAGAGATGAGATCACGCCATGATCGGCAGATGCACTTGAGGCGGCACAGCTGCTTCGCCGGCAGCCGCGAGAGGATCTCGGTGATGAAGTCGTCGGCGAGGTAGGCGCCAGGTGGTGCCGCTCAGGCCCATCAGTCATTACGTGAAATCGATATTTCGATTGATCAGCGCCAGGAAATTAAGATCCAATCTTGATGCGGCTGAATAGCCCGAAATATAACAGAGTCCAGAGGAAAAATTCAAATCTTCGACTGCAGGCAGCGGCAGAAACTACCCAACAGTCCAGAGTCGGTACGCATAACAGAACCATCCAGAAAAGGGGAAAAAAATCCATCGGATTATAACAGAGTTGGATTGGGATTTAAAGTTGAGTCCATATTAGTATAGTAGACAGATATAACCAAGAACATGAAACCAATTATTTCAACAAAGCAAATAGTAACAAAAAAAGAATAACTTATAATTTGCATTAGATGGAGTATTATTTAGCTATCCAAAGAAGTAAAGAGCTGCATCGGTCTCAAGCAATTAATTGAGAAGGTTGGATGATCGTGCCTAACAACCAGCAGGCAGAGCTTCTCTCTTGCCTAGGTTGCCTACAAAGGACTGGTCGTCGTACCCACCAGAGATGCTGGACGTACACAGCCAGCAGAGAAATCGTCAGGTGACCTTGATGCATTCTGCCGAGCAGCCGAGGCAAGTGAACAGAACACCACGCCTGCATTGCTGGTGGCGGCGGCGGAAAATGGCCGTCGGCAGGGCAGCCCAAATGGCTTCATCCCAGTCAACTTTAAACAAGTTGGGCCTTACTCTGAGTTCAATGTGAAAGATAGGCCCAGTAAATAATCTAGTACGGGCCCGCATAACAATGAACGTGACACACCTTGGTACCAAATTTAGTTTCTTTTTTTTTTGTAAAAAATGTCACGTGACGGTATGGTTGTTGGTGTGTTAAGTGTCTAATCTCAGCAATTAGCAGGCGTGTGATCCTGGCAATTAGCTTAATTGTCATCGTACGGCCGCCGTAAGGAGGAGGACATGCACGTCTGGGAAATTAGGTGCCTTATTGTGTTCCCTTTTTTTTGTGTGTCGGTGCAAACATGTCAAACACAGTGTCATATCATGCATGATGCAACGTCCTGTGCACGCAATTATATTTAGGATTTGGGAACCACCTTTATATCACTACCGGAATGCACAGGTTTGCTGTGTGCTCACGGCACACGGCGAAGGCAAAAAAACACTCGGCAAAGACTTTGCCGAGTATTGCACTCGGCAAACGGCACTCGACAAACACAGACTCGGTAAAACTGTATTTGCCGAGTGTTTTTTTGTCGAGCACTCGGCAAAGACGTTGTCGAGTGTTAAACCCGACACTCGGCAAAAAATATTTCAAAAAATATAAAAAAAACCCACCGCCGCCCGCCCGCGGCTCGCCCCGCCGCCGCCACCACGCCGGATCCCGCCTCCCCCACCACCGTGACGCCGGAGTTGACGCCCGTGACGCCGGATATGGTCTCCCCCGCCGCCGGAGTTGACGCAGACGTCGAGGAGTAACTCCACCGCAGGGAGCTGAGGCCGGAGGAGGAGCGCCGCCGCACTCACGCCACCCGTATCGCCTCGGCCACGCCCGCGTCGCAGGATCCGGGCTCCTCCTCGCCCGCGGCCGCTGGATCCAGGAGGGAGGGGCGCCGTGCCGAATTCGGGAGGGAGGGAAGGGAGGGGTGCCGCAGCCGGCCGAATTCGGGAGGGAGGGGAGGGAGGGGTGCCGTGCTCAGGGAGGGAGGGGAGAGAGGGAGGGGCAGCGCCGGGGTAGAGAGGGAGAGAGGGAGGGGCGGTGCGAGGGAGAGTGGGAGGGAGGGGGCGGCGGCCGCGCGATTTTATAAGGTGCCGAGTTTGCCGAGTGTCGAATCTAGGACACTCGGCAAAGCTAAGTTTGCCGAGTGTTAGATCATGACACTCGACAGTCTGCACTCGACAAACTCATCTTTGCCGAGTGCCTATCTTTTGCCGAGTGTTTTCTTTCTCGTTTGTCGAGTGCCAAACTTTGCCGAGTGTTTTTTTTTGTCTCTTTTGCCTAGTGCAATTATTTTGCCGAGTGTTTTTGTGACAGCACTCGGCAAATAGCTTCTTTACCGAGTGTCCGATAGAATGCACTCTGCAAATATTTTAGCACTCAGCAAACACCCAGTTTCCGGTAGTGTATGTAAGCTACTCGATCTTCTTCCTTTTGCTTCGAGTTCCAGAAATATAATGATAATCTGATTTGAAGGGGTCCCTTAATTGCACGCAATCTTGTATATCTTTATAGCTTCAGATGACAAGTGACCAAGAGGCCTAATTAAATCCCACTTTTCAGTCTTAGTATACATGGTCCGCACAAATAACATAGAGAGGTAGCTAGCGTTTCTCTTTACAACAATTAGTTTTTTCTTACTTAAAAATATTTTCATAAATAATTTTGTTCTTTAGTTTGATTTTATTGGTTCTTTCTCCATGCGTCCATTGTATTTACGCGCATGAACTCCATGTAGCTATTGTCGGTGAATTATGGGCTTAAAGCTATATATATCTCTGTCGATCATCTTCTTTTATCCGCCCACTACTATCCGTGGCCGGGCTTAATTATTCAGTTATTCTACTGGTGCAAAATCAAGGTAGGTTTTAGTTTTAACTCCATTCTCACTAAAACTATTGTTAAGTCTCTCACAAATTGTGTCCCTTAACCCTCTTTTGAATTTAGTTTTATATCACATTGTACCTTTGGAGATGTGCTAATTTTACATCCCTACTGCATTGTTGTAAGCTATAATGTATCCCATTTATTTCGACAGTTGGTGGTAGACTTCTTTTAGAAAAACCTGAGTGATGTCCGTTGCTCTGCTATGAACTTCTCATGCATGTGTATACTGTATAGGAGAATAGATGGAACAATTACACGTAGGGTATCACAAGGCAATGTGTTTTTCACGACATGGTCATAATATTGGCCACAAGAATCCATTTGTCCCCTAGGTCACTGTCATGAAAGCCATGCTTTGATGCACCTGCACTAGTAGAGAACAGACCTTTCATCCGATGCTAAAATGGGCATTATTCCCGGCATTTTTTGCGCCCGGGACTAGAGAGACCTTTAGTCCCGGTTGGTGTCTCCAACCGGGACTGAAGGTCCCTGCCCAACGGCTACTGCGCTCGGCACAGTGGCAGAGGACCTTTAGTCCCGGTTGGAGACACCAACCGGGACTAAAGGTGGACCTTTACTCCCGGTTGGAGCCACCAACCGGGACTAAAGGTCCTCAACCTTTAGTCCCGGTTGGTAACACCAACCCGAACTAAAGGACCCTTTAGTCCCGGTTGGTGTTACCAACTGGGACTAAAGGTCCCCCGATGGGTTAGTTCAAAAGGGAAGCATCCCATCCATTGTTAGATGTGTTGTGTAGGTGAGGTGGTAAGCTACGCGCGAGGCAATGCATGGGGTCTTGTGTTCGAATCTCACGGGACGCAGCGGTGGGAGGCATTATTTTTTTTAAAGCTGGGAGGACCTTTAGTCCCGGCACTGGTCAACGTGCACCGTAAGATATTGTATAGTACCAAATAGGATACTTTCTTTGTAACCCTACCTCTCCAGAGTATATAAGGATAGGCAGGGGTCCCCTAGTCGACATCTACATACATCTCATATTCAATACAATACACCAAAGACATAGGACGTAGGGTATTATGTTGATCAGACGGCTCGAACCTGTCTAAATCGCTGTCTTTGCGCCTTATGTCACCATCCGGTTCCTATCACGCGCACCTCCACTGATCAATCTACCTTCGTGGGATACCCCTCGGAGGACTGCCGAGCATCTTTTGTCGACAGTTGGCGCCCACCGTGGGGCTCGTGCGCACTGATCCCTGGCGAACCAGATGGCGTAACTCAAGATCAACATCCTTCGCGGCAACTCAGCTGATCGCGTTGATATCCTTCGACAACCACGGCGCACGTCTTCGTACGCGGATTGACACCGCCAAGATCCGACTACGTCAATCCTACTCCAACACGAGATCTACTTCGTTCCAGCCGTCAAGCGAGACGCTAAGCGAGCTGCCCGCGTCGCCGACCGAATAACGCCATACGCCGCCGACCAGACATTCTGTCTAAAACTAAGTCACGGTTTAATATTTTTCTCCGAGCTGTTTTCTCCATGTTTGCTCTCCAAACGATTTTCCGAACCCCCAAACAGTAATGTTGATGCTCGAATGTCCCTGTGGCAGAACCACCCGAAATAACACGATTATGAAGGTGCTTGTCTTCCACCAGACACTAAGCACTCCGAAAACGAGTTACAACAACGGTATCCATCGGACACACCCCAAAGGAGAACCCGAAAGATCCACATTTTTCTCAATGATCCAATAATGAGAATGAGTTACAATACATGTCCATTTCATACATCAGAGTTTCTTAGAAATTACATTATTACATTACCAAATGTCAGAGTGCGGAATGATAAACAACAAAATTTAAAATAAACATCTAGCGATAAGAACGAGGATCCGTCTGAGCCCACCAGAAGAATCCTCCACACAAAGGTACTTCTCATGCATCACCTGCAACAGGGGTAAATAAACCCTGAGTACACAATGTACTCAGAAGACTTATCCGACTAGTGGGAATAATTTCCCGACTCCAAGGAATATGATAAGCTTTATGGTTAGCTGGTCTTCTTTTGGCAGAAAGCAATACTAATAGTGAGTCCTTATTTATGTTGTTATTATCAGCCGTATTAAGTTATTATCTATCCGGTCTATATAATCACCTGTTGTACTTTTAAGTAAGGGTTGAGCAATCAGTTCCATTTTATCATCTTCCATCTTTCAGTTCTTACTATGGTGCTAGACCCAAAAACAAGCCGTACCGGATTGCCCGACGATTCGCGAATCAATGCCCCCAGCTGGGTACCCCAAAAACATACGCCCTGCTTGTACCCCAGGCACAAGCAGGACTAACCCATCACCCTCCTGTTCTGGGTGTCCAGGTCCCCGTCCAAACTTGAACTCCAAGCCCCCACTCCTGAGTCTCGAACTCGGGGCGGTGCAAGGACCTCCACCATCCCCGTCTCTAATCAGTCGGTCCGGAAAGAGCTAGATCCACGACAAGAGTGCAACGAGTCTTTCCTACGCCCATACCCAAGTATGTGCTCGGGATAATAGATCTGTGACTTGCCCTGAGACTTAGGCAACGACCAGTCCTTAATTGACACAGACGGAGGAAAAGGTGTAACCGAGCTATGCCCTGTTGGTCGCAGGACACAACCCCTTACACCCACCAGTACCCAAACTATATCCCTGCCCGGTCACCATTTTTCCTTTCCACCATTTTATCATGAGTGATCATATTTATCACCTATTTGCGAGTAACGGCAGGTTACTCACGCTACCGATATCCTGAGCATAGCAACTACTCGACCTTTACTAGTAGGACTCATGGGTAGATATATTTATGCATGTAGTTTTAATAAAATGCCTGTAACTTAAATGCACATCACACACACACACACACACACATATATATATATATATATATATATATATATATATTCAATGATCATAAAATAGGGGTTATGCACCGGGGCTTGCCTTGGGCAGGCGACGGGTCAGCAAAGTCAGCACCAAAAGGCTCCGGGGCTCCCTCCTGTACGAGGATCTCCTCCTCGTACTCCTCGATGACTTCCTCGTACTCCTGTTCGTCGATGGGCACGAACTATACCAACTCGTGATCTACATGCATGAAATGATGATGCAATACTTAGTAATATAGCAACAACAACTCTCAAAATAGAAGTACATCTGTCTAACTACTAAGCTAGTGCTACTGACCACGGTACTAAGTTATCTATTGTTACCAATAACAAGTATGAAATATGGCATACATTATTATAGCAACTACAGGTATTCTTACTCCTAATACTGATTTACGCTATATATGATAAAGCAAGGATAATAGCTACTCTATTTATCAACTTACTCTAGGGCTACAAAATTTATAGCAAGTACATAATAATCTAGTGAGCCTACTGAAAATTTTTCATAGCTATAGCTATCACCAATTTACCACAAAAATTCATACAATTGTTAATCTACATAATACTAAGCTCTTTAGTTTGAATTTATGAACCTACCATTGTCATAGCTAACTGTAATCTAACTACACTAACAAGTAGATGATATTTTTGTGAACCTAACAAACTTGGTTTCACTATTTTTGGACATCTACAAGATTTACTACAATTTATCAAAGTTCAGCTAGAAACTATATTGAATAAACATTTGTAAATCGCTGGAAAATTAGAAAACGAATTCACAGCGTGGCCCAACTCGCAACGCGGCTCGACCCACCATAGTGCGGCCCACGCGACGGCCTATTCCCGCGACAGCGGCCCAACGCGGGAGACCCATGCGCGCATCGTTGTTTTTGCAAACGAGTCCCCGTTCTTTTTCCTATTCGCGAAGTTAACCCGAGCACTATTTGAATGAGTCACTGGCTTCGCATCTAGGACCCTACCTCTATTCGAATTCACGCTTTACAAAGTCCATGGCCGGACGAACAGGGGCCGTGGCCTTGCCGGCCAAACGTCGGCGAGCACAGGCCTCTTCGGCACCCATCAGTACCCCCATGAGCCTCTACGTGCCATGCGCAACAGATTGAGGTAACAAACGCCAAGAATGACGCATCACGCAGGCGTGGCCATGCGCCGCGGTGGGGTTTGGCCATGGTAGCCCGACGCCGGCGAAACCACCTAACCGTACGCCTCTACTGCTACTCGGTAACCATCTACAGGCTAAGAGTAATCACCTTGAAGTCCTAATTGAATCCCTACTACGCCCAATCGAGCTGGCCATAGGAACGACATCTAAGCTAGCTCGCCGGCGGTCGCCAACACGCTCTGGGCTACCTAGCCACTAATTGACTCAACCGCCTATCCTAGGAGCAAGAGGGCCTCACCAGAGATGTGGCGGATTGGCTGGGCGAAGTTGCGAGGAACGACAACAGGCTGGCCACCTACGCGAGGTTGCTCCGGTTCACGCTGGCCACAGTGAAGGCGTTCCCGGCGCCCTGTTGCTCCGTCGGTGGAGCCACTGCATGGGAGAGGCGAATGAGTCAAGGAGAGGCAACAAACCTGCCCGATTGAGACAATAGAGCAATGAGCATCGCCCTGGCCGAGCGCTCGCCTCGCCGGCCATGGCGGACCACCGAGGGGAAAAATCTCCCCATTACCTCACCGTAGGAAGGAAGCCCGGCGAGATGACTCCAATCGGAAGCTAACTACTCTAGCTCGTAGTGTGCACGGTTAATTGGAAAGTTGTGGAGTATGCGAGTCCAATTTGTAGGGGCAACGCCTATGGATTTATGGCGGCCGACGACGACAAAACTTAAATTGATGCCCCTCCCTTGTACCACCACAATAGTGGCCGGTTAGGCACGACGCTGTCATCCCACTCGACCACCAAACGTGCTTGGTAACACGGATGGGGCCAGCGCATTGGTTTTGCATTGGCGCGGCTCGGCCGGCCGGCGACCTTCTAGGCGACGTGACGGGAACCTTTGGCGTGGCCTTGCGCGCAAGCGTGAGAACGAGGCAAGCAAGGCAAGCCGACGCGCGCGCACAGCCGAACGTCAACGGAAGCAGTAGCTATGCGGCAGCGCCAGATGGCGTGTAGTGCGAGCGACGCGACGCGACGACGAGTAGCAGACTTAGGCGGACGCGGTGGGAAGGGGCATAGCAGGTAGGCCTGTCGGGCCCAGCGCGCGCGTGCCGTGTGCCAGAGCGTGGCAGCAGGAGGCCGTGGACGGCCGCGCAGAGCCAAATGCACGGTGTGCGCGTAGGCACAACAAGCGGCCGGCGCGGCAACGCCGAGAGCCAGGCGGTGGCCGCGCCCAGGCGCTGGCATGGCTCAACACGTGACTTGCACTCTTTTTAAAGCTGCTACAACAACCAATTCGATGATCCGAAAGCCAAACCAGTCGTTCTATCCTCGGGCGGGTACATAAGGCAATTGAGCTAAGCCAAGACACCTCACCACTTCTTAACCCGACCGTTCTACAAAAATTGCCGAACATGGCTTCGTCGACCCATTTTTAAACTTACGCGAAACGACTAAGCTTCAAACGGTTTCGCGTCGAATTCCTTTTCCAAGCTACTTGATACACTAGCTAGCGAACCCTGTCCTCGACCGCACGTATTATATCGTCGTCTACGAAGTTCGTACTACGAACTTTATCAAAGTTTTGCATAAGCGTTCTATAGCATTTTTGTTCGATCAAAATTCACTTAGAATACTAAATGATATAAAGCGACAAGAAATGTAACATTTGTTTCTTGTTTCAGATGAACTTTTCAAGTGTCGTACGTTGATTTATACCCTATATTACACCCATGTACAAACAAGTATGATGCTCATGCAGTGTTTTAGCAAAAACTGTACAATGTAACACTGAGGGTGTTACAAATCTACCCCCCTAAAACAAAATCTCGACCTGAGATTTCATGTGCCTAGTGTGAGAAGAAGATAGGAGTACATTTCACCGTAACAACTAACTATCAGGACCAGAGAGAAGGTGGGGGTACTGCTTCAATAGGTAACTCTCTTGTTCCCACATGGCCTCATCCTCTGAATGGTTTTGCCATTGCACTTTGTAGAACTTTACCACCCTGTTCCTGGTCACTCTTTCTTTTTCATCCAGGACTTTGACAGGGTGCTCAACATAAGTCAAATCAGGCTGGAGGAGAAGCCCTTCAATTTCCACAGCTTCATTAGGCACCCACAGACATTTCTTCAACTGTGAGATGTGAAACACATCATGTACCGCGGACAAGATATCGAGGAGCTGGAGTCGATACGCCACTGGGCCACACTGTGCCAAAACCTTGTAGGGACCCACATATTGGGGAGCTAGCTTGCCATGGATACCAAACCGATGCACCCCTCTCATAGGAAACACCTTGAGATACACATAATCTCCCACTCCAAACTACAAAAGCCTTCTTTGCTTGTCCGCATAAGACTTCTGTTGGCTTTGAGCTGCCTTCAAGTGACTCTAAATAATGGTGACTTGTTCTCAAGCCTCTTTGATGAATTCCGGACCAAAGTAACACCGGTCACCCACTTCAACCCAGTTAAGCGGTGTTCTACGCTTCTTGCCATACAGAGCTTCAAATGGTGCCATGTGAATGCTCTCTTGGTAGCTATTATTGTAAGAAAATTTAGCTAATTTTAGGCATTCATCCCACTTCTGAGGAAAAGAAATGACACAAGCTCTCAACATATCCTCGAGCACCTGGTTCACCCTTTCAGTTTGACCATCAGTCTGAGATGATATGCGGAGCTTCTAAGGAGACGAGTACCAAGGCATTGTTGTAGTTGCCCCCAGTAACGGGAGACAAAAACTGACCCTCTATCGGAGATGATAGTAAGGGGAACTCCATGTAATCACAATCCGATCAAAATATATCTCCGCATACTTCTTGGCTGTATATTTGGTGTCCACTGGGATGAAATGAGCCAACTTAGTGAGACGGTCCAGAATGACCCAAATAGAATCATAGCCCATGGATGTGCAAGGCAAACCCACCACAAAATTCATGGAAATATCTTCCCACTTTCAAACAGGAATGGGCAAGGGCTGCAAATATCGTGGAGTATGCATATGATCTGCTTTAACCCTACCACAAGTGTCGCACTCCGCGACGTGCCGGGTGATGCCCTGCTTCATGTTGGACAACCATTACAAATGGCGCAGATCATGATACATCTTGTTGCTGCCAGGATGAATAGATAACTTTGAATGGTGAGCTTCATTCAAAATCTTTCTTCTCAGCTCCTCATTGGATGGAACCACCAGTCTATCCTTGTATCTCACTACTCCCTGCTGATCAACACTAAAGTGGGGGTCATGTCCTTAGGCAATCAATTTTCTGATGTGGGGAATTTCTTCGGGGTCTTCCCTTTGCTCTCGAATAATCTGCTCCAGTAATTCTGAGGTCAATGCAATGTGAGCCAACACCTCTGCGTGGTTGAGAGACAAAGGTGCTTCCTCAACCTGATGGGACTTTCGGCTCAAAGCATCAGCTACTACATTAGCCTTTCTAGGATGATAATGGACTTCCAAGTTGTAATCCTTTATCAATTCTAACCACCTCCTTTGCCTCATATTCAGCTCAGACAGAGTGAAAATATACTCAAGGCTCTTGTGATCCGTAAAGATATGCACTTTGTTGCCCAATAGATAGTGCCTCCAAATCTTCAGAGCGTGGACCACAGCAGCCAGCTCTAAGTCAGGGGTGGGGTAATTCACCTCGTGCTTTTTCAGTTGGCGTGAAGCATAAGCTATCACATGCCCATCTTGCATAAGCACACACCCCAGCCCCGTCTTCGAGGCATCATAATATACATCAAAGGGTCGGTCAATATCTTGTTGGGCCAACACAGGGGCAGTGGTCAGAAATGTCTTCAGAGCTTGGAAGGCTTCTTCACAGGCTGGGCTCCAATCAAACTTAACTTCTTTTTGGAGCAGCTTGGTCATTGGCTGGGCTATCTTGAAGAAATCCAGGATGAAACACCGATAGTACCCAGCGAGACCAAGGAACTGACGAATCTAATACATAGACTTGGGAGACTTCGAATCCAACACATCTTGCACCTTGCTGGGATCTACCAAAACACCATCAGGTGTCAACACAAGCCTCAAAAACTGCACTCGATCTAACCAAAATTCGCACTTGCTGAATTTAGCATACATCTTGTGCTCCCTTAGTCGAGCCAGTACTATTCGACGGTGTTGGGCATGCTCTTCATTATTCTTAGGATATATCAGGATATCATCAATGAATACTACCACAAACTTGTCCAGCTCCGGTATAAAGACTGAATTCAACAGGTACATGAAGAAGGTAGGAGCATTGGTGAGACCAAAAGACATCACTAGGTACTCATGCAGCCCATACCTAGTAGAAAAAGCTATCTTTGGTATATCATGTGGCCTGATCTTGATCTGATGATAGCCTGATCGGAGGTCAATCTTCGAGAACACCTTGGCACCAGCTAGCTGATCGAACAAAATATCTATGCGGGGCAAAGGATACTTGTTCTTAACTGTTACCGCATTAAGAGGGCGGTAATCCACACACGGTACTATGTGGAAGAGGTCTGAGAAGTTTGCTGGGGATACCAAAACGAAGGCCCACCTGATGATTGATAGGTCCCCCACTGGACAACCTGTACCTTCTGAGTATGAGGGTGGCTAGAAGACCCCGCAGCCACCCGCTTTCTCTTCCACTCTGCCTAGGAATCCCGCTGCAAGCCCTCTATGGCGATGGCAGTGTTCATCACTGCCCTAAAAGTCTGATAGTTCATAGTGTACAGCTTCTCCTGAAGGATATAAGAGAGGCCGCGAAAGAAGCGATCCTTTTTCTTGTCGTCAGTGTCCACATGAATGGCAGCATACTGGGATAAGTGAGTGAACTTATTCACATAGTCCATCACTGTCATACTCCCCTATCGTAGCTCCAGGAACTCAGTCAGCTTCTGGTTGATGACACCAGAAGGAATATAGAACTCTCTGAATATTGTGGTGAACTCCTGCTAGGTTGCCGGATGATCTGGCTGCTGCATGGCATGGAAGGTATCCCACCATGCACTTGCAGACCCCAATAGTTGCTGCGCTGCAAAGCGCACTTTTTGCTCATCGGCCACATTGAGCAACAGAAACTTCTGCTCCAGAATGCAAAGCCAGTGCTCCATATCTAGGGGCTCATCTGTCGGTGTGAAAGTGGGCGGGTGGGTCTTGAGAAAATCCTGGTAAGAGGAGGGTCCCTCAGGACGGCGGGCACCACCCCTGTTCCCACCATTGCCCCCGTGGCCACCGCGGGCGAAGCCAGCGACAGCTTGTGCCATTAGCTCCATGGCACGGGCAGACTCTCGGCGAGCAGCCATCAGTTCCGCCATCATCTCAGCGTGAGTCATTGGAGGCGACGGTGGCGGAGGAGCCAGAAGTGGAGCCCCATGGCTCTCCTCGTTGTGCTCATTGGCCTAGCCACTCTCGCCTTAGCCTTCACCAAGATCGTGAGCCACCCCAGCACTGGTGCTCCAGTGTCCGGACCTTAGATTCATCTGTAAGAGATAGGAACCATCCATTTAGAACAACCTTCCTGATCAGAAGCAAGGGATTAGAGAAATGACAACACATTTAATTAAAGCATTCTTTTAATTAATCCTATCACTTTACTAATCCATTTATACGTGTAGGGGGGGGATTTTAGTTTAAGCAAAATGTTATTATCATGATGCATGTATCGTCCTATATGTTCAGTCAAGCCAGAATATAGCGGCATTCGCAAAAATTTTTGGCACATCGCACACTCACTTTCCGTATGCTAGACGATTTCTTACGCAACGTAAGTCAGTGTACCTATAGAAAACTGATTAGATAAAACTAGTGCCACTATCCTAGATAGACCATATAGCTAGGGCTTATACTTATTTAACTAACTTAATCGCATGCTACTTTTCGTAAAACTTTTGTTGGTCAAATTTTTAAGTTTCGAAAAAGAGTGATGAAACTCGTAACCATTATTGGCTCTGGTACCAACTGTGGCAGAACCGCCTGAAATAACACGATTGTGGAGGTGCTTGTCTTCCACCAGACACTAAGCACCCCGAAAGCGAGTTACAGCGGCGGTATCCGTCGGGCACACCCCAAAGGAGAACCCGAAAGATCCACATTTTTCCCAAGGATCCAATAATAAGAACGAGTTACAATACAGGTCCATTTCATACATCATAGTTTCTTAGAAATTACATTATTACATTACCAAATGTCAGAGTGCGGAATGATAAATATCAGAATTTAAAATAAACATCTAGCGATAAGAACGAGGATCCGTCTGAGCCCACCAGAAGAATCCTCCACACAAAGGTACTTCTCATGCATCACCTGAAACAGGGGTAAATAAACCCTGAGTACACAATGTACTCGCAAGACTTATTCGACTAGTGGGAATAATTTCCTGACTCCAAGGAATATGATAAGCTTTATGGTTAGCTGGTCTTCTTTTGGCAGAAAGCAATACTAATAGTGAGTCTTTATTTATGTTGTTATTATCAGCCATATTAAGTTATTATCTATCCAGTCTATATAATCACCTCTTCTACTTTCAAGCAAGGGTTGAGCAATCAATTCCATTTCATCATCTTCCATCTTTCAGTTCTTACTACAGTGCTAGACCCAAAAACAAACCGTACCGGATTGCCCGGCGATTCACGAATCAATACCCCCAGCTGGGTACCCCGAAAACACACGCCCCGCTTGTACCCCAGGCACAAGCAGGACTAACCCATCACCCTCCTGTCCTAGGTGTCCAGGTCCCCATCCAAACTTGGACTCCAAGCCCACTCCTAAGTCCCGGACTCAGGGCGGTGCAAGGACCTCCACCATCCCCACCTCCAATCAGTCAGTCCGGAAAGAGCCGGATCCACGACAAGAGAGCAACGAGTCTTCCCTACGCCCATACCCAAGTATGTGCTCGGGATAATAGATCTGTGACTTGCCTCGAGACTTAGGCAACGACCAGTCCTTAATTGACACAAACCGAGAAAAAGTGTAACCGAGCTATGCCTTGTTGGCCGCAGGACACAACCCCTTACACCCACCAGTACCCAAACTATATCCCTACCCGGTCACCATTTTTGTTTCCACCATTTTATCATGAGTGATCATATTTATCACCTATTTACGAGTAACGACAGGTTACTCACGCTATCGATATCCTGAGCATAGCAACTACTCGACCTTTACTAGTAGGACTCATGGGTAGATATATTTATGCATGTAGTTTCCATAAAATGCCTATAACTTAAATGCGTATCATATATATATATTCAGTGATTATAAAATAGGGGTTATGCACCGGGGCCTGCCTTGGGCAGGCGACGGGTCAGCAAAGTCAACACCAAAAGGCTCCAGGGCTCCCTCCTGCACGAGGATCTCCTCCTCGTACTCCTCGATGACTTCCTTGTACTCCTGTTCGTCGACGGTACGAACTCTACCAACTCATGATCTACATGCATGAAATGACGATGCAATACTTAGTAATATAGCAACAGCAACTCTCAAAATAAAGTACATCTGTCTAACTACTAAGCTAGTGCTACCGACCACGGTACTAAGTTATCTATTGTTACCAATAACAAGTATGAAATATGGCATACATTATTATAGTAACTACATGTATTCTTACTCCTAATGCTGATTTACGCTATATATGATAAAGCAAGGATAATAGTTACTCTATTTATCAACTTACTCTAGGGTTACAAAATTTACAGCAAGTACATAATAATCTAGTGAGCCTACTGAAAATTTTTCATAGCTATAGCTATCACCAATTTACCACAAAAATTCCTACAATTATTAATCTACATAATACTAAGCTCTTTAGTTTGAATTTATGAACCTATCGTTGTCACAGCTAACTGTAATCTAACTACCCTAACAAGTAGATGATATTTTTGTGAACCTAACAAACTTGGTTTCATTATTTTTGGACATCTACAAGATTTACTACAATTTATCAAAGTTCAGCTAGAAATTATATTGAATAAACATTTGTAAATCGCTAGAAAATTTGAAAACGAATTCACAGCGCGGCCCAACTCACAACGCGGCTCGGCCCACCACAGCGACCCGCGCTCGTGCGCCAGTGCGGCCCACGCGACGGCCTGTTCCCACGACAGGGGCCCAACACGGGAGACCCACGCGTGCGTCGATGTTTTTGCAAACGAGTCCTCGTTCTTTTTCCTATTCGCAAAGTTAACCCGAGCACTATTTGAATGAGTCACTGGCTTCGCAACTAGGACCCTACCTCTATTCGAATTCACGCTTTACAAAGTCCCTGTCCAGAAGAACAGGGGCCGCGGCCTTGTCGACCAAACGCCGGCGAGCACAGGCCTCTTCGGCACCCATCAGCACCCCCATTGTAACACCCCGGCTCATGGCTTAATAGGATTAACATGATACTCGTACCAACAAGTTGCAACTTCTTTTCTAGGAGCCCATCTCTTAAGAACTCCAAGGTTAAGCATGCTTGGCCTGGAGCGATGGGTGACCGACCGGGAAGTTCTTCCCGGGGGCGCATGAGTGAGGACAAAGTGCGCAGAAAAGACTGGTGTTGGTCTATGAGGGCAGTCTATGTCCTAGTAAAGCTATCAGATATAAGTGGGCCTAGCCTCGGGGAGGCGGGACGTTACACAATCATGATGCATACTCATCCTATTCGTCCTCATAAAATTGCCAGCCTAAGGTGGCAATCATGTTCTATGTCGGTGGCATAACACGTACTCTCTCGATATATAGCTAGTCGTCAGCTACATTCAATCTACGCATTCGTGGTTAGCGTACCTGCAGGCAAATTCATTGCAGCCCATCCCCACAAGAGATAAATAAGCACACAATGAAAGCGGTAAACTAAGATACTCTCTATATATACATCCCCAGATGTATATACTTCGGTATCCATAGCTACCCGACAGATATACCCACAATTAAGTACCTTCATATATATATGCGTGTAACATGTAAATATTTCAGTAACCACAACTAACTCTCCCCTAGACCGACAGTTGGACGGTCATGCTCTCACAACTCACACTTACCTGGACGTGGAGGCAATTGATCCATACATTACCATTCAAACGAATGACATCCATACAATAGCACGCCGTATGGACGACGAAAGTAAAAACCCCCATGTTAGTACTTAGATAGCCACCTAATAGTCCTTAACTGGGCATAACAGAGGATGTTGCTAGCATAGTTTTGCAAATAAGTTTTGACAAATTTACCTATAGCTAAAGTTTTAGTCAAAATATGATTTTTAAAACCAAAACTTTGTTTTTAAAACTATGTACATGATAGTATTATGCTTAATCTTGCTCTGATGCCAGCTATAACAGAACCGCACAATTTATACAAGATCAAGTACGGCTGTCTCCGCTAACACGTTGACACGCGCATACTTTCACTCATATAAACCCGGTAGTCCGCCGAGTGTCCCGAAAGACCTCGGTAAATCAACATCACAACCAAGATCGCGTGATTAAGCAAATACACATCACATACACAGGGTTGCAGCGGAAATAATATTACAAATGGGTTCACAATTAAAAGTACAAGTTTGGGTTTCAAAATCGATTAGTGAAAACAACATAGCTTTCAAAAGATTACATTAATATATGTTCCAAATACATTGCTAGCATAAGTGACATCATCCGTTAAAAGCATATAGATGAGAAATAAGTATAGAATCATCGAGCCACCGGTGGTTAGCCACCATCTTCACAGGCCGAGAACTTCACCTGCAACATGGTGGGATAAACCCTGAGTACGAGAAGATACTCAGCTAGACTTACCCGTCAAAACCAGAAATAAAGGACACCAAGGGTCATGCAAGGCTTATGAGGTGGGCTAGCTGGACACAGTTGCGTAAAAGAGCTTATGAACATAGTAACCAATTTAAACTTCGCATCAAGTTTATCATCATTTACCTATCCACTAGATTTGCACCTGTACTAGAGCACTCACTTATTAGGAGCAAACAATATTAACCATAGCAGGTATAATAAGGCTGTCATCATCATATCATCATTTCTGAACCATTATGTTATTTAGTGTATCTACTTTGGAGATAAGCCCATCAAGGTCTCACTAATCGGGAGAGACGGCGACTCGAATCGAATTACAACTCAGCTGAGGGGGTATTCCTAACTCTCACCCTGGCATACTTTGTAAGGGTAGCCGTGTGTCACCTTTGGGACAACTCAGGAACCAAATCCGTGGGTTCGATCAGCGCCAGCACTCTCAGGGATTACCCTTCTGCCAGGACGATCAGGACTTTTAAATCACCTGCCCTTGGACTCACGCCTATGGCTCCCTTCCGAGGCGCACTTTATACTTATCGACTCCCGTCCTGAGGTGAGCTACTCGGCTTCGTGGTCGGTCTTCGGACACGGCCAACTAAGAGAGATGCATGCGTTCAACATGAACATGAAAGGCTCCAAGATTCAGTCCTTAAGCGACACAGGCGGAGTCACTACAAACCGGCAAGCCTCCGCCCGGTCTTCATTTCAATTTAAGACAGGTTCTTTTCCACGATAGCAAATATAGCCAACCGTGCCATATGTATATCCCTATATCTCGTAGGTAACAGGAAATCACCCGACTTCTACCGCGTTTAAGCAGGGCTAAGCACTACACGAACCTGAGCTACATAGGATTCAGGGTATCAATATCTGGATAAGGATTGGATAACCAATGCAGCAAGTGTTTGCATCCAACACCTAAACTTAATGCAACAATATATATATGTAACAATAATACTTTAACTGCATTTCAGAAATTAGGAGGCTTAATATGCTCCGGGGCTTGCCTGGGATCCGACACAAGTTAGTTCAGTTAGGTTGCACCGTCCTGGTGACATCTCAGGTCCTAGCACTTGCTTAGTCCTTCCATCTACGGGATAGATCCATCAAACGCTGTCTTCGGGTTTGGCTCCAACATCTCATCCTTCACGTGGTGCATCTAGCGTACCTAGATGAGATGCAATATGCAAGTGCATAAATATGAAGAATAGTACCATGAGACGCATCACAAATAGCAAGCAAGACAAGCATAGTTTACACTAACACACTTAAGTACTTTGCGATGCTTAACTTAAACATCACACAATCTATCATGCTAAGATGGCAAAGAAGACGACAACACCAAGCATGACACAAGTTTTCCAAGATCTCAGGTGCTCTAACTCAGTCATCATTCAAGGCATAAGTCACACTTAACAATATACAAGCAAACACTATAATTGGAATCTACAAATTTCTGGACATGCAAACAGCAGTTATAAGATTTAGCTATAACTAGAGTTACACAAATCCAAATGACTTGCAAGAAGACATTTTGGAAAGCTTATGAAATTATGTACATTTCATCTATAACCATCATAGCATGATTCCCAAGTTAAGTAGGTCAAAATTATACCTTTACAGAAACTAGTTCATACAAAACAGAGAGCAACAAATCCTGTATTCTAACTTTAAACAGTTGTAACTCAAACACTACTCAGCCAAATGATACCAAATTTTAACAGCAGCTAGATACATAAATTATCTACAACTTTTGTATAAACAAGTTTCACAACAAAGCACTTTATCATGAAGAACTTTGCTAAGTTCCCAAATCTGTCCATAAATCACATCGGAAAGAAAATAATTATTAACTTATGTTGCAAATTCATAATTGGGCAAAATCAACTTTACCAACATTTCACAAATGACTAAAGAACACCAGAAAACCTAGTGTCCATGACCAAATAAATTCTTTTAATGCATTTCTTAATTTATTTTAGATAACAAGATGACTTAATGAGCATATACCAAAAGTATACAATAAATTCTACAAAAATTACAGTGGCTCACATACCCTCGCAATAGTCTACTGTACAAATTTCACTCCATTTCAATATGTATATCAACCTCTATGAAAAAGACAAGTTGCTAAAGCAAGAAATCATGTGAGAGCAATATAAACCAATAACTCACTCATACTTCATCCAATACTTATGAATTTTTTACCACACATCAACTATCACATGAGTATCATGCCACAAAAATTTCACTTCATTTGGAGCCCTAGATCTGCAGTTATGGAAAATAACAAATTCAACTAGCATTACAACCTTACTGCACAAATCTATTTTTACCGCAAAATATTGAAACTAAAACATGCTATATTATAGATCTAATGCATAGAGAATTTCACAAGGATTCCAAAAAGTCCTTATTTGCTATTTTACGAATTTCCTATTAATTACTATGAATTTCCAAAGATTCAGCAAATTTACAGCAAATAGGTCCTTATCGGCACTATTCATTTGAGTCACAGACTTTGCAGTTAGACCCCTCCCTTTCATCAAATTCTGGCGCAAGGTCCCTGGTCGCAGTTGAGAACAGAGGAGGCCCAGGAATCGGCCGGTGGCGGCCGGAGAAGGGTCGGCGGCGGCGGTGGAGTGGCGGGGAGGACCAGGGGTCCCTCGCGCGCCTGCAGGTGGTCTCGGATGGCCGAGAGGCGGCCCGAGGTGGACCGGCCATGCGCACAGGCGGTCGGAGGCGATGGCGGCCGGCGACTGCGGTGCTCCCAGCGTGGTTTTGGACGGCGAGCACGAGCACGGCGTGTAGGAGAGGGAGGCGAAGCTAATGGCGTTGCTCGTGAGGAGCGAGGGGGACTGAGAAGGGGAAACAGCCGCGGCACCGGCGAGCTCGGAGCTCGGCCATGGCGGTCGCGCTTCCCGGCGCGGAGCGGAGCGAGGAGAGGGCAGAGAAGGAGTGGGAAAGTCGCTCGGCGGTCGCTCTGGTGCTCCACTACGCCGAGTGAGGCGCGGGGCACGCGGCAGAGAGCAGGGGTGAGCTCATGCATGGCTGCCACGCTCCCGGACGCGCGTCGCCCATAGAGACAATTCAGCGAACAGGTGGCGTGCGCCGAAGTGGGGAAAGTGGGACGCCGTTTTGGGCCGGCTCGGGTCCGAATCGGTCCATGGGCCAAAAATGAAGTTTGGTCTACACCTGATGCTCTCCAACTTTGCTTAAGGGTTCAGGGTCATTAGGGTTATGGTTTAGCAGATAACGTGCTCCTAACTTTGGTTTGTCAGCGTGACGACGGTGATTAGGAAAAACTCAGAATTAACCATCAACACGAAGCCAAACGGGTTCCAACTTTTTGCATGCTCTTCTCCATAATATAACCTTCCACTTTTATTTTTGGACCAACTCAATTTGCTTAACGAATTTCGGAGAACGCGGAATGCCAATGGCGACGACGATGAATTCCAGACTTAGAAAAATTCTAAGTCTGAAAACAGTCGCTGATTCAATTTTCGAGCCTCTGTTTGACTTAGTTCCAAGTTGATCTGGCTCTTGTTCCAAAAACAAAGTTTGTTCTACATGATATGGACTACAACTTTCATTCAAGGTCCAACCTCAAAACTGGTATAGAACCTACTGTTCTACTTTGACCAAAGTAGGATCACGATGAAGCTTAAATTATCCTTTTTGATCCATTGGAGCATTTTCTGGCCACCTGCTCAACATGAACCCTTCATAACTTTTGTTCATGAGTGCAAGTAGAGTTGTTTGAGCAAGGTACAAGGTTTGGTTGACTTCATAGGTTTCCATCCACTTGATAAAGCAATTCATGCAAAGATATGACTTATCATTTCATGTGACTTTTTGATTCCAAACTTCATGAAACTTTTCCATGGGTCTAGATGGATGCATGGGGATGTAATGTACATGGAATAAGCATGTTTAACATTACTCTTGCATAATCTTAACAAGGGTCCATATGTAAGCAAATGTGCGTGGCCCAAGTTTAAGTTGGAGCTCCATCATGTAGATTTGATCTTGACACCTTCATTACCACTCGACATGTCATGTTTGAGCTCAAACCCATTGCTTAACTAGTGACAAACACCAGGGGTGTTACACCCATGAGCCTCTACGTGCCATGCGCAACAGATTGAGGTAACAAACGCCAAGAATGGCGCCTCACGCAGGCGTGGCCGTGCACCGCGGCAGGGTCTGGCCGCGGTAGCCCAACGCCGGCGAAACCACCTAACCGTACGCCTCTACTGCTACTCGGTAACCATCTACAAGCTAAGAGTAATCACCTTGAAGCCCTAATTGAATCACTACTGCGCCCAACCGAGCTGGCCACAGGAACAACATCTAAGCCAGCTCGTCGGCGGCCGCCAACGCGCTTCGAGCTACCTAGCCACTAATTGACTCAACCGCCTATCCTAGGAGCAAGAGGGCCTCACCAGAGATGTGGCGGATGGGCTGGATGAAGTCACGAGGAACGACAACGGGCTGGCCACATGCGCGAGGTTGCTCCGGTTCACGCTGGCCATGGTGAAGGCGTTCCCGGTGCCCTGCTGCTCCGTCGGCGGAGCCACTGCACGGGAGAGGCGAACGAGTCAAGGAGAGGCAACAGCCCTGCCCGATTGAGACAACAGAGCAATGAGCATCGCCCCGGCCGAGCGCTCGCCTCGTCGGCCATGGCGGACCGCCGAGGGAAAAAATCTCCCCATTACCTCACCGTAGGAAGGAAGCCCGGCGAGATGACTCCAATCGGAAGCTAACTACTCTAGCTCGTAGTGTGCATGGTTAATTGGAAAGTTGTGGAGTATGCGAGGCCAATTTGCAGGGGCGACGCCTACGGACTTATGGCAGCCGGCGACGGCAAAGCTTAAATTGACGCCCCTCCCTTGTACCACCGCAACAGTGCCCGGTTAGGCTTGACGCTGTCCTCCCACTCGACCACCAAATGTGCTCGGTAACACGGATGGGGCCAGCGCATTGGTTTGGCGTTGGCGCGGCTCGGCCAGCCGGCGACCTTCTAGGTGATGTGACGGGAACCTTTGGCGTGGCCTTGCGCGCAAGCGTGAGAACGAGGCAAGCAAGGCAAGCCCACACGTGCGCACAGCCGAACGTCAACGAAAGCAGTAGCTGTGCGGCAGCGCCGGACGGCGCGCAGTGCGAGCGATGCGACGCGACGGCGAGCAGCAGACTCAGGCAGATGCGATGGGAAGGGGCAGAGCAGGCAGGCCTGCCGGGCCCAGCGTGCGCGCGTGCCGTGTGCCAGAGCGCGGCAGCAGGAGGCCGTGGACGGCCGCGCAGAGCCAAACGCGCGGTGTGCGCGCAGGCCACCGATCCGGGTCCTGTCACCGCACCTCCACCGATCAATTTACCTTTGTGGGATACCGGACTGCCGAACATCATTTGTCGACAGTAATAAAAGAGTAGGTGCATATATATATAGACACTACAGTGTTTGTAACTTTAATTTATACACTACCATACAGCAGTCTAATTAACCATACGTGTATCGTTCAATCCATGTTGACGTTTGGTACGTGCATGATATGCATGTCTATGATGGTGCGATCTGATCGATCGCGTAGTTAATTAATACAAAGCAGAAATAAATAAAGAAAGAAAGGGAAATAAGTGTGATCACTATACAGCCTGTTCGCTTGGTCGTATTTGGCTTATAAGCCATGGCTTATCAGCCAACAGACAATATTTTTTTCTCACACCAAACCAGCTAACAGTACTTTCAGCCATGGCTTATAAGTCAAACAAGCCCAAACGAATAGGACGATAGATGATGAAGAGCTTTCAACCGACAATGCGGACGCAATTTTTCACGGTCTGGACTGTCTCCAATGGATGACTTATATGGAGATCCAAACACAAAATGGGCCGTGGATGATACTGTATCGGCCTCTAACAGAATACTTATATACGAGACCTATTTTGGGTTACAGCAGAGGCACAACCCAAATATGAGTATCCTCTCTTCTGGAAACTCATTTGCATAAAGAGTTCTCTTTTAGGTCCTATTGTTGGAGAAGACAAAAAATACGTATTGAACCCTTTGCCTGCAGCATTACCCAAACATGGAATGAGTCTTGTATTTTGGGTGATATTGTTGGAGATAGTCTTAGCACGCGGCATGTCCGTGTCATGCAATGCAATCACTAGTTACACGTGCGCCAAAAGTTAAGTAGTATAATCCATGCACCTGTCAGCTAGATTTGGCTTTTAATGGCATTATTAAGGCAGTACACCTGTTCGCTTGATTATTTCTGTGACTTATAAGCTGACTGATGCTGTTTTGTTGTGAGAGAAAAACACATGGCTGATAAGCATGGAGATTTTCCGGAACCTATATATTGCATGCAGATGCATGTGCATGCATATATAGAGACGTGTATATATGCATGCACAGTTTATTTGTTGGCAGTGGCACAGTACGTACTTTCAGTACGGACTACGCACTTCATAGTCCATATTTTAGTAGTATTATTTATCCATGTTGTGGAGAAGTGAAAGCAAGAGTATATATCTACGACAACGACATATGCACGTACGCATGTAGGATGCGTGTACATGCATATATACGCATGCAATGATAATTGGTGCCGGCCGATTATTACTAGCTCGATCCATGGACAGGTACGCGTGCGTATATAGGTGTAGGCACCCGGCAGATTTTCTATAGTAGTTGGAGTCAATAAGTACTCGATCAAGTGCATGTACGTGTACGTACGTCGTATATATTAATATATGTACATGCACGATGATATGCATTCGTGTAGTACGTGCTTGTTGGGTATATATATACGTCTCATCACCATAAACACTGTGTGTCGTGTCATAGGTGTATATATATGGCACTAACAACTGCGTACTGCTTGGTCGATCAATTCGAGTAACAAGTCACCAATTAACTGTACGTACAGTCGTTGCTGAATTTTGGTCCTCCGGCCGGTTCGTCACAACGTCACGTACGGCGAGCTCTGCGTAGGATTGGAGTTCTTTTTAGTTCCTGACGATCCGACGCAGCCATTAATTGGAGGATACATGCATGCAGGAGATGATGAGAGATCGAGTAGCTTTTTGTTTAACGGTTGTATATAAAGTTTGGTGGCATACACACTGGCACATATATAGGACGTGACTACATACCTGCATAGTGAAACGAATGGATCAATCTCGGTTGGTGGCTGCCGGCCGGCGCCTGATCTGATCGATCGATCGATATTCGATAATACGTCTCCTGGCCCTCACGTACGTATGCGGATGCATGCACTCGATCGTACAGTTTCAGGGCCACAGACACGGCGAGGCTACGGTGCATGATTCATTGCCAGCTCTGTAGCGTGTACGTATCGTAGCAGCCTAAGATCAGAGCCCGGGCGTAGGCGTGGTGGCGTACTAATATATTCTCAGCCGAAAAGTGGGCGTCCAATATAAATCCTAGTGCTGCGGAAGCTAACTATAAATACCAGCTGCCCTCCCTCGTCCTCCTCAGACCAACACAGCCATTTCCTTCTTGCACTTGCACATAGCTAACTGCCAACTAACAGCTGGATCACAAGAAGCGATCGAACCAGCAATTTGTTAGCAAAGCACATACTTTTGACGTGGACCAACCATGGTCAACAAGCTCTCCACTTCCCTCCTCGCTGCCTGCTTCGCCGCCGCCGTCCTCCTGGCGCTCGCCGCTCCTGCAGTGCTCGCCGGCGACCCGACATGCTCCAGGACATCTGCGTCGCCGACTACAAATCCCTCCAGGGCCGTAAGTCATCGATCTCCAGTTCTACACACTAGCTATAGCTAGCAACATTGTTTTTCGGTGATCTCTCCAAGTCCACTGTCCACACTATATATATAATAATAATAACTATGCCTTGCAGCACTGCGGCTGAACGGATTCCCGTGCAAGAGGCCGGAGAACGTGACGGCGAACGACTTCTTCTCCAACGTGCTGGCGACCCCGGGCAACACGGGCAACGCGGTGGGGGTCCGCGGTGACGTCGGCGAACGTTGAGAAGCTCCCGGGGCTCAACACGCTGGGCGTGTCGGTGTCGCGCATCGACTACGCGCCGTGGGGCGTGAACCCGCCGCACGTTCACCCGCGCGCCACCGAGGTCATCTTCGTCCTCCAGGGCTCCCTCGACGTCGGCTTCGTCACCACCGCCAACCGCCTCTACGCGAGCACCGTCTGCGCCGGCGAGGTCTTCGTCTTCCCCCGGGGGCTCGTCCACTACCAGAGGAACAATGGCGGCGGCCCCGCCGCGGTGCTCTCCGCCTTCGACAGCCAGCTGCCCGGCACGCAGCCCGTCGCCGAGGCCCTCTTCGGCGCGTCGCCGCCCGTGCCCACCGACGTGCTCGCCAGGAGCTTCCAGATCGACGGAGGCCTCGTGGAGGCCATCAAGTCCAAGTTCCCACCAAAGTAATAGGCCTGTCATGCTCATGCATGCAAGCACCATGCACGTATTATACGCTGGTAATAACGAGTGCGTACTACTTACTCCGATCGCGAGTGTGTGATTTAATTGAAGAATTGTCATCACTTTGTATTCTAGCTGTAAAGCAAGTGTGTATGGGTCGATCAATTCGTTGGGTTCTTTAGTTCGTGGTGAGGTCATGATAGCCATGCATGGCTTCACCGACAGTTCACTGTTGTTGCGTTTCAATTTCTGCATGAGCCACTTGTATGTGTAGGGTGGTGTGTTTCTGTCAATGTGCAAATCCAGAGGAATGAGTGTCCTCATTATTGTTGCCTGGATATTGTTGCTCTTGCAACATATTCATCGGATAATAAATTATGTCGTCGTTCATCATCATGCATACACATCATCATTTAGAAATTGGAGTGGTCAAAACGGTGAGCAGGCGACCTGATAGTCCCTGTTCCTCCTACCGTACCTCCATCAAAGAAAGGAGCGCCATGGAGTTTTGATTAGTGGGGGCGGGCAATACGATGACATTTCATAAATATGAAAAATATATACATCAAGTATATGTCTCAATGGCTTTTCAATGTTTTTACATACGTATTTAGTATTCATAGCGAAAAGACACAATATTATCAAAAAAGGTGAAATAATAAGTTTTTTGAGCTATGCAATTGAAATTTTTATAGGGTATTAAATTTTTTTCAGGGGAGGGGGATGAGCCCCTACTGGCAAAGGAATTACATATTATCCTTATATTTCTGTCCGCTTCCATAATTATTGCTTTCATACCTCTATGGACAGCATTATTACAGAAACCATCGTTGCAGCTAAGAGTAGAGAGCACAGTAGCTTCTTCCTCGATCCTGTAATAAACAGAGAGAGAAAAAAGAAGGAATTAGGAAATGGAAGTACAGATCTAGAAGGGAGAGGGTGTACATCGAGGCTTACCTCTTGATATAGATAGCCCCCGCAGATCAGCAATATGATCTTCTCCTCTTGTTCTCCCGGTTTTTCCTCCTCCAAATCACTAGGCCGTAGAGGCCTCCTGCAAGAAGTAGCAGGCAAGTAACAAAAAGTGAGTGACAATGTGGCTCTTCCACCACGGATCGTGGTGGCTTTCATGGAAGCCTTGGAACGGGGCTTTTGCGAGGTTCAGGTGGTGGACGCCTCTGAAACGGGCACTTGTGAACTCCATTGCGCGATTTGATCTTTCCGCTCTAAAAAATGTTGGTAGAAGAGATTTGCACTCGCGTTTGACCGATGTGATGGTTAATCGGGCGCCACCAACAATTCTCAGGGTCCATTATAGTCCTCATACACGCGTTATATTCCTGTGACCGATGTGATGGTTAATTCTTGCAAAAGACAAATCACATTATATTCCTCGTATACGCATGTGACCGATGTGCTGGTTAATCGGGCGCCAGGCCCTGGCCCTACTGAGGCCGATCTAGATCAATCCTAATCGGACGAAGTGATATTGCTGTAATTAAATAAACAATGGAAGCGATAAGCAATATCCGCAACTTAATGAATCTATCCGAAGGAACGCCACCCTTAGATAGAACAGATAACTTGACCTTAACCTAGTTCGAGCAGCGGAGGTCGACCGGATCGATGCAGCCGTACTTGAACTAGACAAGAGTCGATTACTAGCTTATACCAGAGTCGTAGTGGAGGTCGACCGGATCGATGCAGCCGTACGAATAGAAGTATAAGCCATGACGGTACTTATAGACAAGCAGTGGAGGTTGACCGGATCGATGCAGCCGTACTTGCTGAAAAACTTGCCGAGATCTACTCTACTCTACTCCTAAGGGGTGGCCAGAGCCGAAAAAGTAAGTAACTTGTATTTGATTGATTGTGTGTTTTTTACACTAGCCGGGGTTTGATATTTATACCCGGAGCCTAAAAACGAATCCTATTCGAGTACGACTCGGTACAATCTTTGATACGAAGAAAATATTCCTATTTTAAGATAACTTGTACCATAATCTTTCTCTTTTTATAGAGTCCGACATGTATCTTCCCGACGTCAATTATATCTCATCATCGTTATCTGCTGACGTCATTCAGAGAGAACCGATCCCAGTGCCGCATTCGAACCGGCTGATATCAATCCTTATGCAATCGACTCCTCGATTGGCACAATCTTGGAAGCATGCGGGTTCCCGCGCCCTTCTCCCAAATTTTGGTGTAAACAAACCCTACCCCTCCAGAGTATATAAGGAGAGGCAGGGGTCCCCTAATCGACATCTACATACATCTCATATTCAATACAATACACCAAAGATACAGGACATAGGGTATTACGTCGATCAGACGGCCCGAACATGTCTAAATCGCTGTCTCTGCGCCTTGTGTCACCATCCGGGTCCTATCACGCGCACCTCCACCGATCAATACCCTTCGTAGGATACCCCTCGGAGGACTGCTGAGCATCTTTTGTCGACAGTAGTAGAAGAGTAGGTGCATATATATATATATACACACTACAGTGTTTGTAACTTTAATTTATACACTACCATACAGCAGTCCAATTAACCATACGTGTATCCTTCAATCCATGTTGACGTTTGGTACGTGCATGATATGCATGTCTATGATGGTGCGATATGATCGATCGGGTAGTTAATTAATACAAAGCAGAAATAAAGAAAGATAGAAAGAAAGGGAAAGAAGTGTGATCACTATATAGCCTGTTCGCTTGGTCGTATCAACGAATAATATTTTTCTCTCACATCAAACCAATCAACAGTACTTTTAGCCATGGCTTATAAGTCAAACAAACCCAAACGAACAGGACGATAGATGATGAAGAGCTTTCTACCAACAATGCGGACGCAGTTTTTCGCGGTTTAGACCGTCTCCAATGGATGACTTATATGGAGATCCAAACCCAAAATGGGCTGTGGATGGTTATGTTACAGCAGAGGCATAACTCAAATGTGAGTATCCTCTCTTCTGGAGACTCATTTGCACAAAGAGTTCTCTTTTAGGTCATATTATTGGAGAAGACCAAAAATAGGTATTGAACTCTTTGCCTGTAGCGATACCCAAACGTAAAATTTGTCTTGTATTTTGGATGATATTGTTGGAGATAGTCTTCGCACGCGGCGTGTCCGTGTCATGCAATGCAATCACTAGTTACGCGTGCGCCAAAAGTTAAGTAGTATAATCCATGCACCTGTCAGTTAGATTTGGCTTTTAATGGCATTATTAAGGCACGTACACCTGTTCGTTTGATCATTTTCGTGGCTTATAAACCGACTGATGCTGTTTTATTGTGAGAGAAAAACACACGGCTGATGGTAGATTTTCCGGAACTTATATATTGCATGCAGATGCATGTGCATGCATATATAGAGACGTGTATATATGCATGCACAGTTTATTTGTTGGCAGTGGCACAGTACGTACTTTCAGTACGGACTACGCACTTCATAGTCCATATTTTAGTAGTATTATTTATCCATGTTGTGGAGAAGTGAAAGCAAGAGTATATATCTACGACAACGACATATGCACGTACGCATGTAGGATGCGTGTACATGCATATATACGCATGCAATGATAATTGGTGCCGGCCGATTATTACTAGCTCGATCCATGGACAGGTACGCGTGCGTATATAGGTGTAGGCACCCGGCAGATTTTCTATAGTAGTTGGAGTCAATAAGTACTCGATCAAGTGCATGTACGTGTACGTACGTCGTATATATTAATATATGTACATGCACGATGATATGCATTCGTGTAGTACGTGCTTGTTGGGTATATATATACGTCTCATCACCATAAACACTGTGTGTCGTGTCATAGGTGTATATATATGGCACTAACAACTGCGTACTGCTTGGTCGATCAATTCGAGTAACAAGTCACCAATTAACTGTACGTACAGTCGTTGCTGAATTTTGGTCCTCCGGCCGGTTCGTCACAACGTCACGTACGGCGAGCTCTGCGTAGGATTGGAGTTCTTTTTTAGTTCCTGACGATCCGACGCAGCCATTAATTGGAGGATACATGCATGCAGGAGATGATGAGAGATCGAGTAGCTTTTTGTTTAACGGTTGTATATAAAGTTTGGTGGCATACACACTGGCACATATATAGGACGTGACTACATACTGCATAGTGAAACGAATGGATCAATCTCGGTTGGTGGCTGCCGGCCGGCGCCTGATCTGATCGATCGATCGATATTCGATAATACGTCTCCTGGCCCTCACGTACGTATGCGGATGCATGCACTCGATCGTACAGTTTCAGGGCCACAGACACGGCGAGGCTACGGTGCATGATTCATTGCCAGCTCTGTAGCGTGTACGTATCGTAGCAGCCTAAGATCAGAGCCCGGGCGTAGGCGTGGTGGCGTACTAATATATTCTCAGCCGAAAAGTGGGCGTCCAATATAAATCCTAGTGCTGCGGAAGCTAACTATAAATACCAGCTGCCCTCCCTCGTCCTCCTCAGACCAACACAGCCATTTCCCTTCTTGCACTTGCACATAGCTAACTGCCAACTAACAGCTGGATCACAAGAAGCGATCGAACCAGCAATTTGTTAGCAAAGCACATACTTTTTGACGTGGACCAACCATGGTCAACAAGCTCTCCACTTCCCTCCTCGCTGCCTGCTTCGCCGCCGCCGTCCTCCTGGCGCTCGCCGCTCCTGCAGTGCTCGCCGGCGACCCCGACATGCTCCAGGACATCTGCGTCGCCGACTACAAATCCCTCCAGGGCCGTAAGTCATCGATCTCCAGTTCTACACACTAGCTATAGCTAGCAACATTGTTTTTCGGTGATCTCTCCAAGTCCACTGTCCACACTATATATATAATAATAATAACTATGCCTTGCAGCACTGCGGCTGAACGGATTCCCGTGCAAGAGGCCGGAGAACGTGACGGCGAACGACTTCTTCTCCAACGTGCTGGCGACCCCGGGCAACACGGGCAACGCGGTGGGGGTCCGCGGTGACGTCGGCGAACGTTGAGAAGCTCCCGGGGCTCAACACGCTGGGCGTGTCGGTGTCGCGCATCGACTACGCGCCGTGGGGCGTGAACCCGCCGCACGTTCACCCGCGCGCCACCGAGGTCATCTTCGTCCTCCAGGGCTCCCTCGACGTCGGCTTCGTCACCACCGCCAACCGCCTCTACGCGAGCACCGTCTGCGCCGGCGAGGTCTTCGTCTTCCCCCGGGGGCTCGTCCACTACCAGAGGAACAATGGCGGCGGCCCCGCCGCGGTGCTCTCCGCCTTCGACAGCCAGCTGCCCGGCACGCAGCCCGTCGCCGAGGCCCTCTTCGGCGCGTCGCCGCCCGTGCCCACCGACGTGCTCGCCAGGAGCTTCCAGATCGACGGAGGACTCGTGGAGGCCATCAAGTTCAAGTTCCCGCCCAAGTAATAGGCCTGTCATGCTCATGCATGCAAGCACCATGCACGTATTATACGCTGGTAATAACGAGTGCGTACTACTTACTCCGATCGCGAGTGTGTGATTTAATTGAAGAATTGTCATCACTTTGTATTCTAGCTGTAAAGCAAGTGTGTATGGGTCGATCAATTCGTTGGGTTCTTTAGTTCGTGGTGAGGTCATGATAGTCATGCATGGCTTCACCGACAGTTCACTGTTGTTGCGTTTCAATTTCTGCATGAGCCACTTGTATGTGTAGGGTGGTGTGTTTCTGTCAATGTGCAAATCCAGAGGAATGAGTGTCCTCATTATTGTTGCCTGGATATTGTTGCTCTTGCAACATATTCATCGGATAATAAATTATGTCGTCGTTCATCATCATGCATACACATCATCATTTAGAAATTGGAGTGGTCAAAACGGTGAGCAGGCGACCTGATAGTCCCTGTTCCTCCTACCGTACCTCCATCAAAGAAAGGAGCGCCATGGAGTTTTGATTAGTGGGGGCGGGCAATACGATGACACTTCATAAATATGAAAATATATATACATCAAGTATATGTCTCAATGGCTTTTCAATGTTTTTACGTCACGATTTAGTATTCATAGCGAAAAGACACAATATTATCAAAAATGGGTGAAATAATAAGTTTTTGCGCTATGCAATTGAAATTTTTATAGGGTATTAAATTTTTTTTCAGGGGAGGGGGATGAGCCCCTACTGGCAAAGGAATTACATATTATCCTTATATTTCTGTCCGCTTCCATAATTATTGCTTTCATACCTCTATGGACAGCATTATTACAGAAACCATCGTTGCAGCTAAGAGTAGAGAGCACAGTAGCTTCTTCCTCGATCCTGTAATAAACAGAGGGAGAGAAAAGAAGGAATTAGGAAATGGAAGTACAGATCTAGAAGGGAGAGGGTGTACATCGAGGCTTACCTCTTGATATAGATAGCCCCATGAGATCAGCAATATGATCTTCTCCTCTTGTTCTCCCGGTTTTCCTCCTCCAAATCACTAGGTCGAGAGGCCTCCTGCAAGAAGTAGCAGGCAAGTAACAAAAAGTGAGTGACAATGTGGCTCTTCCACCACGGATCGTGGTGGCTTTCATGGAAGCCTTGGAACGGGGCATCTGCGAGGTCCAGGTGGTGGACGCCTCTGAAACGGGCACTTGTGAACTCCATTGCGCGATTTGATCTTTCCGCCCTAAGAAATGTTGGTAGAAGAGATTTGCACTCGCGTTTGACCGATGTGATGGTTAATCGGGCGCCACCAACAATTCTCAAGGCGCATTATATTCCTCGTATACGCATTATATTCATGTGTCCGATGTGACGGTTAATTCCTGCAAAAGACAAATCACATTATATTCCTCGTATACGCATGTGACCGATGTGCTGGTTAATCGGGCGCCAGGCCCCTGGGCCTTACTGCCCCTTTTGTTCTGCCAATGGTGCCATTATTGTTCTCACCCCTTTGGTTCTGCCAATGGCGCCATTATTGTTCTCAAACACATGTAACAACACGTGTAACTTTTTACGCTATGCAATTGAAATTTTTATAGGGTATTAAATTTTTTTCACTTGGGGGGCATGAGCCCCTACTGCCCCTTTGGTTCTGCCTTGATCCTGTAATGAACAGAGAGAGAGAAAAGAAGAATTAGGAAATGGAGGTACAGATCTAGGAGGGAGAGGGTGTAGATTGAGGCTTACCTCTTGATATAGATAGCCCCATCAGCAATATATCTTCTCCTTTTGTTCTCCCGGTTTTTTCCTCCTCCAAATCACTAGGCTGCAGAGGCCTCCTGCAAGTAGCAGGCAGCAAGCTGCAGGTAACAAAAAGTGAGTGACAATGTGGCTCTTCCACCACGGATCGTGGTGGCTTTCGTGGAAGCCTTGAAACGGGGCATCTGCGAGGTACAGGTGGTGGATGCCTCTGAAACGGGCGCTTGTGAACTCCATTGCGCGATTTGATCTTTCCGCACTGAGAATTGTTGGTAGAAGAGGTTTGCACTCGCATGTGACCAATGTGATGGTTAATCGGGCGCCACCAACAATTCTCAGGGCGCATTATATTCCTCGTATACTCATGTGACCGATGTGATGGTTGATCCCCTTTGGTTCTGCCAATGTGGCGCCATTATTGTTCTCAAACGCGTGTAACAATGTGGACAACTAGCACATCCTCCGTTTGAAAGTTGGACTCAAGCTAGCAAGAATTAATCCTACAATCACCAAGAGCATGTCGTATTATCGTATGAACTTCCTAGCCCGGCCCTACAAAAAAGATGAATTTGACGCTATTTATAACGCCTTGACCTTTTGTCTTTCCATTTTCTTCGTGTCTAATGAAAATCACAGTGAAGCTTTTCGTGGTTCCGCAAAAAAAAAATCTTGACCTTTGTCTCTATGAATTGTTTCTTTATGCGTGTATATGCGTGCCCTGCATAGAATTTTGTGTTAGGGATGGGTACAATTTATTTCATATATTCTTTGTCTGCATAATATCTCTGTTTCTACGTGCAAAACGCTCTAGGTAGTTAGGGTCAACGGGTAATCTCCCAAAACGACCATGGATTGTTAACAAGATGTATTAAAGTGGAAAGCACCAAATGAATATTGGCATCGTGAATTCAAGTACCTCAAAAGCAAGTCTTGGAGATAAAGTTGGTATAAACCATGATGGATCAAGATATATATCCCAATCGTCAAATACACCCTCATCAGCTTTACTGATGGAATTACATAGATAAGCAATAATGAGTACTCTTCAATCCCCTAGTGACTGAAGTATAGTATAGTGGTCAGTTTTAACAAGGCCGAGAATTCGGGTGATCGAGCCAACAATTGGCGGTTTCTCGGCCACCGCGTGGAGTAGATTAAAAAAAACTAGAGTTGATGAAGTATCTTTTGAGGTGCTCTCGCTACTCTATTTTTTTTCCTGGAGCAGAGTTTGCAGAGCTCCACTTATTTAGCTGAAAAATGTGGAGCAAACATAAGCAGTGGATATATAAGGCTTTGATAGTTTGATCGCACAAGGTAGCAGGGCGAGCATACTTGTTGCTGGGTAGTTTGGGTCATCGAGTGCCCAATCAAACTGACCCAACATAGGAAATACTCCAGAAATCGGTATTTGTGAACATGAAACCCGGCATATAGGAACCGAGAACCGAAATCTTGGGTTGTTTGGTCTCGGTTTTTTGTCCATCCTGTTGGAATGTGATCGGTTCGACCAATCCCGAACTTAATTACGAGATTAATTAAATGTTAAGTTTTTTTTGTCCACCCACTCGTCATTAACATCCAACTAAATAAGAACTGTCGTGATCGGTGGCAACCCTTAGAATTCTAAGGGTTCAGCCCCCTGGCCTACTGCGCGATTATAAATAAGAGAAGCACCCCTGGCGTCATTATTCTCTCGAATCCATGTGACTATTCACATAACCGGTCAATTAGGCGCTGGAAGGTCTAGGAAGGCCGTCTACCCACGTCCAGGTACTGTTGCAGATCTACATCGCGTTCTTCACCATCTAGGAGCATCAAGCCCCAAATCTGGTGAAGACTAAGATCTACTTCATATACATCAACTTCTACATCAAGCACAGAGGCATAGATGGCGTCTAAGGACTCCGATTAATTACTAAGATCTGTTCTGCATAAGTTTGAGTTAGTGATCATGCTTAGGCTAATATTACGATCCTGTTATGTCTAAGTTTTATTTCAACAATTGGTATCAGATCTTGCTTAGATCCTAACATGATCCAAGGCCAGAGTCAGTTTTGTTTTATGCCTTTGTTACATTTAGATTAGATTAGTCTCGGCTAAAGTTTTGTCTGCTACATGCATGATTAGCCTATGATGTTTATCTTAATCTAAATGATGCATGCTTATGTTACACTAAGTGCCGAATTAGATTAGTTTTTTAAGTAATCAGTGAGTAATTAGATCTAGCTTAGGGTTAAGGTTTTCGCTGTTAATTGAGATTAAGTTTTTTCTTGAAATCAGAGGTGTTTTTCACCGAATCAAACCGAGTTAAGCATTTAGAATAAGGTGATTTGGGCAAAACCCGATTAAAGTCCCAAAGATCCCCATTTTATTTTTCCCCAAAATCAAGAACCCTAAACCCTAAGATTAAGCATCAGGCATTGAGATTGAGACTGAGATTGCACCGCATGCGCCATAAGGAGCCGCCGCCACCGTCGTGGGCTTGAGCACCTGGCAGGGCCCGCTAGACGGAGCCGCGCGCAGGCTGTTGCCGCGTGCGTGCGCCACCTAGGAGGCCGGCCGGTGCCGACGCGCCGTGCGGTCGTCTCTCTCCCTCTGTGCTGCTGTGCTACTGAACTTAGCTTTGCCGAGTGCCTATTTTTTGCCGAGTGTTTTCTTTCTTGTTTGCTGAGTGCCAAACTTTGCCGAGTTTTTTTTTTGCGTCTTTTGTCGACTGGAATTATTTTGCCGAGTGTTTTTGTGAAAGCACTCGGCAAATAGCTTCTTAACGAGTGCTCGATAGATTATACTCGGTAAATATTTTAGCACTCGGCAAACACCCAGCTTCTGGTAGTGTATGTAAGCTACTCGATCTTCTTCCTTTTGCTTCGAGTTCCAGAAATATAATGATAATCTGATTTGAAGGGGTCCCTTAATTGCACGCAATCTTGTACATCTTTATAGCTTCAGATGACAAGTGACCAAGAGGCCTAATTAAATCCCACTTTTCAGTCTTAGTATACATGGTCCGCACAAATAACATAGAGAGGTAGCTAGCGTTTCTCTTTACAACAATTAGTTTTTTCTTACTTAAAAATATTTTCATAAATAATTTTGTTCTTTAGTTTGATTTTATTGGTTCTTTCTCCATGCGTCCATTGTATTTACGCGCATGAACTCCATGTAGCTATTGTCGTTGAATTATGGGCTTAAAGCTATATATCTCTCTCTCGATCATCTTCTTTTATCCGCCCACTACTATCCGTGGCCGGGCTTTATTATTCAGTTATACTATCCGTGGCCGGGCTTAATTATTCAGTTATTCTACTGGTGCAAAATCAAGGTAGGTTTTAGTTTTAATTCCATTCTAACTAAAACTATTGTTAAGTCTCTCACAAATTGTGTCCCTTAACCCTCTTTTGAATCTAGTTTTATATCACATTGTACCTTTGGAGATGTGCTAATTTTACATCCCTACTGCATTGTTGTAAGCTATAATGTATCCCATTTATTTCGACAGTTGGTGATAGACTTCTTTTAGAAAAACCTTATTGATGTCCGTTGCTCTGCTATGAACTTCTCATGCATGTGTATACTGTATAGGAGAATAGATGGAACAATTACACGTAGGGTATCACAAGGCAATGTGTTTTTCACGACATGGTCATAATATTGGCCACAAGAATCCATTTGTCCCCTAGGTCACTGTCATGAAAGCCATGCTTTGATGCACCTGTCATTGCCTCAATGACTCTTTTTTTTTCCTAAACCATATATACCTACCTATCTAAGGTGTGGTGAACAAACTATTAGTTACAAATTTAGTAAAATTTAGCAAAGAAGTGTGTCAATGTGTGGTTATTATCAAACAAGCCCTAAAGTTCTTAATATTGATTATTACCCTCGTCACTGCTGGGGTGCTGCGGGGGCCTACCAAATTTAGTTGCACGCATAACCAAATTAATAAACATGCATGCATGCATGCAGCACTTGCACCCTGCCAATTGCATTTGCATGCAACCAAACTAATAAACCATGCCAGACGCGGATAGGAGAGAGGGGTATTTTTGTCATTTTTCATGGCTCAAACACCCCTATTTGGAAGTAATACCTCTGTCTCTAAATAAATATATTCTGATGAGTTGGAACTCGTGAATAGCTGCTAAATTGCGGGATAAAATTTGAATGGTAAAACTATGTTTGGAGTGAGTACAGTTAAACATATACTCTACGTATGGAGCATGATCATAGCAAAAACAGTAGTAACGTGTGTTAATAACACAGCACATGCATGCAAATTACCAATTTGTGAGCATTAAGTATCTGTAGAGCGAGAGTGCCACTGCTGGTGCGCAATTTAACGAGGTTCACGAGATTGACGGAGCACTAGCTGCTAGTGCACCTCCCCGGTTATTCGCCCCGTTTCGTTTAAACTTATTCAGAACTATTTTTCAGTTATGAAACAATATTTTTCTCTCACAATATTTTAGCATAAACATCAGCATAAATTAAATTTGAGCATAAATGAACAGGGTGATTAATAGGAGGCAGAAATGGTGGCTATAGCTAGTTAGATGCAATGAAATCGTGCATACTAGCTCGATCTGTAGTTGTGGGGATATGACCATCGGTATTCATAAGACAAGACATAGGCCGCACCATCAGAGGTGGCCCAGCCCATAAGATCAAGACGTGCACGGCACTGGTCGACGTGCACCGTAAGATATTGTATAGTACCAAATATGATACTTTCTTTGTAACCATACTCCTCCAGAGTATATAAGGAGAGAGAGGGGTCCCCTAGTCGACATCTACATACATCTCATATTCAATACAATACACCAAAGACACAGGACGTAGGGTATTACGTCGATCAGAAGGCTCGAACCTATCTAAATCGCTGTCTTTGCGCCTTGTGTCACCATCCGGTTCCTATCACGCGCACCTCCACTGATCAATCTACCTTCGTGGGATATCCCTCGGAGGACTGCCGAGCATCTTTTATCGACAGTTGGCGCCCACTGTGGGGCTCGTGCGCACTGATCCCTGGCGAACCAGATGGCGTAACTCAAGATCAACATCCTTCGCAGCAACTCAGCTGATCGCGTTGATATCCTTCGACAACCACGGCGCACGTCTTCGTACGCGGATTGACACCGCCAAGCTCCGACTACGTCCATCCTACTCCAACACGAGATCTACTTCGTTCCAGCCGTCATGCGAGACGCTAAGCGAGCTGCCCGCGTCGCCGACCAAATAACGCCATACGCCGCCGACCAGGCATTCTGTCTAAACCTAAGTCACGCTTTAATATTTTTCTAAATATTCTCCAATCTTCGTATATCGCCATAATGTTTCTCCGAGCTGTTTTCTCCATGTTTGCTCTCCAAATGATTTTCCGAACCCCCGAACAGTAATGTTGATGCTCGAATGTCCCTGTGGCAGAACCACCCGAAATAACATGATTACGGAGGTGCTTGTCTTCCACCAGACACTAAGCACTCTGAAAGCGAGTTACAACAACGGTATCCATCGGGCACACCCCAAAGGAGAACCCGAAAGATCCACATTTTTCCCAAGGATCCAATAATACGTAGGGTATAGGAGAATGTCCGTCGCTCTGCTATGAACTTCTCATGCATGTGTATACTGTATAGGAGAATAGATGGAACAATTACACGTAGGGTATCACAAGGCAATGTGTTTTTTCACGACATGGTCATAATATTGGCCACAAGAATCCATTTGTCCCCTAGGTCACTGTCATGAAAGCCATGCTTTGATGCACTTGTCATTGCCTCAATGGCTCTTTTTTCCCCCTAAACCATATATACCTACCTATCTAAGGTGTGGTGAACAAACTATTAGTTACAAATTTAGTAAAATTTAGCAAAGAAGTGTGGCAATGTGTGGTTATTATCAAACAAGCCCTAAAGTTCTTAATATTGATTATTACCCTCGTCTCTGCTGGGGTGCTGCGGGGTCCTACCAAATTTAGTTGCACGCATAACCAAATTAATTAGAGATATAAAGGCACGCCGAATCAGCGGCCTCCCAGGGTGGCCACGTACGTTCTATTTAGTTGGTGCGTTAGATTGAAATTTCATGACTCAGATGAAGCGCGTCACAACCAGCCTTCCTCCATGCATTCGGCGGTGGATAGATGAAGCAAGTGGACACATTCAATGAATTAGATGAAAAATTGAATGGCCATGCATGCAAGAACAATATAAACTGTAGGTGTACTTTGCATGCAAAAAAATACTACGGTAGGGAGATTTACATCACTGTGCTTATCCAGAAATTCACTCGGTAAATTTAAAAGCACTGGACATCTTCACCTACACAGGGTGGGTCGAAAGCAGGTGGACACATTTAATGCCTCCCCTCCATGCTACCATCATATAAAAACAAGTCGGGTAGGTGGACACATTTAATATCTCTCCTCCTTGCCATCGTCATCAGATAAAAACAATTCACCGACCATTTGTACGCTCGGCACGGCTCCCATCCCATCCCCATCTCCAGTTCTCATCCCATCCCATCTCCATTTCTCAGTCGCACAGGCACCCGACCCCGCCGCCTCCAACCCTAGCCAGACGAGCTCCACCTCACCGCCGGCACCGGTCCCTCCCCCACCGGCCTCCTCCTCCTCTGCTCCTCCCTCCTTCCCCCTGCAACCCTAGCCCCGACGAGCTCCACGACCATGTCACCGCCAGAGTCGCTGGTCGTCTCTCCAGCGTCGGCGGCCACCCCCTCCCCCCGCCTCCCCTCCCTACCCCTCCATCTCCGGCAATGCGACCACTACCCCAGGCTGTCATGATCACAGCGTCCGTCCGTCCCGCCGGGTCCGAGTCGCCCCCTACCCGACCCACCGCCGCCACCCAATCACTCTCTTGTCTCCTAGGTATCTCTCGTCTTCCCCATCTCTCTCGTCGCCGCCGCCGGCCTCCCAGCCTGCCAGCCCGCCGATGCCGCTCCCTCCTGTCTCCTCTTTGTTTCTCCTCGCTCTCTGTCTTCCTCTCTCCTCTCATTTCCTTCCTCTTCTCAAATCCACAACCACAAGCGGCGGCGAAGGGCGTAGGGCGGCGGGATCTCGGCGGTGGTGGCGGGCAGATCCCAGTGGTGGCTGCTTCTGGATCCCGGCATGGGCACCTCCATTTACGTCGCCAGTATGGGCTCGGTCGAGGGGGGCCAGATCTATGGCAGCTTGGTCGAGGGGGGTGGGATCTACGACAACTTGGTTGAGGGCGGCGGGATCCATGGCATTGTATCCTGCTCTGATCCGGCCGACTAGGGTTTTTGCCGCAGTGGATCTCGCTGTCCACGCCATGGAGACCTCGCCTGGCAGCCCGAAGTCAAGCTCGCCGCCCCAGCGTCGGCCACGCGGCGGCGGCCCTCGTGAGGCCACGTGGAGCCATGCTTGCTGCCCCACCCTAGGCCGTGCGGCGTTCCCCTCGCCAGATCTCAGTGCTGCTCGTCCAGAGTTGCAAGTACTCCTCTACGACTCTGTCTTCTTAGGTGTTCATCATCTGCGAGTGCAAGTGGTAATAATTATGGTCTTCTGCTAGTGCGAGAGGTCCTCCGTCTTCTTAGATGTTCACTCCTGTGTCTTGAACTGGGAACCAGCAAGTCCTCCCTTGCGTTATATCAATCTTGTACATCTATGTGAAATGTTTGAATCATCTTAGAAATTGCAGTGATGAGAATATTAGTCAATGATAGTATTTGGCTGTTGATTATGATAGCTCCTTATTCCGTTATTTTCCACTTTTCTTGAACTGACTTATCTCAAATGTGCATATCTTGCAACGGATGGTGTCGTGATCATATAATGTGCGTATCTTGGACATTTTAGAACCAGTAAGTTCTTTTTGGTCTGTTCTCAGTTCATTAAAAGCTATCTACTTGTCACTAGGCCACTGAGAAAATGATTTGTGAATGGGAAAGTTTGCTCAATGAAATTAGGCTAGCATATGCTCTCTTTTTACTAGATGACTAATTCAGGCATCTTGGCCTATGCTTGCAATCCTAATATTGTGTGGGTTCCATACTTGATATATGATGGGCACTGCAAATTAATATTAATCATCTATTTTATATTGAAGAATTTTGCCTGTGTTTCTTTGTTAAAATTAGCCTCATCGCCTCTTCCTGTTAAGTAAAGACAATTTCTGAAACTGAATGTCATTGTGCAATTACAAGCAAATTAACTAAAACTGAATGTATTGTTCTAGAGAGAGAGAGAGAGTACTGCATGAATCTGATGTCTAATTGACAGGAAGCTCCTTGATCGGCCAGCAGTATCAAAAAGTTCCTTGACCAGCAGTATCATTTATACCTTGCAGGAATCTGATGTCTTCTATATGCCTCCTATTGCTCTTGGCTCAAACTCTAACACATGTAAGCTTCACCTATTTTTCTTCTATTTTACCTATCATTTCTATGCAGTGATGCACTCTTGTATGGATCAAATTGTGGCCTTCTAATGATGCTACAGACCTATGTAGTGAGGTGACAGTTTCTTCTATTATGATTTGCATCAGCTATAGGTTAAACACGACCAGCTTTTGGATAGCTGTCATACTCTATGACCATTTTGGTTGGTTGGGAATCTAGATGCTTTTAAAGTTACTCAAAGTTAATAGTACATTTGTAGCATTGGTCTGCACTGAGAGTACCAAACTGGCAGCACTGTTCACATCGTCTTGGAGCAGCAAAATAGATGAAAGTTAGTAGCAGCAGTTATGAATTTTTCTCAATGTGGCTAGCAATGTCTCACTCTTCGTGCTGCCATGTCATCAAAATTTCAGCACGCAGTCTTCATAGCTTCATGGCTCCACTACGTGGCCACCTGATCTTATCCACTAAATGCACATCAAACTGCACCACAATCTTTTCTCCTTCGCCGCGATGACTCTCGTGCCTCAGACCATACATATCAAATTATCAATTATCAGTTTCAAAATCAACCCATGCGGCGTGTCAGGTTTATTAATGTGATTATGTCTCATTGGATCTGTGTCTCTTCGATTCCTCTCCCTCTGGCCTCAGTATGGGTGTGTCAGATGTAGATAGAGGCCAGTCAGATGTAAATTTCAGCTTACTTGTCCTGCAGCCTCTGCAACACAAACCACACAGAATCCCTTACTATTTAGCAAATGCTCAAGGTGCCACAAAACACCAGATTCACCATCTAGAGTGAATGGGACCTTCATTCATATTGTAAGCTTCTGTTACTGCATCCATGTGTGAGGAAAACATATGGCAATTTTAAATATAATAAAAGTTGCATTTATATTACCTCAGGTATTAAGCAGACATCGACCTGCCCACTTGAAAGAGAAGCATGCATTGCAATAAACCCACTACTTCTTCCCATTAATTTGACAGCTATCCAAAATCTGGTCCTGTTTAACTTATAGCTAATGCAAAATTTTGAAGCATCCATATGATATCTGCCTATTTAGTGTTAACACGAGTACTATTAGAACACATTTATTCAACAAGCACGATGTTTTAGATACAAGTTGGTCTTAACTTTACAACTGAAATAGTATCCAACATTGAGCATTGAGGTCCCTTTAAACATTTTTCTTCCATATGCTTATTTTTCCATCATAATATCTTGTAATGCCCGCATCTACCTATTGCCCAAGTTAATCGAGGGGTAGCTTCTCCACCAGACATATCCATGGACATCACCAAGCTAACCCAGATTCTTGGTATCAAGCCAATCTCATTTCAAGATGGAGTCAGAAGTACACTTGATGCAGAAGCCAGTACATGAAACTTCCTCAACAGTTTGCTTGAGTTCCTAGGGACTTGGTTGCATTCAGATATGAAAGTGTGACGTAGAAAATCACATTTAATTTGTGAAATTTCAGTAATGGTAAATTTCTGTTGGATCTATGTGAAATATGTAACTTTGTACCTACTAAACACCAATGGCATCATCGGTGTTACTGCCTGATTATACTGTACCGTTATGAATAACAATGACATTCATTTTAAATCATTTTTCCCCCAGAAGTATGTAACTGTATTGTGCATGTATATTACAATTTACAACTAATGTTACCCTCATGTATTTTTTTAGAGTTTTAAGCCTTTGCCCGTCTTAGCATTAAACAAAGACAATAGCATTCAATTACATCATTCAGGTGGATCTACCCTCATGTATTTCGTTTGTTTGGTATTTTTAGATTTGTTGCTGCCTAATATTTGGCTTTAATTTCTAACCCTACCTTGGTGAGTTAGTATTATATATAGTGCATAACCCTATATTGGATTGAATAGAAGTGCTGGCTTTGCTACTGCATTACTCTTTCTTTTCCTTTTAATGAAATGATACGCAGCTCTCCTACGTGTTCGAGAAAGAAATATATGCTCCACCGTATAAATTGAAAGTTGTATAAATTTAAGTGTAACTTTGGAAGGTGTATAAGTTCTCTATGGTCCTAATTGAACATATAATTAACTTTGTTCTATCCAAATGAGTTTATAATTTAGAACTTCTCACTATCTGACAAAGAGTACGGAAATAAGCATCACATAAACCACTGAATAATTGGCGGACTCAAGTGGGTTACCAAAACCTTTTGTTTTATATTTGTTTTTTTTACTATTTGGCTTGGATAAAAATTGTTACAAAAAAGGTTAATACAGATAAGTGATAGGCATGACTAAGTTTGAGACGGCCAATAGGGCATCAAGATAAGTATTTGTCACTTTTACGTGTGGAGCAAACATTCCAGAATCTCTAAGCTATCTTGTGACAAATTCAAGGAATTGTGTATTGTGTAAATATCAGAGACACAAGCACAAAAGAAAATATTAAAATAATTATTCTGAAACAATGATAAGATTGCATAGGATACACATACACAGGCTAACAAGTATTATTGGGGCAAATGAGATCGAAAACGCCTTCTAGATGAAAAAATGGCCTTCAAGAAACAAAGCCACACTGTCTTTGATCTTTCGAGACTTTTTCTTTTCCTTATTCCCATTAACCTCAAAGTATGGGAGGACACGGTGGTAGCAGGCATACAACCGTATAAATGCATTATCGCTGGCATATATATGGTCTAAGTACTACCACGTGAAACGATTCCACATAGAATGATACCCTACTAAGCAGAGTCGTAAAAAATAATATTGCATATTACAGCCACCATAGTATCCTCGTAAATGTTAAAGTGCAGCCTCATCCGAACTTTATTTAGTTATTAACGACAAGGAACTCACATGGATACCCAACAACGATACTATGCTAGCTACGTAAAAACTTAACCACAATGACAAATGCAAAGGATCTCGCATCACAATATAGCTGGTATAGGAATTGCGCCGCTATTTATTTGGTGAAGGTAAGAAATAACTTAATCATGCGTAGTCAAGTTGTGGACAGGCCCTATGCCCTTGAAATTTGAATAAATCCGCGAAACTTGAATATTTATTCAACTCTTCTTATTTCAACAACTATCTCAGGGCCTCTCGTAGGGTAGCGGGCGCATTACAAGGATATACAATATGGTTGATGCCACCATAGTAGGAATTAGGATACCAAAGATGGTCATGGTGAGCTCATCTTCATCTGAGCACATCTTGAGAGTGTCAGCTTCTTGCTTCTAACAATGTACTCCGACTCCTGCTTGATGTTTTCTTCGATAGTCTCTAGCTTGCAGCACTTATCTCAGGCTTTTTCTTAAAATGTTGAAATAGGTTGGCATTTGAATAGGGGGCTTATGCGGGTGATTAGTGTTGAGTGTGGAGTGTCTTGTTGTGAAGGGGGCTCAAAAGCGCTTTTATTGGCGATTGATGGCGGGTTTAGAGGGTGGGTGCACGCCATTATCGTGACCGAAAAGATCGAAATGAGGGAATCGTGTTTGTGGGGATAGCAATGGCGAAGATCGGGCCAATGGAGGTGACATCACGAGCGGTGGTGTCGGGGGGGTGGTGGTGCGACGCTGCGGTGGGTCGTGGTGTAGAAGAGACAATGGCGTGACGCTGAGATCACGGCACCAGTGTGCGAGAAAAGGAGCACGGTGAGTGGCCATTGGCGGTGCGCACGGCTTTAATTTGCATGCGTCTGGTCAGGCGCTTTGGTTTGGTTGCATGGGTCTAGAGTAAATGTAGCTAACTCGGGCGCACCCAAGCAACCGGGAAGTGGAGGCAGCGTGGAAGGGAAACACTGGCGGGTCATGAGGTGGGGAGAGCATCAGCCATGGTGCGCTCCTTGCGTGAGCTTGAGTGGACTGAAGAAAAAGGAGGGGAGAGGGGTTCGCTCCATGAGGAGGCGTGCGAGCGGCCTTGCCCCAAAAGAAGAAAAAGGAGGGGTCCGGTACAGGGCCGAGGGCGAGAGTTGAGAGCCGACAGGGTGCGGGAAAAGGAGAGAAAACAAACTGTGCGAGTGAACAAGGCCAGTGCGGCATAGCCAAACGAGAGCTGAACGCAAGTGGGTCCCGGTGTCGACGGCGTGGCCCGCGTAGTGTCGACGCGCGTAGTACAGTCAAACGACATCGGGATAGGGACATGGCATCAATTTAAGCGTTTCAATCACTCCAGACTATTTGAATACTAACTTTTCCTTGTTGCTCTTCTCTCTCTTTAGAAACCGTATTAACTCAGTTACTTTGAAAAAGCACTACTTCATCAACCCGCTGTGGATTTTCCGTTAGAACACAAGGATATTTTTCCAAAGGAGAATATTTTGTTGCGAGAGCGATACGGTGGTGTAACTTGGCAAAGGTGCTTGGTTAACCACCTCTATACCAGCGCGTGCCGAGCAGCATCGCCATGTGGTAGCTGTTCCATAGGGGCCCTCAGTTTCGTCGTGGCACCATAAGCATTTAACCAGGCAACTTTACCAACTTACACGCAATGAAAGCAGTGGGGTCACTCACCATGGAACCAGGGGAGGATTACAAGGGAAGATTTAGACAACAAGGGTTCCTTTCACGACAAGGGGCCAGGAAATCAAATCCCACAACAGATTTAATTTTTAAGGAAATTCAAGTGTTCTGCTGGGACATCCACAATTAGTTGATACAGTGATCTCTGTCATCCAATCATAGCTGGTCTGCTTGCATCTGAATGGTTGCTTTTCTTGTAACCCGCTTGATTTTTGCCTCGAGAACCCTAAGTAAGTCTAACGAGGTCTAAGGGTAAATCGACATAACAAACACAACAGATAAAGCAAAATGCATGTCCCAAACGCCCTTATATGGGTACAACATACAGGCACTCACTCTCCCATTCTTGACACATCATTTGCCTCCTATGACCCGATGATTCTTAACATGTACGGATGAAATACAACGGAAAGATTACAAAACTAGAGGACGGTGATGAAAAGCACTACTAACTACTGGTACATGTCCCCTAGGACACCTCATCTACTTCGTCAGACCAAACGACTTCATTCCTGGGCTCGGTTGGTTCTTCTTCTGCACTGGCTAAGGATCTGCCTCCTCTCGTGGTGGTGGCTGAGTGAGGGGAAGAAAGAACTCTACTTTTGATACCTTCGAGGGTGGAGGTGCTGGTGGTACTGCAACACCGGTTCTCCTTCTTTCCGGTGGGTGGACAGGGATTCCCTCTAAGACCAAGGGTTCCTGCCTTTCTGTGTCAAGCGTCCTACGCTTGGCCCTTGTGACCAGATAAGCATCCTCTAGCTACTGGGTGTGCCGATCTTCAGCCTCCTTCAGGGCTTTTGCCATGACAGTCTCACGACTTTCTGCGGCTGCCACATTGGCATGAGCCTCAGCGAGTTGCACTTCGAACATCCTGGAGAAGATATCGGCTTCCTCAGCTCGGTGGAGGCACTTCCTCAGCTTCGAGGCCTGTCGGTCATACTGCTCATCCAGAGCAATCAAATACGTGGCCAGATGTACCACAGTTGGGCTATCATCTTGCACGTCCCGCCCTTGCAAAGCCTCCATGCGAGCCCTCCATACCTGTCGATTCTTTTGCAAAGGTGGAAAGAACTTCATGGGGGTACGAGCAATGGGCTCTTCATAGATCTGGCAAAGATGTCGCAAGGCTTTGTGGGCCACAACTTGGTAGGTGTCGATGAAGCGAAACCTGGTTACGGTCACATTCTAGGCTTCAGTGATATCGAAGTCAAGGATCGCCCCGAGTATGAGGGTCGTGAATTGCTTGCTAACTCAGTGTTCAGGCAATAGCTGCTAACTCAGGCTCCTACCATCCTTGGTGGATGGTGGTTACAAGGAAGGATCGAGCGAGAAGCTTGCTCGGGAGAAAGGCTAGGTGAGCTGAGACTCACCGAGTGGTGGTACCAAGTGGCTAGGCTAGGCCTTTTGTAATGGCATAGCGGTCATTGGTCCTGGCGCAGTCCACCATTGAGTCTGGCGCGGAGACCAATAAAAGGAAAGCAGTAGGATTTTTACGCGCATGAGACGAGCAGTGTCCGAGCCCATTCCCTAAGCTATCCAGAAATTCACTCCATAAATTTGAAAGTATTGGATATCTTCACCTACGCAGGGTGGGTCGAAAGCAGGTGGACACATTTAATGCCTCCCCTCCATGCTACCATCAGATAAAAACAAGTCGGGCAGTCGACACATTTAATGCCTCTCCTCCTTACCATCAGATAAAAACAATTCACCGACCATGCAGGAACATTTGTACTTACACATGCATCCATGCATCTAAGAAACGGCTAGGGTTGTGTGCACATTGCTCCCGAGGTGGTAGGTGGTTGGGGTTGGTCGCCATTAATACGACTACCATACTTGCATCTGCACCCATGCATGTAGAGGCGCCCGTTCCTCCTCCAACTGTTGCCTATATAAGCATGTGCCATCCATTGCTTCATCGCACCCCTCCTAGCCCTCCCAGTGTCTCCATGTGTCCTCCTTGTAGTTCATATACGAGGAATCAGTAGCTATGGCCTCATGTGTCGAGAGTACCCAATCGTAGTTGTATGTATATGCACCCCTAGCTTTGTTAGTCAAACATTTGTATATTTTTAATCATTGATCCCCATCAAAATTATATAGATTCATGCCACTATTTATTTGGTGATTCTAGAATTTGATTATATTATTATACAGCGGAGGTAATATATTTTTAGATTGACTATGAGAAATGATTTCATAATATATAATTCATATATTGTGAAACAGAAAAAATATTTAGTGATGGCAAATGATCATAATATTTAACTTACAACAAAGCTAATGTAATATGTCAAATAAATAACAGAAGTACCCTTGTGTCAGGAGTGAAGGTGTAACACCTCCGGTGTTACGAGCTCACTAAGCACTGAGATTATGACCTGAGAGATCGATATATTACTATAGTTAGTTAGTTACGTAAATGCCTATATGTGTTAATGGAAAAAATCCTAACGCAAAGAGTAGAATAAGTAGTTCTAAGCATTGGCACAGAAGCAATTTTTATAAACAAAATAAAATATAACTTGTATTTAGTACTTGAATAAAATTTGGAGCGCAAGTTTAATAGATGAAAATACAACTTTTGTTTCGGTAAATAAAAGTCGTTCGATAGTATTTTGATAGATCCTATTTGTGCATTGTAGTGCATGTATTGCTTGCAGATACGCCATCCATAGCTCGACCACGCTACGCACGCCGGGTCGCTATCACCGCGTGCCCCACGGATGCCATCTGTATCGGCCCCATTTGTCCTCGTGCACTGTGCGCTTCTCCTTTTCCCGGCCTCTGGTCCGCTCTTGATCCTCGCCCTCGTCCCCGTACCGGACCCCCTCCCTTCTTTCTTCTTTTGGGGACACGGTCGCCCGCACGCCTCCCTCGTCGAGCGAACCCTCTCTCCTCTCCTTTATTCCCTCCTCCGCTTGCTTGCGCAAGGAGCGCGCCATGGCCGACTATATCCCCACAGCGTGAACCGACAGCGTATCCCATCCATGCCGTCTCCACTTCCGATGCGCTGCGCCCCATCTCCGTTCGCCACTATAAGATGCGCTTGGTCCTTGCTTTTCTTCTTCATCCCCATCCCTCTTGAATCCGAAGTAGAGCTACGAGATCCAGTCGTCATTGTGGAACTAGGTTCGTCTGACAGAGTTGATGGTGTAATCTGAGAAGGGATCTGGTTTTCGAAGAAGTTCAAGTCTACCGTTGGTTAGTTTGGCCTTAGGGTTCACGATGTTTTACTTCTCAGTCTCCTGTTTTTGGATTTGTTGGTCATACGCCATGTTTTGGATAATCATTATCTTATTGTTTCTCCATTGCCCTCATCTATCCCGACTTCTGGAGTAAACCTTGGTTGTACTAGGTTGCTCTTAACCATGTAACTTTAAATCCTGGTGTAATTTAGTGTTCGACGCTATGTAATCTTTCGTGTAATTCCAGATTTACGAAATGTGTTGTAGTTTCACCTAAGGGGAGTGGATCCTAATTCACTCTTCTGTAAACCCTCGCATTAGGAGACCTACTTGTGTTGTAGTTTTTACTTTTTCCACCTATAATGTAATCCTAGCCAATATTGTGCTTTGAATCTAAGTGTGTTAGTTGCTTGAGCTTAACTCCATCAAATACTTCTTTTCACTAACATGTCATTGATTTGCTGGCCTAGAATAGGCATCATGTAATGACAACCAACATCTATGTTCGTTTACAACATTGTAATGAAAAAAGTCATGTTACCTTTCCTTACCATATTTTCCTATTTAATGTACCAAATAGACTAACCTTTCGTAGCAACGCGATGAGAAAATATATTAGACATATGAGCCATATTTCTCAAGATTTTTTCTATAACAAGCACATCACCCGCAGCGAAACGCGGGTAACAGTGGCTAGTAAACATGCATGCATGCATGCAGCACTTGCACCCTGCCAATTGCATTTGCATGCAACCAAACTAATAAACCGTGCTAGACGCGGATAGGAGAGAGGGGTATTTTTGTTGTTTTTCATGGCTCAAACACCCCTGGAAGTAATACCTCTGTCTCTAAATAAATAGATTCTGATGAGTTGGAACTCATGAATAGCTGCTAAATTGCGGGATAAAATTTGAATGGTAAAACTATGTTTGGAGTGAGTACAGTTAAACATATACTCTACCTATGGAGCATGATCATAGCAAAAACAGTAGTAACGTGTGTTAATAACACAGCACATGCATGCAAATGTACAATGCAAATTACCAATTTGTGAGCATTAAGTATCTGTAGAGCGAGAGTGCCACTGCTGGTGCGCAATTTAACGAGGTTCACGAGATTGACGGAGCACTAGCTGCTAGTGCACCTCCCCGGTTATTCGCCCGTTCGTTTGAACTTAATCAGAACTACTTTTCAGTTATGGAACAATGTTTTTCTCTCACAACATTTTAGCATAAGTTAAATTTTAGCATAAGTGAACATGGTGATTAATAGGAGGCGGAAATGGTGGCTATAGCTAGTTAGATGCAATGAAATCGTGCATACTAGCTCGATCTGTAGTAGATGAGTAGGTGCATATATATATATATATATATATATATATATATATATATATATACTACAGTGTTTGTAACTTTAATTTATACACTACCATACAGCAGTCTAATTAACCATACGTGTATCCTTCAATCAATGTTGACGTTGGGTACGTGCATGATATGCATGTCTACGATGGTGCGATCTGATCGATCACGCGTAGTTAATTAATACAAAGCAGAAAGAAAGAAAGAAAGAAAGAAAGGAAGGAAGGAAGGAAGGAAGGAAGGGAAAGAAAGAAAGAAAGAAAGAAAGAAAGAAAGGAAGGAAGGAAGGGAAAGAAGTGTGATCACTATAGATGATGAAGAGCTTCCAACCCGACAATGTGGACGCAGTTTTCACGGTTTAGACTGTCTCCAATAATGCATGGCTTATATGGAGATCCAAACCAAAAATGGGTCGTGGATGGTACTGTATCAGCCTCTAACAGAATACTTATATGCGAGACCTATTTTGGGTTACAGCAGAGGCACAACCCAAATGTGAGTATCCTCTCTTCTGGAGACTCATTTGCAGAAAGAGTTCTCTTTTATGTCCTGTTGTTGGAGAAGACCAAAAATGGGTATTGAACTCATTGCCTGTAGCGCTACCTTGTCGCACCCATGCCTGTAATAGCCGGGTATTATTTGTTGGCAGTGGCACAGTACGTACTTTCAGTTTATTTGTTGGCAGTGGCACAGTACGTACTTTCAGTACGGACTACGCACTTCATAGTCCATATACTGGTAGTATTATTTATCCATGTTGTGGAGAAGTGAAAGCAAGAGTATATATCTACGACAACGACATATGCACGTACGCATGCAGGATGCGTGTACATGCATATATACGCATGCAATGATAATTGGTGCCGGCCGATTATTACTAGCTCGATCCATGGACAGGTACGCGTGCGTATATAGGTGTAGGCACCCGGCAGATTTTCTATAGTAGTTGGAGTCAATAAGTACTCGATCAAGTGCATGTACGTGTACGTACGTCGTATATATTAATATATATGTACATGCACGATGATATGCATTCGTGTAGTACGTGCTTGTTGGGTATATATATACGTCTCATCACCATAAACACTGTGTGTCGTGTCATAGGTGTATATATATGGCACTAACAACTGCGTACTGCTTGGTCGATCAATTCGAGCAACAAGTCACCAATTAACTGTACGTACAGTCGTTGCTGAATTTTGGTCCTCCGGCCGGTTCGTCACAACGTCACGTACGGCGAGCTCTGCGTAGGATTGGAGTTCTTTTTTTAGTTCCTGACGATCCGACGCAGCCATTAATTGGAGGATACATGCATGCAGGAGATGATGAGAGATCGAGTAGCTTTTTGTTTAACGGTTGTATATAAAGTTTGGTGGCATCACACTGGCACATATATAGGACGTGACTACATACTGCATAGTGAAACGAATGGATCAATCTCGGTTGGTGGCTGCCGGCCGGCGCCTGATCTGATCGATCGATCGATATTCGATAATACGTCTCCTGGCCCTCACGTACGTATGCGGATGCATGCACTCGATCGTACAGTTTCAGGGCCACAGACACGGCGAGGCTACGGTGCATGATTCATTGCCAGCTCTGTAGCGTGTACGTATCGTAGCAGCCTAAGATCGGAGCCCGGGCGTAGGCGTGGTGGCGTACTAATATATTCTCAGCCGAAAAGTGGGCGTCCAATATTAATCCTAGTGCTGCAGAAGCCAGAACTCACAAGCTACGAGCTCAAAAGATGGCCGGCGGCTTTTGTTCATTGCTTGCATACATAGCATATATATGACTACACCACAAAGCAATCAAACAATTCGGGCCTAAGTTTCTTCTCAAGCATATATACTAGCGCTGTTTGATTATACTGCAACCCTACCAATGCAAGCAGGTCCGTTGACAAGGCCATAAAAGGTCTCTAGCTATAAAACGTTAACAACATCATGGTACACTCAATTATTTCTAAACCTAGCTATATATGCTAAGCTCTACAACTATTGTTGTATATATAGCTCATCATATTATTCTATGCCTCGTACCGTACCCATACCTAGCTCTGACTATGGTACACAACTTTACCTGTTCACACACACACCACATGTGGAGGAACATGCATCCATTTTATGACAAGAGACTACGACCCAACTATAAAGCCCTCCAGCGATCACTCTCCTCAATCGACTCCTCTGCAGCTTCTTCTCACATCTAGCTAAGAAGACCATTTTCACGTGGTTGCTCTGCATGAACCGTATACCTACTATAAGCCTATAACTTACTTCTTCCGTGCCTTTTTAACTGTGATAAAAAAAACTTACCAAGAAGTCAAACACACTCAACTTTGACCTAATATATATACAAAAAAATATTAATATTTATGGTACATATATAATTAGTATCATTAGATCGTTCGTTGAATCTATTTTTTATAATAAATTTATTTAAAGATATATATATTGTTAATATTTTCTACGCTCCCGTAACCTCCACTCCCGTAGCCACCATCTTCCGCAGCTCAGTGATGAATGGAAATATCAATTAGCATTCCGTACTCTTGCATTTACTTCACGCGGCCGGAATATATAGCTAGATCCGTCACGATATGTGACGTCGTACGTACGAGCTGGTGAGAGATGAGATGGGTCGTCACGTACGTTGGATCATATATTGTTATGTCTTATGTGTATATATTCTTGATGTTCCATGCATGGTCGAGGTCCAAGTATTGAACGGCTTGATTGGATATCATATTTATATCTATAGTCACACACACGTACGCACGTATACGTACTACAAGAAAGAACGACATATACTGAAAGCCTACCTTATATATACTGTGCATGCATCTTTCCAATTAACCTGTTCACATGCATGCATGCATGAATGTGTACGTCGTCCCGTCCAATCCATGCAGTACGTGCGATGGACCGGCCGGTCATGTGTTTATTAAGCAATATTTAAGCAACTACTAGTACTAGTACCAGCTTAGGTCTGGAACCACCACTATAAATACCGGCTGCCCTCCCTCGTCGTCCTCAGACCAACCCAGCCATTTCCCTTCTTGCACTTGCACATAGCTAACTGCCAACTAACAGCTGGATCACAAGAAGCGATCGAACCAGCAATTTGTTAGCAAAGCACATACTTTTTGACGTGGACCAACCATGGCCAACAAGCTCTCCACTTCCCTCCTCGCTGCCTGCTTCGCCGCCGCCGTCCTCCTGGCGCTCGCCGCACCTGCAGTGCTCGCCGGCGACCCCGACATGCTCCAGGACATCTGCGTCGCCGACTACAAATCCCTCCAGGGCCATAAGTCATCGATCTCCAGTTCTACACACTAGCTATAGCTAGCAACATTGTTTTTCGGTGATCTCTCCAAGTCCACTGTCCACACACTATATATAATAATAACTATGCCTTGCAGCACTGCGGCTGAACGGATTCCCGTGCAAGAGGCCGGAGAACGTGACGGCGAACGACTTCTTCTCCAACGTGCTGGCGACCCCGGGCAACACGGGCAACGCGGTGGGGTCCGCGGTGACGTCGGCGAACGTTGAGAAGCTCCCGGGGCTCAACACGCTGGGCGTGTCGGTGTCGCGCATCGACTACGCGCCGTGGGGCGTGAACCCGCCGCACGTCCACCCGCGCGCCACCGAGGTCATCTTCGTCCTCCAGGGCTCCCTCGACGTCGGCTTCGTCACCACCGCCAACCGCCTCTACGCGAGCACCGTCTGCGCCGGCGAGGTCTTCGTCTTCCCCCGGGGGCTCGTCCACTACCAGAGGAACAATGGCGGCGGTCCCGCCGCGGTGCTCTCCGCCTTCGACAGCCAGCTGCCCGGCACGCAGCCCGTCGCCGAGGCCCTCTTCGGCGCGTCGCCGCCCGTGCCCACCGACGTGCTCGCCAGGAGCTTCCAGATCGACGGAGGACTCGTGGAGGCCATCAAGTCCAAGTTCCCGCCCAAGTAATAGGCCTGTCATGCTCATGCATGCAAGCACCATGCACGTATTATACGCTGGTAATAACGAGTGCGTACTACTTACTCCGATCGCTAGTGTGCGATTTAATTGAAGCATTGTCATCACTTTGTATTCTAGCTGTAAAGCAAGTGTGTATGGGTCGATCAATTCGTTGGGTTCTTTAGTTCTTGGTGAGGTCATGATAGCCATGCATGGCTTCACCGACAGTTCACTGTTGTTGCGTTTCAATTTCTGCATGAGCCACTTGTATGTGTAGGGTGGTGTGTTTCTGTCAATGTGCAAATCCAGAGTAGTGAGTGTCCTGATTATTGTTGCCTGGATATTGTTGCTCTTGCAACATATTCATCGGATAATAAATTATGTCGTCGTTCATTATCATGCATACACATCATCATTTAGAAATTGGAGTCGTCAAAACTGTGAGCAGGCGACCTGATAGTCCATGTTCCTCCTACCGTACCTCCATCAAAGAAAGGAGCGCCATGGAGTTTTGATTAGTGGGGGCGGGCAATACGATGGCACTTCATAAATATGATAAATATATACATCAAGTATATGTCTCAATGGCTTTTCAATGTTTTTACGTACGTATTTAGTATTCATAGCAAAAAAACACAATATTATCAAAAAATGGGTGAAATAATAACTTTTTTGTGCTATGCAATTGAAATTTTTATAGGGTATTAAATTTTTTTCAGGGGAGGGGGATGAGCCCCTACTGGCAAAGGAATTACATATTATCCTTATATTTCTGTCCGCTTCCATAATTATTGCTTTCATACCTCTATAGACACAGCATTATTACAGAAATCATCGTTGCAGCTAAGAGTAGAGCACAGTAGCTTCTTCCTTATCCTGTAATAAACAGAGAGAGAGAAAAGAAGGAAGAGGGTGTAGATCGAGGCTTACCTCTTGATATAGATAGCCCCCGCAGATCAGCAATATGATCTTCTCCTCTTGTTCTCCCGGTTTTTCCTCCTCCAAATCACTAGGCTGTAGAGGCCTCCTGCAAGAAGTAGCAGGCAAGTAACAAAAAGTGAGTGACAATGTGGCTCTTCCACCATGGATCGTGGTGGCTTTCATGGAAGCCTTGGAACGGGGCATCTGCGAGGTCCAGGTGGTGGACGCCTCTGAAACGGGCACTTGTGAACTCCATTGCGAGATTTGATCTTTCCGCCCTAAGAAATGTTGGTAGAAGAGGTTTGCACTCGCGTTTGACCGATGTGATGGTTAATCGGGCGCCACCAACAATTCTCAGGGTGCATTATAGTCCTCGTATATGCATTATATTCCTGTGACCGATGTGATGGTTAATTCCTGCAAAAGACAAATCGCATTATATTCCTCGTATACGCATGTGACCGATGTGATGGTTAATCGGGCGCCAGGCCCTAGGGCCCTACTGCCCCTTTTGTTCTGCCAATGGCGCCATTATTGTTTTCAAACACATGTAACAACGCGTGTAACTTTTTCCGCTATGCAATTGAAATTTTTATAGGGTATTAAAAAAATTTCTACGTGCAAAACACTCTAGGTAGTTTGGGTCAACGGGTAATCTCCCAAAACGACCATGGATTGTTAACAAGATGTATTAAAGTGGAAAGCACCAAATGAATATTGGCATCGTGAATTCAAGTACCTCAAAAGCAAGTCTTGGAGATAAAGTTGGTATAAACCATGATGGATCAAGATATATATCCCAATCGTCAAATACACCCTCATCAGCTTTACTGATGGAATTACATAGATAAGCAATAATGAGTACTCTTCAATCCCCTAGTGACTGAAGTATAGTATAGTGCTCAGTTTTAACAAGGCCGAGAATTCGGGTGATCGAACGAACAATTGGCGGTTTCTCGGCCACCGCGTGGAGCAGCTCAAAAAAAACTGAAGTTTATGAACTATCTTTTGAGGTGCTCTCGCTACTCTATTTTTTTCCTGGAGTAGAGTTTACAGAGCTCCACTTATTTAGCTGAAAAACGTGGAGCGAACATAAGCAGTGGACATATAAGGCTTTGATACTTTGATCGCACAAGGTAGCAGGGCGAGCATATATACGTGTTGCTGGGTAGTTTGGGTCATGGAGTGCCCAATCAAACTGACCCAACATACGAAATACTCCAGAAATCGGTCTTTGTGAACATGAAACCCGGCATATAGGAACCGAGAACCGAAATCTTGGGCTGTTTGATCTCGGTTTTTTGTCCACCCGGTTGGAATGTGATTGGTTCGGCTAATTCCGAACTTAATTACGAGATTAATTAAACGTTAAGTTTTTTTGTCCACCCACTCGTCATTAATATCCAACTAAATAAGAACTGCCGTGATCGGCGGCAACCCTTAGAATTCTAAGGGTTCGGCCCCCTGGCCCACAGCGCGATTATAAATAAGAGAAGTACTCCTGACGTTATTATTCTCTCTAATCCATGTGACTATTCATATAACCGGTCAATTAGGCGCTGGAGGGTTTAGGAAGGCCGTCTACCCACGTCCAGGTACTGTTGCAGATCTACATCACGTTCTTCACCAACTAAGAGCATCAAGCTCAAAATCTGGTGAAGACTAAGATCTACTTCATCTACATCAACTTTTACATCAAGCACAAAGGCATAGATGGCATCTACGGACTCCGATTAGTTACTAAGATCTATTCCGCATAAGTTTGAGTTAGTGATCATGCTTAGGCTAAGATTAAGATCCTATTATGTCTAAGTTTTATTTCAACAATTGGTATTGCTTATGAGCTTGTAGGCCTACACCATTCAGTTTACTTCCCAAAATAATTATGTTTATTCACCACTACTAATAAGTTCATATTTTAGTTTTATAAGTTTTGGAGTAACTTAAGTACGCGTGGAATATTTTTCCTAAGAATTTAAGCATGACCTGTTAATACTTCTAAGCAACTTAACTATTGTTTGCTCACTAAGATTTATGAGTTTTCCTGTGTCCTGAGTAATTATGGATATTAGGGTTTTTGGCCAGGTATTTATACCCATGATCTTTTATCTGGATAAATCCTAACCGTCCGTCGAGTTCAATAAGATCATCCCAGCTACTAAGTTTTTCCTAAGTGGGCCATTTTATTGAATTTTTTAAGGGGAGAACTAGCTAGGCTGACTCGGCCATGAGCAGATGGTGCCCTGGTGTCGATGCAGGACCCATGGGGTTTTCCACGGAGAAGAGAGAAGAAGACCTAGTCCAACTAGGATTCCCTATATGTAATCCTACTAGAACTAGTTACACGTAATCCTACTAGGATCTCTACTTTGTAACCTACTAGGACTCCCGCCTCTCCTGGACTATATAAAGGAGGGCAGGGGTCCCTAGATCGGCACCTACACATAACCGACAGAACTCACAACCACAACATACCTCGCAACACAACAAATAGCGCAGGGCGCAATATACTATCCACACCAGACTGGACGTAGGGCGCCGTGACTTTCCGGCGTGCCGAACCAGTATAAATCAATGTCTCCCTGCGTTTATCATCGAGTTCCTACAAACGCCGATACCCCTCCGAACAAATCACCGTCCCGGATACCCCGTGACGGGTTGCCGGTGGTAAAACATCGACAGCTGGCGCGCCAGGTAGGGGTTCTCGGCGCTTTGCGTTCGAGAGCTCGGTGGGCCTCGGTATCAACGCCATATTCTCGGACTAAGTGGGTTCAACATGCATCTCCAATGACGCTGTCCGCAACAACTCTGCTTTTTCCATGGAGATTCTGGTCGTATCCTTCATCGCCGACTCATCGACAATATCGTCAATATCAACTCAAGATCAACACGGCTGGCTGAATATCCATCTACTCGGGTCCGATCCGTCTGGCAGAATTTTGCTTGAGATGATAACAGTGCATCTACAGCGCCACTCGTATATTATACAGGAACCTTACATCAGCACGAGATCAGCATGGCTACAATAGCTCAGACAATCGTACTTCGGTGGACTGCAATGACACGGCAGCGTTCTCCTCTGCTGAATCCATCTTGACCGAGTTCGACTCTGACTTCTCCCAAGTCCGACTGATATCAGAGTCATACTCGAGTCCAACCACTAAGCTTCTGGCTCATGATCGATTTCAACCCGAACAAGGCAGTACATGCAGCGTGCTCTAGACCTAGCATCAAATCGGGTCAAGCAACGATCCATCCAAGCCACCAAGTCTAGCTACTTTCAACTACTCGGACAAAATTACTCTGCCACGGTGAACAACAACAGCTCTACGACTACATCAACTATGATGATTTCCGAGCACTCGACGACGGCTTCTGAGCACTCGACGATGAGTTCCAAAGATCACCCACACGAACCAGGAGTACCTAAGCCGCACGAACGCAACAAGCCAAGATCAACTCGGATACGGAAACCTCTGCAAGAACAATACAGATCAACTCGGCTGCTGGGCCTGACCAAGAAGGAAAAACACACGGCCAAAATTGAGAAAAAAAAGAGACCACGACATATACGTGTATATATATATGCATCTATGAACAAGCAAGCCACGGGATCAAGATATATGAAGAAGCTTTGTCTTGCATATATGCGTATATGGATTAAGGCATACAAAGTTTTGTGAGTGGCACGCACCTACCGTCGAGTTCAGCTCCATGAAAGAAGGCGTATCAAGACAAGCACGGGACTTCGTCATGACCAATCAAGGAAAACAGTTAAGGAAGCTACACCGAGTTGTTCAACTACATGCACATGGTGACAACAACTCGGCTCAATCAAAAATAATCAACCAGCACGTGAGAAGAAGCAAGCAAGGCCAAGCTGGCCAAGAAGCAAGCCATCCGACGGGAAGCAAGCAGGCCACGACAGCTCAACCCGGTAATAGCGCAACACTCTCCTAGTAGTCCACGACGACGACGGATTCCGGCTACCACTACAACAACCCGCCGACTCCGCCTACGCTCGACGTAACAACGAACAACTACTCGGATGCTACGCCGACTACTCGGCTGCGGCGATCGACAACGCGGCCACGAACCAAGCTAAGTCACGTCTCATTTTTTATATATTTCAGATATTATTCGTATATGTCTCTGGGAAGACACAAAAATCATCATGCGAGCAAACATAGTGCTCTAAAGTCAAATCATCATGCGAGCAAACATAGTGTTCTAGGTCTTCTCTTAACGGTCGCCGAATTCCTCAGGTAGAACACGCCTTAATCCGTGAAGCTTGTCTACTCACATGGACGGTCATGAACCGAGTGCCAGGCTCACATGGTCACGTCATGAACCTCTGAACCATACGCCAGAGATTCAAGTGCTTAAACGTAACAGGACACTACCTGAGGAATTTGCATGGCCTAGCAAGAGCAAGATGCAAAAAGTTTATATGTATTTCATAATGCCGGGCCCGCCCCTGATTGATTATTCAAATATAGGGACATGCTCCCGACTTCATATCCGGAATGTCATTTACAATATATTTTTATGTTTAACATGCATGGGAGCTACATCTATACCATGAGATTGGGAAAAACACGCTCTTGAGAGCTATTTTACTCAGACAAGTCCAGAAACAACCTGGTTTGATCAAAAAAGAACGCCAATGAGGTACGGCAAGAACCAAGACAAGCTCAGAAAGAACCCGGATTGATCAAAAAAGAACCCTGACAAGGTGCGGCAAGAACCAAGACAAGATCAGAAAGAACCCGGATTAAAGGAAAACAACCCAGACGAGCTGGGGCAGAAATCAAGACAATTAGAAAAAAAAACCCGGATTAAAGAAAAACAACTCAGATAAGTTGGGAACAGAAATCAAGACAAAAAAGAACTTGGATTGATCAGAAAATAACCTGGAAGAGGTACATCAAGAACCAGAGAAGTCTAGAAACAACCTGGATGAATAAAAAACAACTCGGAAGAGCATCACGGCTTAGTCAAACACTAAGCTCGGGGGCTCGGCATTCGCTTCAACTATGCCCCGGGGCTCGGATTCAAGGACGAAAGACAAAGAATACAAGAAATCAAGACTACAACAACGACAACACATCAAGACCATTCATCTGATTTCTATTCTAAAGAAAAGTACTCGGAGAAGGCTCGGTGGCTGCGGGATACATAACCCCAGAAATTTTTGAAGACAAGAATCTGGACCCTCCAACTTTTGCAAGCAAAAGCAAGAGGCTCGGAGGCTACACTCAGTGAGTGTAATTTTTACAGAAAAATTGCACCCACAGAAAAAGAACTCGGAGCAACCAAGAAGACTAAAGGGACCCTCTGGCTTCTTGTCCCAACAAGCAAGAGGCTCGGGGGCTACACTCACTGAGTGTACTTTTTTAGAAAAAAATGTGCACATCAGTCATGATGAACCAACCAAAAGAAGACCATCTCAAGGTTTCACTTCTGAAGAACCTGGAACGGATTTACAACAACTCAACGAAGGCCAAGAAGAACAAGAAGGCTTCCGAAGCTCATCCATGAGATGCTCGGGGGCTTGTCGATGCGGGACCCATGAGGTTTCCCACGGAGAAGAGAGAAGAAGACCTAGTCCAACTAAGATTCCCTATATGTAATCCTATTAGAACTAGTTACACGTAATCCTACTAGGATCTCTACTTTGTAACCTACTAGGACTCCCGCCTCTCCTGAACTATATAAAGGAGGGCAGGGGTCCCTAGATCGGCACCTACATATAACCGACAGAACTCACAACCACAACATACCTCGCAACACAACAAATAGCGTAGGGCGTAATATACTATCCACACCAGACTGGACGTAGGGCGCCGTGACTTTTCGGCGTGCCAAACCAGTATAAATTATTGTCTCCCTGCGTTTACCATCGAGTTTCTGCAAACGCCGATACCCCTCCGAACAAATCACCGTCCCGGATACCCCATGACGGGTTGCCAGTGGTAAAACATCGACACCTGGCACAGTACTTTTGGGCTACTGTTAGGCCTATTCTTCAAAGGTCAAACTCAAATTTAATTTTTAAAATAAGTTTGCTTTGCTATTCAATATAAGTGTAGTATTTAAGTGTTTAATTAAGTATTAAGCTTTTAATGGCCTCATTATGTTTAATTTTTAGCTTAAGTTTATTCCCAGCAACTTAGATATTGATTTATTGATTTGAGTTTATAAATTAAGTTTGTTGCTATATATTCCCATCTCAAATAAGATTTAATTATGCCCTTTTATGATAATTTTAAGTAAAATTTAAGTATGTTTTGGGAATATGTTGCTGAGAATATTTAAGTTTAAGAAATTTTTCTTTAGTGGAATTTACTTGGTTAATTTTTATGTACTTTTTGAATAAGTTCTAAGTCTCAGTTTTAGCTTTCAGTTCCAATATTAATTTATGTTTTCACGAGCATTTTATGCCCTAAGATTAAGTTTTGCTTAAGTTTGCATTCAATTATAAGTATTTATATATACATATATATCCACCACTATATAATAAGATGGTCTCTGGTTAAATGGAACCAACGAGAAGTTTGATTGGAGATTACTCATAATTAATTTCTGACCAACATTGACTTTAATTACGAGTTATTAAGATGGATTTTGTTATGTTTTCTGTCCAACGGCAATGCAAATTAAAGTCCTTAAGCATGTCGTTAATTCTGACCATCATTGATTTAATTGCATGCTTTAAGTACATCTTATATACAGCTTACTAATTGAGACATTATTTTGCTTCAAAATTTTCAGTAAATTATGCAGACTATATAAGTAAAATAGAACCCCTGAGTTGCATTAATTTTTTTACTTGGAATAATCGGTGCTTGCCATTCTCAAGGAGCTGGATCTTGATTATGCGCTTAATGAGGAAAAACCACATGCTGCTCTCCTATTTATGAGTACTATGCTGAGAGGATGAAGGGGTACATCCCAAAATTAGAAAAATGGGAGAAATCCGACAACGTTGCTAAAATGATAATAAGATGCTCGCTCTCAGTTAACATGATGAGAAGATTTCTTTCTAATGAAAACAACACCGAGGGATTAAGTGCTGAGGAGCTTCACAACTCCATTAAAGCACACTTTAGAAAGGTTTTCCTCTTTGATAACTTACTTAAATCCCGTTATGATGGGATAAGTGGTCTGGGTAATCACGTTAAAAGCTTGTTTGATATGGCTTATGAGTTGAAGGCACTTGGATTAGATGTGTCTAATGAGTTTATGGTAAATTACCTTATGAATTCTATGCTAGAAAACCATAACAAACATGCTCGCAATGATAAGTTTCCAATAGTCTGCAAATTTTGCAAGTTACCAAATTGATGATAAGTATAAGAATGGCTTCGAAAGACAGGTAACTTAAGTTGTCTCATAAGTTTTACTTAAGATATTTCCCCAACATATGGTGGATTAACTAAGGTGCAATAATGCATATCTTAACTTCTCCTCAGGTCTTGCCAAACCAGGGGAGCAAGGGGAACAAAATCTAAGGAGCCATTGATGGAATAAATATGAAGTCGAGCCTTGGAGCTTCGCATTAGATTAGTTTTAAACTTAGTTCTTAATGATGCTTATGTCATTTTAGTATGAGATACTTTGTATTTTGAACAAATGTTCTTGAGTTTGGAGTTTATGAATACATCAAATTTATTCCATCATGATTTATATTATTAATTAGCAAATAGATTTATTTACGGTAATATGAGTTTTCTTTATGTTAGTTTTATCTTTAAGTTAATCATTAGTCAAGATGATGAGACCTTGTCGAAATTGTGTCACTATTGTTTAAGCCACATTTTAAAGGGGAGAATGGACTGTCTCATCAGAAAAGGGATGCTCTATTCAAATAAAATTATAAAGCATGGGACTTGAGAAATAAAAGAAAATTATACTAATTTTGTCCCTCGGCCCAACATTAGTCTCTAATTGAAGTATGACTTGCTTTCACTATTTCTAGCCAAAGCTGATTAGCGTTTGCATGTTCACCAAGTTTCTTGTTCTAGTTTATTCTGGCCAATGCTGATTAGACTAGGTCATAGAGCTTGTTTTTTAGACTTATATGTTTTATGTTTGTCATTCTGGCCAACGCTGATTGACGAATATTTGACCATAAAAGTTTTACTAGACAAAACCTCAGCAAGACATAAGTACAGTCTAGCTAAGGATAAGAAATGAGATTCTAAGTAAATAAGCTGTCCACATGGCACCCTGATTATGCTCCTAGAGAACACAGAAATCAGTGGGAGCAAAGTCCAAGGGATTGTGTTTCTACTGTTATAACTGTTTCACTAAGTTATTAAGATATGATGTGTTCCTAGAGAATGCAAAAATCAATGGAAGTTAGTGGGAGTTCACAAAGGAGGAAGATTAAATATTGGAGAGATACGATTTTCTGTATCAATAACTCAAGAAGACATAAATATTATAGTTTCTATTGTGGATTTTTAATAGTCAATTAGTAAGCCACAATAGATATATGTAGCAACCATTAGTTGATAAGTAGGCACATAAGTAAACCTCTATTGTTATTAATCTGCTTGTGATCCATGATAAATCTATAAGATGATTACATCAGAAGAGGAATTTTGTTATTCTAAACTAAGCAATTTTATGAGCTTAGGTCCATAAGTATATATAAAGTGTGGGTGTTAATAAGTTTCATGATGAAGTCAAACTAGTAGGCCATAAAATGGTCTACAATTTTAAACGTGACTTCAAAGGGAGTTTTAAAAGATTTAAACTAAGAACATAGGCCACTATGATATATAATTTCATTAAGTGGACAATTATATTTATAAAAAAGGGTGGAAAAGTTTATTGTCCTAATACTCTACATGGGTGAAGTTGAGTTACGTGGCAATAGAAATGTCACATAAGAGTTTTCTACTCACCAAAATTTTTAATATGATATATTTTGGTGAAGCCTCTGAGTTTTTTGCTATTAAAATACACCAATACAGGACCAATTGAGTACTAGGACTATCACAAAAGGCATATCAAATAAATGCTTAAGTGATAGAGTTTGAATAAGTAATACCACGCCTGTCTATTTGCACAGTGCAATTGCACGACACAGTAAGATTAATTATCCTAAATAATTCTAAGAATAAGTTAGTAACAGTTGAAGAGGAAGACGTTCCATATGCTTCGGCTGTCATTAACTTTTAAGAATGCTCAAGTCAATACAAGTCTAGACTTGGCATTGGAATACTTGGCAAAAATATTAGTTTATTAATCCAGAATAGGTCCACTAGAAGGTGCTAAAGAATTTTAAGTTATTGACGAGGCACCAAAAGAATCATCATGTCACTTATTAGAATTAAGAATGAGTCGATTGCCAATTTTCTTGAATATGTATAAGAAAGTACACAATTAGATTATACTTACTCTTGCAGAAAAGAATAGTTTTATTGAAAGCTCCAAATATAATTAGTTTTTAAGATGAGCTCAATTAGTTGCATGAATACGACAGGCCATGGGGCTTAAGAGATATTATCCCAAAAAATGAGTATTAACATACTGCTACATGCCTACAGTTGAGTTGCAGTATTATTTCGAGTAACGACACATCAAATGCAGATGCCAAGTACATTGATTAAATGTTGTGAAAGAAAGTACCCAGGATCAGATTATGAAGCTTGAGAAAATTAAGAACTAAGCTGATGCTAGCATATTTGATTATTTGAGGCTTAACACTTATCCCATTTATGAGCACACAAATCAATTTGGGTTTTAGTGCAGAGTCTCTAACTTGATTCCTGATAATAGGGCCATATACTCTCAATAAGTAATAAGCGTTCTAACAAGGTATTGCAGTGAACAATGGGTAATGGGGTCCCAATGGCGATTAATGTTGCTGACGACGCATTGTTTTGATCTTGCTGTAGTAATGAGTGTGAACATAAGTATAAGGCGAACATTAGTTACATAATTGCATTAGTCGTTCGATCAAGTGGGAGAATGTTGGAATGTGATCGGTTCGGCTAATCCCAAACTTAATTACGAGATTAATTAAACGTTAAGTTTTTTTTTGGTCCACCCACTCGTCATTAATATCCAACTAAATAAGAGCTACCGTGATCGACGGCAACCCTTAGAATTCTAAGGGTTCGGCCCCCTGGCCCACAGCGCGATTATAAATAAGAGAAGCACCCCCTGGCGTCATTATCCTCTCTAATCCATTTGACTATTCACATAACTGGTCAATTAGGCGCTGGAGGGTATAGGAAGGCCGTCTACCCACGTCCAGGTACTGTTGCAGATCTACATCGCGTTCTTCACCAATTAGGAGCATCAAGCCCCAAATCTAATGAAGACTAAGATCTACTTCATCTACATCAACTTCTACATCAAGCACAGAGACATAGGTGTCATCTACGGACTCTGGTTAGACACTAAGATCTATTCCGCATAAGTTTGAGTTAGTGATCATGCTTAGGCTAAGATTAAGATCATGTTATGTCTAAGTTTTATTTCAACACCCCCCTACTTTGTGCCTTGAGAACAAAAAATATATGGAGTGAATGGGACTGTACAAATTAAACCGAACGGATAGTTATTCAAAGTGAATGACTGAGCATAATTAAACGTCGATTTCATCCCGGTACCATTTGTATGCATGCGTGTCATTTTCACGTTGCTTGAGTCACGCGAAAATCGATCAGCGGAGAGGAAATAACTGCACGCATGCAAAGCATTTCTATATACTAACGTCATGTTACTAATATACAAAAACTTCGAGTTATTACGGATTAAGCCGGGGGATCCATGCATATCCGCGGGTAAAACGACCGGCCGGGACGACCACACACCCGTACGTATGTACGACGGTACGATTGCATTCTCAATCGAAACTTGACGTGACAAGTAACGTCTTTTGCGGCTATATCACTCGGCTCTCACATGCATCACCTAGCGCCCAGCTGCGTACGACTGTACGTACGTAGGAGTACGTACGGACCCGTCGTCGTCGTCGTCGCGCGCACTCCATTTGATCCATTACTTGGTCACGTACGTACTGTTCATTAAGCTGTAATCCAACTCGCTGTGCCTGTTGCATACATAAATAGCAGCTCCCTCTACCCCTTCTTTTCCATCAAAACAAAAACCTAATAAAGTTTCCTTACGCCCGTAACAACCTACTCCAGCTGCTACAGCTCACACTCACTCACGTACCAGAGACGCACCCACCAGAGACGCTGGACTTGTACACAGCCAGCAGAGAAATCATCAGGTGACCTTGAGGCCGAGGCAAGTGAACAGAACACCACTGCATGCCAGCATTGCTGGTGGTGTCAGCGCGGCGGGAAATGGTTAAGGGCCGGCGCATCATACCTTCTGGCACTCTCCGCCAGAGAAGAAGGCGCCCACGTGCGTCGAAGAACCTGCCGATCTTGGCGTCGATGGTCAGGCCACCGCCGATCTGCAGGCAGGAGAGGTCATGGCTCGTCATGGTCATGCACAGCAGGTGGGACGAAACCAATGCAATGGAGCCCAACTGTGAAGTCCCAGTCAACCTTAAGTAGGTTGGGCCTCACCCTGACTTCGATGTGAAAGACAGGCCCAATAATAATCTAGCACGGTCCCATAGACGGCCCTGCAGCCCTGCTATACAAGGACTTAGATGCTCCGTCTATATATATATATATATATATATATATATATATATATATATATATATATATATATATATATATATACACACACACACAACAACAAAAAAAAAAAACAATGAAATGAACGTGACACTTTGCTGCCAAATTAATTTCTTCTTTTTTGCGAAAATGTAACGTGACAATATGGTTGTTGATACCGTCCTCACTAACAGGTGTGTTAATAGTCTAATCTCAGCAATTAGTAGGCCTGTGATCCTGGCAATTAGCTTTTAATTGTCATCGTACGGCCGCCGTAGGAGGAGGACATGCATGTCCGGGAAATTACGTGCCTTATTGTGTTATTTTTTTTTGTCGGTGCAAAAATGTCAAACAATGTCATATCATGCATGGATCGTCCCATCACGCAATTATACTAAGGATTTAGGAACCACCTTTATATGTAAGCTACTCTTCTTCCTTTTAATTTGCTTCGAGTTCCAGAAATGTAATAATCTGATTTGAAGGGACCCTTAATTGCACGCAATCATATATATCTTTATAGCTTCAGATGACAAGAGACCAAGAGGCCTAATTAAATCCCACTTTTCAGTCTTAGTATATGGTCCGCACAAATAACATCACTACCGGAATCAGTGGCTTTGCCGAGTGCCAGAGCACTCGGCAAAGCCTAATTTGCACTCAGCAAATAAACCATCGGCAAAGGCGCCTTTGCCGAGTGTCTTTTGTTGGGCACTCGGCAAAGTCTTTGCCGAGTGCCGACACTTGGCAAAGTTGAAACCGACAAAAATGGGAATTTTTACCCAAAAAAATGAATTTTTTTTATCGATGGAGGCCCCCACCGGCCAGCGCCCACCCATCTCCGATATTTTTCGCGTGAATTTCATGGTTACGTGGCCGACGCGATTCGAACCCGAGACCTCCCGCTGTGCACGTACCTCCTCTACCACTACACCACACTCTCACTTGTGTCTGTATTCCGTTTTAGTTTCCAATATATTATACTAAACCGAGTGTAAATTACATGTTTGAGGCCCTAAACGAATTCAAATAAAAAAGTTGTAAACTACAAAGTTTCATAACTTTTCGAGATCTACACTTTTAGTTTAGGAAGTTTTTCCATCCGAGATCGTTTACAAAATTTGAATTTTAAAATTTTGAAATTCAAACGCAGTTTTGCATGACAAGATGTTTTCAAATCAAAAAGTTGTCAACTACAATGTTTCATAACTTTTCGAGATCTACAGAGTTTATTTTGGTTGTTTTTTTATCCGAGGTCGTTTGAAAAGTTCGAATTTTGAAATTCAAATACAGTTTTGCATGACAAGATGTTTTCAAATCAAAAAGTTGCCAATTACAAAGTTTCATAACTTTTCAAGATCTACAAAGCTTATTTTGGTTGTTTGATCATCTGTTCATCCGACATGATCGTTCTAACATTGTTCACAAATCTTATATATCTCTCTTGTAGTTTCATAAACTATAAGAGAGATATGTTAGATTTGTGAACAAATTTATTTTCACTTTGTCGTATGAAGAAAAGATCAAAACAAACATTGTACATCTTGATGAGTTATACAACTTTGTAGTTGAAAACTTTTTCATTTGAATTAATTTACTACTTCAAAATATGCTTTGAAATTTTCTTTGCCGAGTGTAAAAAAATAACACTCGGCAAAGATGCTCTTTACCGAGTGTAAATTGCATGTTTGATGCCCTAAACGAATTCAAATAAAAAAGTTGTAAACTACAAAGTTTCATAACTTTTCGAGATCTACACTTTTAGTTTAGGAAGTTTTCCCATCCGAGGTCGTTTACAAAATTTGAATTTTAAAATTTCGAAATTCAAACGTAGTTTTGCATGACAAGATGATTTCAAATAAAAAAAATGTCAATTACAAAGTTTCATAACTTTTTGAGATCTACAAAGTTTATTTTGGTTGTTTGATCATCTGTTCATCCGACATGGTCGTTCTAACATTGTTCACAAATCTTATATATCTCTCTTGTAGTTTCATAAACTACAAGAGAGATATGTTAGATTTGTGAACAAATTTACTTTCACTTTATCATATGAAGAAAAGACCAAAACAAACATTGTACATCTTGATGAGTTATACAACTTTGTAGTTGAAAACTTTTTCATTTAAATTAATTTACTGCTTTAAAATATGCTTTGAAATTTTCTTTGCCGAGTGTCAAAAAAAAATCACTCGGCAAAGGCCGCTTTGCCGAGTGCCCGAAAAACAACACTCGGCAAACCACCTGGCACTCGGCAAAGAGCCGGTCTCCGGTAGTGATATACGGAGTATACTCCATGTAGCTAGCGTTTCTCTCTACAATAATTAGTATTTTCATAAATAATTTTGTTCCCTTGTTTGGTTTTATTGGTTCTTTCTGATCCATGCGCCCCATTGCATTTACTCGCATGAACTCCATGTAGCTATTGTCGGTGAATTTATTGGCTTAAAGCTATATCTGTCTTATCTTCTTTTATCCCACCACTACTATCCGTGGCCGTGCTTATTCTACTGGTGCAAAATCAAGGTAGGTTTTATTTTTAACTCCATGCATTCTCTAAAACTATTGTCAAGTCTCTCACAAATTGTGTCCGTTAACCCTGTTTTGAATTTAATTTTATATCACATTGTACCGTTGGAGATGTGCTAATTTCAGGCCTGCTACTCTACTACATTGTTGTAAGTTATATATAATGTATCCCATTTATTTCAACTGGTGATAACCTTCTTTCAGGAAACCCTAGTGATGTCCGCTTCTCTGCTATATATGAACTTCTCAGGCATTTGTATCGGAGAATAGATGGAACAATTACTCGTAGGGTATCAGAAGCCAATATGTTCTTCATGACATGGTCATAATATTGGCCACAAGAATCCATTTCTCCCCTAGGTCAGTGTCATGAAAGCCATGCATTGATCCACGATATTTGTAATCAACACATTCTGTTTTCTTCTTTCCCATTCATTCATGCCATTGGAGATGTAAAATTTTCTTGCCACACAAACGCTAGGAAAAAATGACTTCCTGAGCTTAGAGCAGTGATGAGAGGGCATATTGAGATGGCGAGGCATGGTGGAGGAGAAAGAAGTGGCGTGTGGTTCTGATGTTCGGTGATCTTTTGTAGGCATGCTAAATACTTTGGTGTCCAGGTTGGATAGTTGGTGTGCATGCTCGTAATCTCTCCTATAATGCTCATATTGTTTCCTTGATTTTTATTACTATGTGGCAAAATCCAGTTAGACGGAACGATGATTGAATTATACGCTTTGCTATCTCTTTCTATGCATATTATGTTTGTATTGGAGTATTTATTTTTTTCCTATATCTTTTGATAAATCTAGATCACTATAATATAGATTAGTATGATAATGTGATACTTTTACTTATTAAAATATGTTATTTTTAGGTATCTTTTCCATTGTATAGAAATTGTTATTGTTTTTCCATTGTATAGCAAACTGTTAAGTTTTTATTACTTATTTTGCCTTCAGTAATTCCTGCTAATATAGAAATAAAATTGTTTTTATTCTCTTAAATTTATTTTCTACTAATTGTATTAGGTATGGCTTTTTTTGGTCAATCTAAGCCATTAAATTATGATAAAATCTAAGGACATTGGAGCTTTTCTTTTTTTCTTTTTGATTAATCTCGTAGTTGTATTAGGCATTGACACTTTGATTTGATCTGACATCTTAGATCCTCATAAAATCCAATGATGTGGGTCGTTTCTTCCTTTCTGTTTTCTAATTAATCTCGTTTATATTGGGCATAGACTCTTTGATTTAATCTAAGCCATTAGATCATAAAAAAAATCCACGATATAAGTTCTTTTATTTTTTCTCTGAATATAATATTTCAATTGTATTAGAGCATGCTTCTTTGGATTAATCTAGATTGTTAGATCATCATAAAATCAAATGGTGTAGAGTCTTTTCTTTTTCATAATTAATCTCATAACTTTTAGACCCTCTCGATGAATATATATGGAGATCCTTTTACACACTTGTATATATATAATAATAGATTTACTAGTTTAAAAAATTTACTAGTCTCGGTGTAGAATATAGGCCCGTTCGCTTCGCTGAAAAAACAAGCCGAAACACTATTCTGGCTGATTTGTTGTGAGAGAAAAACACTGTTCCGGCTGAAAAAACAAGCTAAAAAGTACGGATTATAAAAGAAACGAACAGGGCCTATAGCTAGTTTAGACTTTTTCAAACAGGTAAGGGCTTATTTGGTCTGTGGCCAAAATTTGCCATGCCACAGATTGGACATGCCACATTTTTTTAGGCTACCGTTTGGTTCTAGTTCATAATTGTGGCTTGCCACACTTCTTACCCACCTGTCATTGCATCAATGACTCTTTTTTGTTGCCAAATCTATCATACCTATCTAAGGTGTGGTGAATAGTATATTATTAGCTACAAATTGAGTAAAGTTTAGCAAAGAAGTGTGGCAATGTGTGGTTATTATCAAACACGCCCTATAAAGGTCACATTGATTATTAACCGCGTCTCTGTTGGGGTGACACGGTGCCTACCAAATTTAGTTGCACGCATAACCAAATAATTAAAACATGTATGCACTTTGCAGTTTGCACCCTGCCAATGCCCAATTGCATTTGCATGCAACCAAATTAAACCATACCAGACGTGGATAGTCGAGAGGGGTATTTTTGTCGTTTCAAGGCTCAAATAAACACCCCTAGCTAGTTGGAAGTAGGAACTCTTGAATAGCGTGTTTGTGGGATAAATATGGGGCCTGTTCGGCAGGACTGAAAAATATTGTTCCGGGTAATTGTTGTGAGAGAAAAATACTGTTCTGGCAGGACGTGAACAGTGCCCGCTGAGCAGCCTGGCCAGCCCCAGCCAGCCGAATAAGCCAGCCGAACAAGCTCATGATTTTGAATACTAAAACTAGGTTGAAGGGAGTACAGTTAAACATATACTCTACCTATGGAGCATGATCATAGCAAAAACAGTAGTAACGTGTGTTAATAACACAGCACATGCATGCAAATGTACAATGCAAATTACCAATTTGTGTCTCTGCAGAGCGAGAGTGCCACTGCTGGTGCGCAATTTAATGAAGTTCACGAGATTGATATGGAGCACTAGCTGCTATAGTGCACCTCGCCAGTTATTAATAGGAGGCGGAAATGGTGGCTATAGCTAGTTAGATGCAAAGAAATCGTGCCTACTAGCTCTGTAGTACATCAGTAGGTGCATACACTACACTGTTTGTAACTTTATTATACTAGTACCATACAGCATGCAATCTAACCATACGTGTACGTATCCATCAATTCAATCAATGTTGACGTTTGGTACGTCCATGATATGCATCATGCATGTATGACGGTGCTATCTGATCGATCACGCGTAGTTAATTAATACAAAGCAGCAGAAAGAAAGAAAAAGAAGTGTGATCAGATCACTATAGATGATGAAGAGCTTCTAACCGACAATGAGGACGCAGATTTTCGCGGTTTAGCACGCGCCATGTCCGTGTCATGCAATCACTGGAGTTTTGCGAAATGTAGCTACGCGCGCGCGCCAAAAGTCAACAGTAGTATAATCCATGCACCTGTCAGTTAGATTGGGCTTTTATTGGCATTATTAAGGCATGTAGATTTTCCGGATCTTATATATATATATATACATTAATTAAACCAGTTCATCATGATGCATGCACGCACGCAAGGACGACGATAATATATATTGCATGCAGCTGCATGCATAGCGACGTCTAGTATATGCATGCAATGCACGTACAGTTTATTTGTTGGCAGTGGCACGATACGTACTTTCAGTACGGACTACGCACTCCATAGTCCATATATTATTGCCTGATCCCTGTGGAGAAGTGAAAGCAAGAGTATATATATCATCGACGACAACGGACATGCACGTACGCATTTGCAGGATGCGTGTACATGCATATATATACATGTACGTATACATACAGAATCAGCTGGAAAGGTACGCGTGCGTATATAGGTGTAGGCAACCGACAGATTTTCTGTAGTACGTACTCCGTAGTAGGCATGGAGTCAAGTACTCGATCAATTACGTGCACGTGTAGTACTACGTACGTCGTATATATATGTACATATATGCCATGCACGATGATATATGCATTATTCGTAGTACGTGGTTTGTTGGGTATACGTCTCATCACCATAAACACAGCGTGTCTACTGTCTAGGATTATATTGCAACAATGCTTGGTCGATCAATTCGAGTAACAAGTCACCAATTAACTGTACGTACAGTCGTTGCTGCATTTCGGTCCGGCCGGTTTCGTCGCTGCAATTATGGGCATGTTTGGGATCGCTGCTACTGAGGACTGCGTGGTGCGGTACGCGTACCGCGGCTATCCCGCCGCGATGCGGAAAACACCGATCTAGTTCATTTTTGCGGTGCCCACGCCGTCTGCATGCGGTGAAAACAATTGGTTGCACCGCAGCAGGGCGTTTGGCGTGATTCTTCGCTTCTTTTGACAGCCAGCGCACAGGACGCGGTCCCAAATACGCCCTATATTAGCTTCATCACGTCACGTACGGTAAGCTCTGCGTAGGATTGGAGGAGTACATCTTTTAGTTCCTGACGATCCGACGCAGCCATTAATTGGAGGATACATGCATGCAGGAGATGAGAGATCGAGTAGCTTTTTATTTAACGGTTGTATATAAAGTTTGGTGGCATACACTGGCACATAAATAGGACGACATACTGCATAGTGAAACGAATGGATCAATCTCGGTTGGTGGCAGCCGGCCGGCGCCTGATCTGATCGATCGTACAGTCTCAGGGCCACAGACACGGCGAGGCTACGGTGCATGATTCATTGCCAGCTCTGTAGCGTGTACGTATCGTAGCCGCCTAAGATCGGAGCCCGGGCGTAGGCGCGCGTGGTGGCGTACTAATATATTCTCAGCCGAAAAGTCGGCGTCCAATATTAATCCTAGTGCTGCAGAAGCCAGAACTCACAAGCTACGAGCTCAAAAGATGGCCGGCGGCTTTTGTTCATTGCTTGCATACATAGCATATATATGACTACACCACAAAGCAATCAAACAATTCGGGCCTAAGTTTCTTCTCAAGCATATATACTAGCGCTGATTGATTATACTGCAACCCTACCAATGCAAGCAGGTCCGTTGACAGCTATAAAAACGTTAACAACATCATGGTACACTCAATTATTTCTAAACCTAGCTATATATGCTAAGCTCTACAACTATTGTTGTATATATAGCTCATCATATTATTCTATGCCTCGTACCGTACCCACACCTAGCTCTGACTATGGTACACACCTTTACCTGTTCACACACACACCACATGTGGAGGAACATGCATCCATTTTATGACAAGAGAATACGACCCAACTACTCGATACAAAGATTCACGAAGCACCAAGCACACACAGCACCAGGGCCAGGGAAACAAACAAACAGGCCCATAGTCTATAGACGCTCACACATATATGTCGCCTATCGCGATAAATAGTGACCATCAAGATTCACCAGGTACTAGCCATGTTGTTTCATGATTTTAACTTTCATGACCATATGCCCTGCCTCCACTAGCCTTCTATGTCCGAGGTCGATGTTGTCTCGACCAGGTTTGACTCAAGCATCCCACCATGCTAACTCATAGCGTCACTGACGCCCCATCGGTAGTCACACAAGGTATCCATCAATCCAGGCACCGCCCATGGCCGTTAACACCAAACACTACATGAAACCGGGAGTTTGCCCAGTGCTCAAATCTTTGCCGAGTGCCAAGGGCACTCGGCGAAACTTGGCACTCGGCAAATAGGGCTTTGCCGAGTGTCTGGCACTCGGCAAAATAAGACACTCGGCAAACACTAGTAGAAAACAGACCTTTCATCCGAGGCTAAAATGGGCTTTAGTCCCGGTATTTTTTGCGCCCGGGACTAGAGAGACCTTTAGTCCCGGTTGGTGTCTCCAACCGGGACTAAAGGTCCATGCTCAACGGCTATCAAGGCCTCAACACGCGATGTAGGGGACCTTTAGTCTCGGTTGGAGACACCAACCGGGACTAAAGGTGGACCTTTACTCCCGGTTGGAGCCACCAACCGGGACTAAAGTCCTCAACCTTTAGTCCCGGTTGGTGTTACCAACCGGGACTAAAGATAGACCCTTTAGTCCCGGTTGGTAACACCAACCCGGACTAAAGGACCCTTTAGTCCCGGTTGGTGCCACCAACCGGGACTAAAGGTCCCCCGATGGGTTAGTTCAAAAGGGAAGCATCCCATCTATTGTCAGATGTGTTGTGTAGGTGGGGTGGTAAGCTACGCGCGAGGCAATGCATGAGGTCTTGGGTTCGAATCTCACGGGACGCAGCGGTGGGAGATATTATTTTTTTTAAAGCTGGGAGGACCTTTAGTCCCGGTTGGTGTTACTCACGGGACTAAAGGACCCCCTTTAGTCCTCCCGGTTCTCGACCGGGACTAAAGGACCCCTTTAGTCCGGATGCTTACTCCGGGTGGGGAACCGGGACTAGAGGTGGTTCCCACCGGGAGTAAAGCCCGCCTCTCAGATTAGTGAAAGCCAAACTTTGCCCAGTGCGGACACTCGGCAAAGTTGGGCACTCGGCAAAGAGGCGCCGGGGATAACGGTACCTAACGCCGTCCTCTCTTGCCGAGTGCCTTCATTTGGCACTCGGCAAAATATTGGCTTTGCCGAGTGCCTAGGGTTAGCACTTTCGGCAAAATATTCACTTTGCCGAGTGCCAAAACTAACTTCGGCAAAATAATTTTTTTTGTTTTTTTGCCACCAACTTTTTTTGTTAGATTTGTATTTGTACCATGAACAACATGTTAAAATTTGGCACAATTTCATTCTTTGTTTGCTATATTTCTTCACTTTATTTCGTTTTCTTGCAATGTTTTCGTATAAATGTGATGATGTCCTCGTTTGTGAACATCATAATAGTGATGATCCATTCCAAACGTTTTTCAAATTTTTACCACTTTATGCTAAATATGCATGTGATATCACGATCAACGTATCTCGCCAAGTTTCATGATTTTCGGAGTGGTTATTAAATTTTATAGAATTAAATAACCATCATGAAACTTTAAGTTCGATGACGCTGTCCCATGAGCACGTTGATCAAATTTGGAGACATAGATTTATATAAATGACACTAACAAACAAGAATAACATTTTGGAATGGATCAAAACTATTATTCGATGCACCTGCAGTTCAAACCTACATTTTCCTGAAAATTGCAAGAAAACGTAAATAAAGTGAAGAAATATAGCAAACAAAGAATGAAATTGTGCCAAATTTGAACATGTTGTTCATGGTACAAATACAAATCTAAGAAAAAAGTTGGTGGCAAAAAACAAAAAAAATTTTGCCGAGTGCCAAGGTTTGGCACTCGGCAAAGTGAATATTTTGCCGAGTGCTAACCCTAGGCACTCGGCAAAGCCAGGACAGGATTTTTTTTTTTTTATTTCGCCGAGTGCCAGATCGGGGGCACTCGGCAAAATACTTTCTTTGCCGAGTGCCCCGGATCTGGCACTCGGCAAAGAGGTTTGAAATATAAAAAACCGGACACACGCACACACACCACGCACACACACCACGCACACACCACACACGCACACACACACACGCAAGACGCCCCGCCCCCGCCATAGCAGCATAGCTGCCGCCGCCGGGAGGCCAGCCATGCCTGCCCGGCCCCTCGCCCACGCGCATAATAGGAAGGAGGAGGAGGTAGGAGGAAGAGGAGGAAGGAAATGAGGAAGGAGAAGAAGGAGGAGGAGGAAGAAGAAAGAGAAGGGAGGAGGAGGAGGAGGAGAGGAAGGAGAAGGGAGGAGAAGGAGGCGGGGGAGAGAGAGGAGGAGGAGAGGGAGAGAAGGAGAAGGGAGAAGAGGAGAAGAGGAGAAGAGAGGAGAAGAAAGGTGCCGCCTCGGTTCTGTCGACCACTCCAGAGCTGTGGTCGCCCCCGTTGTCGCCACCGCCCTCGGTCTTCTCGAGATTCTCACTGCAAGGTATGCCCTAATGTTAGTATTAGTTAGTAAGTAGTAGTGTTAGTAGTAGTAGTTAATTAGTAGTGTTAGTATTAGTTAGTAAGTCGTAGTGATGATGTAGTAGTTGTAGTTGTTGTTCATAGTTTTAGTGTTAGTAGTAGTTATTGTTGTATGTATGTGGTTGATGGCCTTCGTGCCTATGTTTGGTATACATGTGGTTGTTGGCCTTCGTGCTAATGTTTTCTGTAGGTTTTGGGAACCTCTCCGTGCAGGGAAGGTGCTGCCAAAATTTTTAATGGAGTCTAGCCATTTGCCTTTTCTTTGCGGGACGAGGACCGTTGGGAGGCACTTCAAGCGCGACCCGATCGTCTTCGTCGGCGCTATGGTTCTACTGCACGCGTCGCCTCGCCACTACAAACGACTCGCCACCGCCCCACTAGCCTGACCTCATCGACACCCTAGGTATAACCCATCTTCCATACTTGTATCTCGTGTAACCCCAGTTAGGCGTCTCCCGTCCGAAAGAGATACGGTCGTTGGTATGCAGATCTTTGCATACCAAATTCCATACCTGTTTTGGATTGTCCACGTTTTTTGGACAGCCCGCGGATGCGTAGATGGGTTGAGCCAGTGGCCCGCTCTGTCGAGAGCGAGTTTTGGCACCATCTCCTCGTTGTTCTCTCGACACAACAATCTCCCCGCCAGACATGTATCGGGAGAACAATGGGAGGTGCCGCCGAAATTTCATCTTGGATAGGAGCGGACCATGGAAGCCAACCTCATCTACGTATCCTCGGGTGGGATTAGGACCTATCCTTCACCTGTTAGATGTATAGTAGGAACGCCTTGTGGATTTACCTGTAGTTTTTATTACTCGCTTACATATGCATATGCCAGAGGATGGATAACCGTGAGTGGATGTACACGGCCACGCAAGTATGACCCTAGAATGGATGACCAAGACCAATGCTTTCTGGAGCATGCATTTGGCGAGGTTGCTAAAGGGTCAGCCCGGATGCCGTGGTCCGCGGCAAAGCAGATGTGGCAACAGGAAAAGAAAAATTAAGAGGCTCGTGGGGAAGATCTTATCAAGTATGGATTCACTAAGCAAACTATACCCATTTGGATCCACCATGGTGAAGCCGATCGTATTAGAGAGGAGGTGGTGAGACAGCGTCTCGAGGATTATGATGGAGATGGCGGGGTAGCAGACTGGATGGATGACATTCATCTGGCACGGTTCGGTGAAGGATTGGAGGAGAAGCCAGAGGAAAGCGCAAAGGTGTTCTATGATATGCTGTCTTCAGTGCAGAAGCCCTTGCACGAAAAGACAACGGTATCGCAGTTGGATGCAATTGGACGCATCATGGGGTTGAAGTCGTAGTTTAGCATGAGTCGGGACAACTTCGATGGTATGTTGGCAGTTTTTGGATCCCTGCTTCCGGAGGATCACATCCTGCCGAAGAACTTGTACGAGTTACAGAAACTTCTTCGTGCACTTAAGATGCCGTATGAGCAGATCCATGCTTGTCCGAATGGATGCGTCCTTTTTAGGAAAGATCACGAGGGAGCAACGCACTGTCCAAAGTGCAAATCCTCTAGGTACCTGGAGGTCGACACTAGTGATGGCAAGAAGGAACAGCTGAGTATCCCTACGAAGGTCCTACGGTACCTTCCTTTCATACCGAGGATCCAACGGCTGTACATGACAGAGGAGTCCGCGAAACAGATGACATGGCACAAAAATGGCAAAAGATACAATCTAGACAAGATGGTACACCCATCGGATGGCGACGCCTGGACCCATTTCGATGGCATACATCATGTTAAAGCTGAGGAGGCTCGCAATGTACGTGTAGTGTTGGCAACAGATGGGTTCAACCCGTATGGATTGTCCACGGCCCCATACACTTGTTGGCCCGTGTTCGTGATACCCCTGAATCTCCCCCTCGGTGTCATCTTTCAACCCAAGAACGTATTTTTATCGCTGATAATTCCTGGACATCCGGGGAATAATATGGGTGTGTTCATGGAGCCTGTGTTCGATGATTTGATCGATGCTTGGGAAAAGGGGGTACTGACATATGACCGAGCTACAAAGAGAAACTTCACAATGCATGTGTGGTACCACTACTCCCTGCATGACTTCCTGGTGTATGGCCTATTCTCCGGGTGGTGTGTTCACGGGAAGTTCCCATGCCCAATATGCAAGGCAGGTGTGAGGTTCACTTGGCTGAAGAGTGGTGGCAAGTTTTCTTCATTCGACCAACATCGTCAGTTCCTCCCCCTTGACCATCCATTCAGACGAGACATCAAGAACTTCACGAAAGGTGTTGAAGTCACCGATCCTGCACCTCAGATGATGATCGCTGCCGAGATCCGCGCTGAGATAGAGGCTCTCAAAGTTGATAAAGAGAAAGGTCGTTTTGATGGATATGGTCAGTACCACATGTGGACTCATAAATCGGGCTTGACTAGGCTTCCCTATTTCAATGATCTTCTTCTTCCACACAACATTGATTTAATGCACACAGAGAAGAATATCGCCGAGGCGCTTTGGGGAACACTCATGGACACAGAAAAGTCAAAGGACAATGTTAAGGCAAGAGTGGACCTGGCAGCACTGTGCGATAGACCAAAGCAAGTGATGAAGACTCCCACGCCTGGCAAGAAATGGAAAAGGACTTCGGTCGATTTCGTTTTGAAGAAGGACCAAAGGAGGGAAGTATGTCAGTGGGTTCAGTCGTTAATGTTCCCTGATGGGTATGCGGCGAATCTGAGGAGGGGAGTGAACGTGTCCACTTGCCGAGTGTTAGGGATGAAGAGTCATGACTTCCACATATGGATTGAGTGGCTCCTTCCAGCGATGACCAGAGGTTTCGTCCCCGAGCATGTGTGGCGCGTCCTAGCAGAGTTGAGCTATTTCTTCCGCCAGCTTTGTGCCAAGGAGCTATCTCGGGCCGTGATTGATGACTTAGAGAAAGTGGCACCTGTGTTGCTCTATAAGATGGAGAAGATCTTCCCACTCGGCTTCTTCCTCTCAATGTAGCATCTGATTTTGCACCTGCCTCACGAGGCACGAATGGGGGGGGCCGTGCAAGCCCGTTGGTGCTATCTAATCGAGAGATGTCTAAAGGTTCTTCAGAAAAAGTGTAGAAATAAAGCCAGAATTGAGGCATCCATGGCAGAGGCATTCATTCTTGAGGAGGTGTCAAACTTCACAACATCATACTATAAGGATAGCCTTCCCAGCGTGCACAATCCAATCCCTCGTTACAACACCGACGAGAGGTCATCAAATCTCAGCCTTTTCAAAGGTCAACTTGGCAGGGCAAGCGCTTCGAGCACCAAGACCTTGCGGAATGATGAGTGGCGCACTATCATATTGTATGTGTTGTTGAACCTTGACGAAGTGAACCCTTATGTGCAGTAAGTTCTCAATGAGCTTGTTACATACGCCATCACTATCGTCTATCTATCCAACCCCCTTGTCTCTTGCTTTTTCAGGGAATTTCTGAATACATACTGGACAGGAAATAGGGATCCTTCCCCTCAAGAACAAGATAGTCTTCTCAAAGATGGTGTGCCTGATTTCATTTCATGGTTCGAAAAGAAGGTACCATCCAATTTACATCGTTCCATCTGTGACATCCCACTTTGCTCCTACGAGCGAGTAATGATCTATCCGCCCTCACCTTACAGGCACGCACGGATGCGGAAATGGATGAAGAGTTGAAACAGGTTGTCAAAGGCTTCCCCTATAGGGTCAAGTCATTCACCGTATATGATGTGAATGGCTATCGCTTCCACACAAGAAGCCACGAGCTCAGTCGGCCCAATCGAAAAACCACAAATACTGGAGTTCGTATGCCCGGCACCAATGACCGCGACTACTACGACATAGTCGAAGAAATATACGAGCTCAACTTTGAGCTTCGCGGAGGTCATAAGCCAGTCGTATTCAAATGCCATTGGTTCGATCCCAATGTCACGAGAAGAGCCCCTGAGATTGGACAAGTTGAAATTCGACAAGATTCCCTCTATCAAGGAGACGATGTCTATATTGTGGCTCAACAGGCCACGCAAGTTTATTATCTTCCATGGGCGTGCCAAAAAGATCCCACTCTTGAGGGTTGGTACCTTCTATGCATTGGTATCACAAGATGGCAAAGTGCCCGTCCCCAAACGATGAGGATTACAACTTTGACCCAAACACATATCTGTGGGAGTTCTATCAACCCGAGGGGCTAGATGGCACGCTTGACATAGACATGTTTTCACCGATGGGCATGGAAGTAGACAATGACATTGATGAGGACGATGGAGATGAGGACGATGGAGAAGAGGTGCAAAATGCCAAAGACTTAGTAATCGCTGAGCGATTATGGTTTGGCGTTGCCATTGATGACAACGATGGAGATGAGGCGGAAATGTTAGACAATATTGATAGTGATGACGACACTTATGATCCGCCGCCACGATCCTCAAGATTATTTCTAATTTATGTAATACTATATTATTATTATTTTCTAGTTATGTTTCGTTCATTTTGCATCTCTATATTTGTCTATATTGTGCTAACTGGTTTACTCTTTGTATTTGCAGGCACTCGACAAAATGCCGGGCGGAAGGCGGCCTCGGACCTGCAACTCGCTCTACGCGAGGACGACTCAGGAGGCGGAGGCAGAGGTGGAGGCGAGGAGCCGTCCGGCCCACCGCCCGTGGGCCGCCCAAGGAGGGGCGGTGCTGATCGTCTGCTGTCCCCCGCCCGAGGAGGACCGGACGACGACCAGCGACCGACGAGGACCAGCAGCTGGCCCCCATGTGAGGGGTGACACTTCCTCTGGGGGGTGGCGGGGGTGACACTTCCTCTGGGGGGTGGCGGGGGTTCCACTTGAGCACCTCATCAGATCAGACTTGCGTGGGTCCTCGCAGCTCCGCGCCGGCCGATCCCGTTTGAGAGGAGGCGGTGATTCGTCCCAAAGGCGACAAGTAAGTATCCGCTCAATTTGCATCTCTTCTTGTTCATATGTTGAAAACCAAATCTGCGGACTAACAATTCTTCCACCGACTCAGAGGAACGGGAACTTGTGTAAAGGCGATCATCGGCGGCAAGCAATGGGATCCTCGGCGGCACCGATCCACCTGCACTACTACAGTTTGGTCACCCACGCCTGAGTTGAGTCGCCTCCACGGACGTGGGACCACTTCAACTCCGCCTGTGGATGCCGTGGTACGGCACCGCATAAGAGCGGATCAGCGTGAGTTCGGGTGAGTCTACATCACACTACATTGCTCAATACTATGAATTCATTAGACGTTCTTGAAATAATGAAAGGACACATGATGTCTGTATGCAGGACTTCTTCACGTTGGAGGAGGGGCATGACCCCGCCTGGGTGACGAAGGTGTAGGACAGGGCATGCAGGGGCCGAGTCACGGACCTGTACTACGAGGCGAGGCTGCAGTGCCACATCAACCACTCATGACGACGCCCTTCGCTTGCACTCGGGGAAGAGCGAGGCAGGACCATGACACTCACTGAGGAGCAGTACCTCGCAGTAAGTTATAAAACATTGTTACTGACTCGTTCCATGAAGAATAGGTAGCCTTCATTTTATATTCTAACATTTCTAATACTTGATGGCATGCAGATGTGTCCTTCTTGGTGCGCCACCCACAGAGACTGTTGGGCAGCCATCGTGGACAAGTGGGTCTCCGATGAGTGGAGGAGAGGCACGCCCTCCGCTGGGAGTGCCGCTGTCAGATGGGTGGTGGGGCGCACCACCAAGGCAACCGCCCCTCGGCCAGACGCCTGTGCACGGGTACACGCTACACACTTATTTATTTATTTGTTCTAACGCTCAATTCTCATTACTTCTAATCGTCTTTGTGTTTTCCTCGCAGTCCCAATCGCATGATGGCGGGGAATGCAACGAGTTCATAAGCGACGCCATGGCACACAAGGGCAAGGTGACAACCCCTTGACACCGTCTACAACCCGGAGGACGGGGCCGAGGCGTACAGCAACACGAGCATCCACAGCAAGCTCACCGACTACGCCTCGGTGGCCCGCGAGTGGCATGGGGAGGACTTCGACCTCGCCACCCAGCCCCTTGATACCGACCTCGTGATGAGGCTCGGAGGAGGGAAGCAGCACGGCCGGTACTGGATGGCCTCCAACATGGTCGACTCGACCTCTGTGCCCAACCTCGCCCAGATCCGAGCATAGAGCACGAGCTCCTCCGTCCCCATTCGACCTCGGTAGGCGAGCACACTGCAGCAGATGGCGGCACTCTAGGTTAGTTCTATTTCATTCGCCGTTCATTACTTTTACACATGTACCTTGCATTTGCATTGTTTAAACGTTGGTGATTGAATATTGCAGGCCACTGTGGAGAGGATGGAGGCCGAGAGGGAGGCCGAGAGGGTCGAGAGGGAGAGGGAGAGGGCCCAGAGGGAGGCCGAGAGGGCCGAGTGGGAGGTCCTGAGGGCCCAGAGGGCGGCCGAGGCGCAGAGGATGCAGGACATGTTCTCATTCATGTCGAGCCTCGGCACCACTCTCCCGGGTGTGGCGGTGCCCCAGTCGCTGCTCGCTCCAGTTGTGCCTCCTACTCCTCTGGCTCTAGGCACTCCGGTGAGTATATATATATGGTTGATCAAGTCCTTTAGCTTGTGTAGATACTAATGAATTCAATTCTCCTTTGTGCATCAACAGTCGTCGGGTTCGAACCCGACTCCTTCCATCTCAAACACACACCCGGTGGGACAGGTCCACCACCGCATCGGAGGTGCCCTTCAGCTCCCATTGGGATCGAGTGGTGGGTGAGGTGGTGCCCCTTCATGTTTCATTGACTTTTCTTGATCTAGGACTTGTGTTGGATGAAGACTTCTTAGATGTTGTCATGGATTTGCACATTGGATGTGCGTGTGATGGATTATGCAGGAGGATGTGCTTGTGATGGATGTTGGATGTGCTTGTGATGTATTATGGATGTATGTGATGGATTATGTATGCGATTTTGTGTGATGCTAAATGACCGTGTGATGTGTCATGTATTATATATGAGTTTTATGTGTTTGCTTTCAAGGAAAGCAACAAACAAAAAATAGCAAATTTCCTAGTTTTGCCGAAAGTGCCAACATGGGTAAAGAAGTCTTTGCCGAGTGCGTGGGTGTGGCACTCGGCAAAAGCTGGAAAAAAAATGGCAAAACAGCCACTTCTCAGCTTTTGCCGAAAGTGTCACACACGGCACTCGGCAAAGAGGTCAATTTTGCCGAAAGTGCCGGTGGTACCACTCGGCAAAGACTATTTTTAAAAAGATTTTTTAAAAAAAATGGTTTCTTTTGCCAGTGTGAAACTCGCTCTCGGCAAAATTCAAATTTTGCCGAGTGCCAGTCCTTAGGCACTTTCGGCAAAGCCAAGCGCCAAATATTGACGGCAGTTATTTTTTACCGAAGTGGGAGCTTGGCACTCGGCAAAGACTTTGCCGAGTGTCGATTTTTGGCACTCGGCAAAGAAATTTTTGCCGATAAAATCTTTGCCGAGAGACCTTTGCCGAGTGCGGCACTCGGCAAATGCTTGGCTGGCTTTGCCGAGTGCCCCCGGCACTCGGCAAAGAGGGCGTCTGCAGTGGTGAAAGTCGTCGCCTCGTCCTGCGGGCTGCCCCTGGGCCGGGTGAGACACTCGTTGGGTATATTGATGTCCACTCGTTCAGAGTAATTGTGTGTCGCGGTAGTCATTTGCCACAACTTGTGTTGTCCTTGACCCCTGTGATAGCTGATACCTTTGGTCAGGTGTGACTGTGTGAGGCATTTGTTACCTCATTCGGTTACACTGAGAAGCTACAAGCAGTAGCGAACAGAACACTCAAATAGAGCCCAGGCTAGGTGAACCTTAAGCGGCCAATAAGGTCACGTCTTTTGAAACTTTGAACAAAGGATGCTACAAAAAAATGCCTCGTTATGGAGGCCAGGCGCATATGGCTAGGTTCGCCGGACTCTGGGTGGGAAATGTCTTGCCGCTTGTGCATGCGTCCGGCAGGTCTATCTTCACCGTCAATACAACCTGCGGCACGAATCTTGATGCTGCTACATTCCTATGCTGCTGGCACTCTGTTGTGTTGGGTTTAGGGTTTAGGATTTACGGTTTAGGGTCTTATTAAATCTAATGGTTTGTTAGTAAGTTGATTCACACGCGAGCACGAATCTTGATGCAGTTGGGACATTTCAACGGCCATGATATGCCATGCGTCCACACATACAGACGATAAATCTACTCTCGACCCTGGGTCCGCCATTGACTTCAAAGCACCCTTTGTTTCTAACCGATCCTACATGATCTCTCGAGACCAACAACAACATGGAGCGTTCAACACGGTTCGTATAAAGCCCTCCAGCGATCACTCTCCTCAATCGACTCCTCTGCAGCTTCTTCTCACACCTAGCTAAGAAGACCATTTTCACGTGGTTGCTCTGCACGAACCGTATACCTACTATAAGCCTATAACTTACTTCTTCCATCCCTTTTTTAACTATGGTTAAAAAAAACTTACCAAGAAGTCAAACACAATCAACTTTGACCCAATATATATACAAAAAATATTAATATTTATTGTACATATATAATTAGTATCATTAGATCATTCGTTGAATCTATTTTTTATAATAAATTTATTTAAAGATATATATTGCTAATATTTTCTACGCTCCCGTAACCTCCAGTCCCGTAGCCACGATCTTCCGCAGCTCAGTGATGAATGGAAATATCAATTAGCATTCCGTACTCTTGCATTTACTTCACGCGGCCGGAATATATAACTAGATCCGTCACGATATGTGACGTCGTACGTACGAGCTGGTGAGAGATGAGATGGGTCGTCACGTACGTTGGATCATATATTGTTATGTCTTATGTGTATATATTCTTGATGTTCCATGCATGGTCGAGATCCAAGTATTGAACGGCTTGATTGGATATCATATTTATATCTATCGTCACACACACGTACGCACGTATACGTACAACAAGAAAGAACGACATATACTGAAAGCCTACCTTATATAAGCAAGAAAGAACTTCAGTTTCCAATTAACCTGTTCACATGCATGCGTACGTCGTCCCGTCCAATCCATGCAGTACGTGCGATGGACCGGCCGGTCATGTGTTTATTAAGCAATTAGTACTAGTACCAGCTTAGGTCTTGGAACCACCGTTATAAATACCAGCTGCCCTCCCTCGTCGTCCTCAGACCAACCCAGCCATTTCCCATCTTGCACTTGCACATAGCTTGGATCACAAGAAGCGATCGAACCAGCAATTTGTTAGCAAAACACATACTTTTTGACGTGGCCCAACCATGGCCAACAAGCTCTCCACTTCCCTCCTCGCTGCCTGCTTCGCCGCCGCCGTCCTCCTGGCGCTCGCCGCACCTGCAGTGCTCGCCGGCGACCCCGACATGCTCCAGGACATCTGCGTCGCCGACTACAAATCCCTCCAGGGCCGTAAGTCATCGATCTCCAGTTCTACACACTAGCTATAGCTAGCAACATTGTTTTTCGGTGATCTCTCCAAGTCCACTGTCCACACACTATATATAATAATAACTATGCCTTGCAGCACTGCGGCTGAACGGATTCCCGTGCAAGAGGCCGGAGAACGTGACGGCGAACGACTTCTTCTCCAACGTGCTGGCGACCCCGGGCAACACGGGCAACGCGGTGGGGTCCGCGGTGACGTCGGCGAACGTTGAGAAGCTCCCGGGGCTCAACACGCTGGGCGTGTCGGTGTCGCGCATCGACTACGCGCCGTGGGGCGTGAACCCGCCGCACGTCCACCCGCGCGCCACCGAGGTCATCTTCGTCCTCCAGGGCTCCCTCGACGTCGGCTTCGTCACCACCGCCAACCGCCTCTACGCGAGCACCGTCTGCGCCGGCGAGGTCTTCGTCTTCCCCCGGGGGCTCGTCCACTACCAGAGGAACAATGGCGGTGGTCCCGCCGCGGTGCTCTCCGCCTTCGACAGCCAGCTGCCCGGCACGCAGCCCGTCGCCGAGGCCCTCTTCGGCGCGTCGCCGCCCGTGCCCACCGACGTGCTCGCCAGGAGCTTCCAGATCGACGGAGGACTCGTGGAGGCCATCAAGTCCAAGTTCCCGCCCAAGTAATAGGCCTGTGTCATGCTCATGCATGCAAGCACCATGCACGTATTATACGCTGGTAATAACGAGTGCGTACTACTTACTCCGATCGCGAGTGTGTGATTTAATTGAAGCATTGTCATCACTTTGTATTCTAGCTGTAAAGCATGTGTGTATGGGTCGATCAATTCGTTGGGTTCTTTAGTTCTTGGTGAGGTCATGATAGCCATGCATGGCTTCACCGACAGTTCACTGTTGTTGCGTTTCAATTTCTGCATGAGCCACTTGTATGTGTAGGGTGGTGTGTTTCTGTCAATGTGCAAATCCAGAGTAGTGAGTGTCCTGATTATTGTTGCCTGGATATTGTTGCTCTTGCAACATATTCATCGGATAATAAATTATGTCGTCGTTCATCATCATGCATACACATCATACTTTAGAAATTGGAGTCGTCAAAACTGTGAGCAGGCGACTTGATAGTCCCTGTTCCTCCTACCGTACCTCCATCAAAGAAAGGAGCGCCATGGAGTTTTGATTAGTGGGGGCGGGCAATACGATGACACTTCATAAATATGATAAATATATACATCAAGTATATGTCTCAATTGCTTTTCAATGTTTTTACGTACGTATTTAGTATTCATAGCGAAAAAACACAATATTATCAAAAAATGGGTGAAATAATAACTTTTTTGCACTATGCAATTGAAATTTTTATAGGGTAGTAAAAAAAATTTCAGGGGAGGGGGATGAGCCCCTACTGGCAAATGAATTACATATTATCCTTATATTTCTGTCCTGTAATAAACAGTAGCTTCTTCCTTGATCCTGTAATAAACAGAGAGAAAAAAGAAGGAATTAGGAAATGGAAGTACAGATCTAGAAGGGAGAGGGTATAGATCGAGGCTTACCTCTTGATATAGATAGCCCCCGCAGATCAGCAATATGATCTTCTCCTCTTGTTATCCCGGTTTTTCCTCCTCCAAATCACTAGGCCGTAGAGGGGGCCTCCTGCAAGAAGTAGCAGGCAAGTAACAAAAAGTGAGTGACAATGTGGCTCTTCCACCACGGATCATGGTGGCTTTCGTGGAAGCCTTGAAATGGGGCATCTGCGAGGTACAGGTGGTGGACGCCTCTGAAACAGGCGCTTGTGAACTCCATTGCGCGATTTGATCTTTCCGCACTGAGAATTGTTGGTAGAAGAGGTTTGCGCTCGCGTGTGACCAATGTGATGGTTAATCGGGCGCCACCAACAATTCTCAGGGTGCATTATATTCCTCGTATACGCATTATATTCCTGTGACCGATGTGATGGTTAATTCCTAAAGAGACAAATCACATTATATTCCTCGTATACGCATGTGACCGATGTAATTGTTGGTCCCCTTTGGTTCTGCCAATGTGGTGCCATTATTGTTCTCAAACGCGTGTAACAATGTGGACAACTAGCACATCCTCCGTTTGAAAGTTGGACTCAAGCTAGCAAGAATTAACCCTCCAATCACCAAGAGCATGTTGTATTATCGTATGAACTTCCTAGCCCGACCCTATAAAAAAGATGAATTGGACGCTATGTATAACGCCTTGACCTTTTGTCTTTCCATTTTCTTCGTATCTAATAAAAATCACAGTGAAGCTTTTTGCCGTTCTGCAAAAAAAAAAAATCTTGACCTTTGTCTCCATGAATTGTTTCTTTATGCGTGTATATGCGTGCCCAGCATAGAATTTTGTGTTAGGGATGGGTACAATTTATTTCATATATTCTTTGTCTGCATAATATCTCTGTTTCTACGTGCAAAACGCTCTAGGTAGTTAGGGTCAACGGGTAATCTCCCGAAACGACCATGGATTGTTAACAAGATGTATTAAAGTGGAAAGCACCAAATGAATATTGGCATCGTGAATTCAAGTACCTCAAAAGCAAGTCTTGGAGATAAAGTTGGTATAAACCATGATGGATCAAGATATATATCCCAATCGTCAAATACACCCTCATCAGCTTTACTGATGGAATTACATAGATAAGCAATAATGAGTACTCTTCAATCCCCTAGTGACTGAAGTATAGTATAGTGCTCAGTTTTAACAAGGCCGAGAATTCGGGTGATCGAACGAACAATTGGCGGTTTCTCGGCCACCGCGTGGAGTAGCTAAAAAACTGAAGTTTATGAAGTATCTTTTGAGGTGCTCTCGCTACTCTATTTTTTTCCTGGAGCAGAGTTTGCCGAGCTCCACTTATTTAGCTGAAAAACGTGGAGTGAACATAAGCAGTGGATATATAAGCAGTGGATATATAAGGCTTTGATAGTTTGATCGGACAAGGTAGCAGGGCGAGCATACGTGTTGCTAGGTAGTTTGGGTCATGGAGTGCCCAATCAAACTGACCCAACATACGAAATACTCCAGAAATCGGTCTTTGTGAACATGAAACCCGGCATATAGGAATCGAGAACCGAAATCTTGGGCTGTTTGGTCTCGATTTTTTGTCCACCCTGTTGGAATGTGATTGGTTCGGCTAATTTCGAACTTAACTACGAGATTAATTAAACGTTAAGATTTTTTGGTCCACCCAGTCGTCATTAATATCCAACTAAATAAGAACTGTCGTGACCGGTGGCAACCCTTAGAATTCTAAGGGTTCGACCCCCTGGCCCACAACACGATTATAAATAAGAGAAGCACCCCTGGCGTTATTATTCTCTCTAATCCATGTGACTATTCACATAACCGGTCAATTAGGCGCTGGAGGGTCTAGGAAGGCCGTCTACCCATGTCTAGGTACTGTTGCAGATCTACATCGCGTTCTTCACCAACTAGGAGCATCAAGCCACAAATCTGGTGAAGACTAAAATCTACTTCATATACATCAACTTCTACATCAAGCACACAGGCATAGATGGCATCTACGGACTCTGATTAGTTACTAAGATCTATTCCCCATAAGTTTGAGTTAGTGATCATGCTTAGGCTAAGATAAAGATCCTGTTATGTCTAAGTTTTATTTCAACAATTGGTATCAGATCCTGCTTAGATCCTAACATGATCCTAGGCTAGAGTCAGTTTTGTTTTATGCCTTTGTTATGTTTAGATTAGATTAGTCTCGGCTAAATTTTGTCTGCTACATGCATAATTAGCCTATGATGTTTATCTTAATCTAAATGATGCATGTTTATGTTACACTAAGTGCGGAATTAGATTAGTTTTTTTAAGTAATCAGTGAGTAATTAGATCTAACTTAGGGTTAAGGTTTTCGCTGTTAATTGAGATTAAGTTTTTTCTTGAAATCAGAGGTGTTTTTCATCGAATCAAACCGAGTTAAGCACTTAGAAGAAGGTGATTTGGGCAAAACCCGATTAAAGTCCCAAAGATCCCCATTTTATTTTTCCCCAAAATCAAGAACACTAAACCCTAAGGTTAAGCATCAGGCATTGAGATTAAGACTGAGATTGCACCTGTGCTGCTCGTACCCGTTTTCAGATCGGGCCGTCGCTGCAGATTGTGCTACCCTACAACTGTGCGCGAGTGGACGGCTCGTACCCGCCCCCTTAGGCCTGGTTGCCACCGTCGCCGCTGGACCGCCCGGGGCCACCGCCGTTGCGCGTGTGCCCTTGGGGCTGCCGCAGCCGCGCGGATGAGGGCAGGCCCCTCCGCCCCTCGAGGCCATGCCACCCGCACGCTGAGCCATCGCTGCCAGCTGGCAGCGCTGCCTGGGCCACCGCCGCGCGCGCCGTAAGGAGCCGCCACCACCGTCGTGGGCTTGAGCACCCGGTAGGGCCCGCTAGATGGAGCCACGCACAGGTTGTTGCCGCATGCGTGCGCCGCCTAGGAGGCCGGCCGGTGCTGATGCGCCGTGCGGTCTTCTCTCTTCCTCTGTGCTGCTGTGCGGCTGAAGCAAGGGGAGAGAAAGTGAGGAATGCGGCTAGGGTTTTTTCAGAGTGGCTTAAGTATGTGTCATTGTTTGCCTTTGGGATCTCCCAGCCGCTGATCTATATATCCAATGGATCACACTGTCATGAGGGGAAGGAGAATGGGCCGTTAGCCGGCCTGTTGATGCACAGGCGAGCGTGAAACGGGCCGACAGCTGAGCACATGATGGCTGGCCGTCACTCCGTTAGTCAGGCTAATTCAATGTACTGGCCGAATTTAGTTTCATTATGAGCTTGTAGGCCTACACCATTCAGTTTATTTCCCAAAATAATCATGTTTATTCCCCACTACTAATAAGTTTAGATTTTAGTTTTATAAGTTTTGGAGTAACTTAAGTACGTGTGGAATATTTTTCCTAAGAATTTAAGCATGACCAGTTAATACTTCTAAGCAACTTAACTATTGTTTGCTCACTAAGATTTATGAGTTTTCCTGTGTCCTGAGTAATTATGGATATTAGGGTTTTTGGCTAGGTATTTATACCCATGATCTTTTATCTGGATAAATCCTAACCGTCCGTCGAGTTCAATAAGATCATCCAGCTACTAAGTTTTTCCTAAGGGGGCCATTTTATTGAATTTTTTAAGGAGAGAACTAGCTAGGCCGACTCGGCCATGAGCAGACGGTGCCCTGGCACAGTACTTTTGGGCTACTGTTAGTCCTATTCTTCGAAGGTCAAACTAAAATTTAATTTTTAAAATAAGTTTCCTTTGCTATTCAATATAAGTGTAGTATTTAAGTGTTTAATTAAGTATTAAGCTTTTAATGCCCTCATTATGTTTAATTTTTAGCTTAAGTTTATTCCCAGCAACTTAGATATTGATTTATTGATTTAAGTTTATAAATTAAGTTTGTTGCTATATATTCCCATCTCAAATCAGATTTAATTATGCCCTTTTATGATAATTTTTAAGTTAAATTTAAGTATGTTTTGGGAATATGTTGCTGAGAATATTTAAGTTTAAGAAATTTTTCTTTAGTGGAATTTACTTGGTTAATTTTTTATGTACTTTTTGAATAAGTTCTAAGTCTCAGTTTTAGCTTCAGTTCCCGTATTAATTTATGTTTTCCCGAGCATTTTATGTCGTAAGATTAAGTTTTGCTTAAGTTTGCATTCAATTATAAGTATTTATATATACATATATATCCACACTGTATAATAAGATGGTCTCTAGTTAAATGGAACCAACGAGAAGTTTGATTGGAGATTACTCATAATTAATTTCTGACCAACATTGACTTTAATTATGAGTTATTAAGATGGATTTTGTTTTGTTTTCTGCCCAACGGTGATGCAAATTAAAGTCCTTAAGCATGTCGTTAATTCTGACCATCGATGATTGAATTGCATGCTTTAAGTACATCTTATATACAGCTTACTAATTGAGACATTATTTTGCTTCAAAATTTTCAGTAAATTATGCAGACTATATAAGTAAAATAGAACCCCTAAGTTGCATTAATTTTCCTACTTGGAATAATCAGGTGCATGTCATTCTCACGGAGCTGGACCTTGATTATGCGCTTAATGAGGAAAAACCATCTGCTGCTCTCCTATTTATGAGTACTATGCTGAGAGGATGAATGAGTACATCCCAAAATTCGAAAAATGGGAGAAATCCGACAACGTTGCTAAAATGATAATAAGATGCTCGCTCTCAGTTAACATGATGAGGAGATTTCTTTCTAATGAAAACAACACCGAGGGATTAAGTGCTAAGGAGCTTCACAACTCCATTAAAGCACACTTTAGAAAGGTTTTTCTCTTTGATAACTTACTTAATTCCCGTTATGATGGGATAAGTGGTTCGGGTAATCATGTTAAAAGCTTGTTTGATATGGCTTATGAGTTGAAGACACTTGGATTAGATGTGTCCAATGAGTTTGTGGTAAATTGCCTTATGAATTCTGTGCTAGAAAACCATAACAAACATGCTCACAATGATAAGTTTCCAATAGTCTGCAAATTTTGCAAGTTACCAAATTGATGATAAGTATAAGAATAGCTTCGAAAGACTCGTAACTTAAATTGTCTCATAAGTTTTACTTAAGATATTTTCCCAACATATGGTGGATTAACTAAGGTGTAATAATGCATATCTTAACATCTCCTCAGGTCTTGCCAAACTAGGGGAGCAAGGGGAGCAAAGTCTAAGGAGCCATTGATGGAATAAAGATGAAGTCGAGCCTTGGAGCTTCGCATTAGATTAGTTTTAAACTTAGTTCTTAATGATGTTTATGTCATTTTGGTATGAGATACTTTGTATTTTGAACAAATGTTCTTGAGTTTGGAGTTTATGAATACATCAAATTTATTCCATCATGATTTATATTATTAATTAGCAAAGAGATTTATTTCCTGTAATATGAGTTTTCTTTATGTCAGTTTTATCTTTAAGTTAATCATTAGTCAAGATGATGATACCTTATCGAAATTGTGTCACTATTGTTTAAGCCACATTTTAAAGGGGAGAATGGACTGTCTCATCAGAAAAAAGATGCTCTATTCAAATAAGATTATAATGCATGGGACTTGAGCAATAAAAGAAAAATTATACTAATTTTGTCCCTCAGCCCAACATTAGTCTCTAATTGAAGTATGACTTGCTTTCACTATTTCTGCCCAAAGCTGATTAGTGTTTGCATATTTATCAAGTTTCTTGTTCTAGTTTATTCAGGCCAAAGCTGATTAGACTAGGTCATAGAGCTTGTTTTTGGGACTTATATGCCTTATGTTTGTCATTCTGGCCAACGCTGATTGATGAATATTTGACCAAAAAAGTTTTACTGGACAAAACATCAACAAGACATAAGTACAGTCTAGCTAAGGATAAGAAATGATATTCTAAGTAAATGAGCTGTCCACATGGCACCCTGATTATGTTCCTAGAGAACACAGAAATCAGTGGGAGCAAAGTCCAAGGGATTGTGTTTCTACTGTTATAACTGTTTCACTAAGTTGTTAAGATATGATGTGTTCCTAGAGAATGCAAAAATCAATGGGAGTTCGTGGGAGTTCACAAAGGAGGAAGATTAAATATTGGAGAGATACGATTTTCTGTATCAATGACTCAAGAAGACATAAATATTACAGTTTCTATTGTGGACTTTTAAGAGTCGATTAGTAAGCCACAACAGATATATGTAGCAACCATTAGTTGATAAGTAGGCATATAAGTAAACCTCTATTGTTATTAATCTGCTTGTGATCCATGATAAATCTATAAGATGATTACATCAGAAGAGGAATTTTGTTATTCTAAACTAAGCAATTTTATGAGCTTAGGTCCATAAGTATATATAAAGCGTGGGTGTTAATAAGTTTCATGATGAAGTCAAACCAGTAGGCTATAAAACGGTCTACAATTTTAAGCGTGACTTCAAAGGTAGTTTTAAAAGATTTAAACTAAGAACATAACCCACTATGGTTTAGAATTTCATTAAGTGGGCAATTATATTTATAAAAAAAGGGTGGAAAAGTTTATTGTCCCTACATGGATGAAGTTGAGTTACGTGGCAATAGGAATGTCACATAAGAGTTTTCTACTCACCAAAATTTTTAATATGATATATTTTGGTGAAGCATCTGAGTTTTTTGCTATTAAAATACACCAATACAGGACCAATTGAGTACTAGGACTATCACAAAAGGCATATCAAATGAATGCTTAAGTGATAGAGTTTGAATAAGTAATACCACGCCTGTCTATTTGCACAATGCAATTGCCCAACACAGTAAGATTAATTATGCCAAATAATTCTAAGAATAAGTTACTAACAGTTGAAGAGGAGGACGTTACATATGCTTCAGACTTGGCATCGAGATACTTGACAAAAGTATTAGTTTATTAATCCAGAATAGGTCCAGTGCTAAAAAAATTTAAGTTATTGACGAGGCACCAAAAGAATTGTCATGTCACTTATAAGAATTAAGAATTAGTCGATTGCCAATTCTCTTGAGTATGTATAAGAAAGTGCACAATTAGATTATACCTACTCTTGCAGAAAAGGACAATTTTATTGAAAGCTCCAAATATAATTAGTTTTTAAGATGAGCTCAATTAGTGGCATGAATACGACAGGTCATGTGTCTTAAGAGATATTATCCCAAAAAATTGAGTATTAACATACTGCTACATGCCTACAGTTGAGTTGCAATATTATTTTGAGTAACGACACATCAAATGCAGATGCCAAGCACATTGATTAAATATTGTGAAAGAAAGAACCAGGATCAGATTATGAAGCTTGAGAAAAATAAGAACTAAGCTGATACTGGCATATTTGATTATTTGAGGCTTAACACTTATCCCATTTATGAGCGCGCAAATTAATTTGGGTTTTAGTGCAGAGTCTCTAACTTGATTCCTGGTAATAGGGCCATATACTTTCAATAAGTAATAAGCGTTCTAACAATTTATTGCAGTGAATAATGGATAATGGGTCCCGGTGATGATTAATGCTGCTGATGACGCATTGGTCTGATCTGGTTGTAGTACTGAGTGTGAACATAAGTGTAAGGCGAACATTAGTTGCATAATTGCATTAGCCGTTCGATCAAGTGGGAGAATGTTGGAATGTGATCGGTTCGGCTAATCCTGAACTTAATTATGAGATTAATTAAACGTTAATTTTTTTGTCCACCCACTCGGCATTAATATCCAACTAAATAAGAATTGCCGTGATCGGTGGCAACCCTTAGAATTCTAAGGGTTCGGCCCCTGGCCCATAGCGCGATTATAAATAAGAGAAGCACCCCTGGCATCATTATCATCTCTAATCCATTTGACTATTCACATAACCGGTTAATTAGGCGCTGGAGGGCCTAGGAAGGTTGTCTACCCATGTCCAGGTACTGTTGCAGATCTACATCACGTTCTTCACCAACTGGGAGCATCAAACCCCAAATCTGGTGAAGACTAAGATCTACTTCATCTACATCAACCTCTACATGAAGCACAAAGGCATAGATCACTACTGGAAACTCGAATATTTCTGTGGGTGATCAATTTTTCTGTGCGTTTTTTAATACGCACAGAAAAATTACGATTATTCTATCGGTTCCAAAATATCCCGACAGAAAAATACGAAAACCCGCAGAATAATTGTATGATTTTTCTGTTCGTGACAATAGACACACGAAAAAAATAAGAACTCATAGAAAAATTCAATTTATTCTGTCTGTTTTTAAAAACGCACAGAAAAAATATATGCACGCACAGAAAAATGTTATTAATTAAAAAAAAGAAGTGCTAACCCTAACCCGCCACCGCCCCCAAACACCCGCCAAGACCCCTCTTCCCTCTCCACCAGCCCCCCCAGCCCCCCCCTCTCTCCTCTCGGCCCCAGCGCCCCCCCCGGCCGGAGCGCCCTCTCCTCCCGGCCCCTGGCGCCCCTCCCCGTCAGGCGCCGCCTCCTCTCCTCCTCTCCCGGCCGCTCCTCCTTTCCCCGGTGGCCCCTTCTTTCCCCGGCCCCCCTCACGGATCCGCCAGACCTCCTTTTCCCGGTGGCCCTCCATTCCCCAAAGACCCCTCCTTCCCGGTGGCCCCTCCTTTCCCGGCCCCTCCTTCCCAGCCCCCCCCCTCACCGGATCCGACACCTCTCCCGGATCCGGTGCCCCTCCTTTCCCGTGGCGTGGATCCGCGCCCCTCCTTCCCCGGCGGCCTCCTTCCCCGACGGCCCCCTCCTTCCCCAGTGGCCCCGCCTCGCCAGATCCGCCACCCCTCGCGGATCCGCCGCCTCTCCCTAGATCCGCGCCCTCCTTTCCCGGGCGGCGTGGCGGGCGCGGGCGCCATGGACAATGCTGAGAGGAGGCTTTGCTTGGTGGTGGCAAGCATAGCGACCCAGGCAGCGAGCAAAGCACGCACGACGAGCCTCAGTGCGGCAACCCTGGCGTGGCGGTGGCGCGGATCCAGTGGCGCGGTGATCCCGACGAGGTAGGCCCTCCTCCTGGATCTAGGGTTCCAGCGAGCTATAGTCAATCATATAGATCTGGAACATTATTAAGAGTAGGTTTCATGATCTGAGTACATTTTATAAAATCCTTAGAGGTTGGCAAAGACAACAATAATTTTCTTGACTGATATCTGCTCAAACTGTGAACTAAACAAACATTATCCTTGCCTCTGAATTGCATTGAAAGTAGGCATTATTGATAGGACTGTAAACTGTAAAATCAGTAGTAAGAACCTGACTGCTTGCACTTGATAAATATGAGCTTATTTTATTGCCATATAACAATCTGATTTGAATATGTATGATTCACTTGCAAGGTGGTTAGCAATGTCAAATGGCCTGTTTAGAAACTTATTTTATTCACTTACAAGAATATGTTAGATTGACAATACTACTATTTGCAATGTGTTCTGATGTCCTTATCTATAATGCCATGTCTTCGTTTAATAAAGAATGATATAGTGCACTGACCATTTGTCCAAAATCTAAACACTTTTAGGCATGGGAATGAGTTTGCACCTACTGTCGGATTCTTTCTCACTACACACCCATCTGAGGTGCTTCTTCCTATTGGCCTGAAGCATGTGTATTGACTACATAGAGGTTATTTGTACCGAGTATTCTTTATAGGATTAAAATGCATTCTATTCTTTGAGTTATTGACAGTTCATCACCTGTATGCTAAGAAAAATTGTCCTTTTTATATATTTGGGATGAACTGTTGAATTGATCAATAAATCTACTAGATTATGACTCGTGTTTCTTTTATTATGTTTCGGCAGGAGATATCAAATAAGACAGTGAATCATAATGTAATATGCTTTATAATTATCTTAACCTTCCATTTTTGTACTTTAATTTTCAAGCATTTCTTTTATTTTCACTTACTAAACAGAAAAGATGCATTAGCTATAGTATTGTGCAACTAGTTAATCCATTTGAAGTAATGCATAGCACATTCTTTTGTTTAGGTATATAATTATTCTGTCCTGCCAATTTCCATGCTGAAGATTCAAGTGGATAAATGTTTTTTTTTGCCAGAAAAAGGTTTCAACTGAAGAACTTACAGGAGCTCGTTCCAAACTACAACAGGATACTCGATTGCATCATCTTCGACTATTTCTTGTCAAAGAACAGTCGACTGTAGTACATCAGTTTCTGAAACCTGCGTTTATCCTGTGCAGACTGACAAGGCATCCATGCTTGAAGAGATCATCTAATACGTCAAATTTCTCCGGCGGTAAGTGAAGGTTTGCTCACCACCACCACCATTCCTCTGTTCCATGCTGTCTGGCTTACCATCCTCTCGTCTGCTGATCTGTATTGCCTGTGTTTGATTGAAGGTTCTCAGCATGAGCAGGCTGGGCACGACGGAAGCCGTCGTCCTGCTCTTGACGGAGTCCCAGACCGAGGTAAATCACATCACGCGAGCCTGAATGAACTCAGAATACATTGTGCGTGCTTCTTGTGACTGGGCTGCTGCTGGCAATGCAGAGCTCCGGTGGCCTTCTCCTGTCCCCGGGGTCAGGCTCAGGCTCAGGCAGGCAGTGGGCAGGTGGAGGCAGCCTGTCGTCGTCTATTTTTGACATAAATGTTGACTCCATTCATGATGAACTACTAATTTGTGTATTATTTGAATGAAACATTGTTGGTCATGCACAGAAAGTACTGTATGGAAAATACATATTTTAATATGTTGTTGCTACTGTTTTAAAATAATTTTTTTGTGTGTTTAACTCTTTTTCCTGTGAGGCTGGCTACACAGAAATATTTTTTTTAATCTGGGCGAAATGAATTTTTCTGTGAGTTCACCTAGACTGACAGAAAAAAAACATATATTTTTCTGTGCGTTTATTTCTTTTTTCTGTGTGGATTAACACATAGAAAAATTAGTTTTAATCTGGGCGAACACAATTTTTCTGTGCGTGAGACCCACAGAAAAATTGTTTCTGACGGTGAACCCATAGAAAAAATTGATTTTTCTGTCATTCTATTTCTGTGTGTTATTTTTTGACGGTACAAAAATATTTTTCCGTGGGTATTCGAATTTTTCCGTGGGTTTTTGCACACACAGAAATATTCGAGTTTCCAGTAGTGAATGGCGTCTACAGACTTCGGTTAGTCACTAAGATCTATTCCGCATAAGTTTGAGTTAGTGATCATAGGCTAAGAATTAAGATCATGTTATGTCTAAGTTTTATTTCAACGCACACCCCCTACTTTGTGCCGTGAGAACAAAAATATATGGAGTGAATGGGACTGTACAAAAACGGATAGTTATTCAAAGTGAATGACTGAGCATAATTAAACGTCGATTTCATCCCGGTACCATTTGTATGCAATGCATGCCATTTTCACGTTGCTTGAGTCACGCGAAAATCGATCAGCGGAGAGGAAATAACTGCACGCATGCAAAGCATTTCTATATACTAACGTGCATGTTACTATTATACAAAAACTTCGAGTTATTACGTATTAAGCCGGGGGATCCATGCATATCCGCGTGTCAAAATTTGCATAAAAACGACCGGCCGGGACGACCACACACCCGTACGTATGTACGACGGTACGATTGCATTCTCAATCGAAACTTGACGTGACAAGTAACGTCTTTTGCGGCTATATCTCTCGGCTCTCACATGCATCACCTAGCGCCCAGCTGCGTACGACTTTACGTACGTAGGAGTACGTACGGACCCGTCGTCGTCGTCGTCGTCGCGCGCACTCCATTTGATCCATTACTTGGTCACGTACGTACTGTTCATTAAGCTGTAATCCAACTCGCTGTGCCTGTTGCATACATAAATAGCAGCTCCCTCTACCCCTTCTTTTCCATCAGAACAAAAACCTAATAAAGTTTCCTTACGCCCGTAACAACCTACTCCAGCTGCTACAGCTCACACTCACTCACGTACCAGAGACGCACCCACCAGAGACGCTGGACTTGTACACAGCCAGCAGAGAAATCATCAGGTGACCTTGAGGCCGAGGCAAGTGAACAGAACACCACTGCATGCCAGCATTGCTGGTGGTGTCAGCGCGGCGGGAAATGGTTAAGGGCCGGCGCATCATACCTTGCACTCTCCGCCGGAGAAGAAGGCGCCCACGTGCGTCGAAGAACCTGCCGATCTTGGCGTCGATGGTCAGGCCACCGCCGATCTGCAGGCAGGGGAGGTCATGGCTCGTCATGGTCATGCACAGCAGGTGGGACGAAACCAATGCAATGGAGCCCAACTGTGAAGTTTTTTTTTCGACGGAGGAATATAGCCTATTTTTTATTAAGTAGAGAGAATTACACGACGTAGCTACGAGAGAACCCTCGTAGCACTGAGTACAAATCACCAACTGTGAAGTCCCAGTCAACCTTAAGTAGGTTGGGCCTCACCCTGACTTCGATGTGAAAGACAGGCCCAATAATAATCTAGCACGTTCCCATAGACGGCCCTGCAGCCCTGCTATACGAGGACTATACACACACAAACAACAACAACAACAAAACAATGAAATGAACGTGACACTTTGCTGCCAAATTAATTTCTTTTTTTTGCGAAAATGTAACGTGACAGTATGGTTGTTGATACCGTCCTCACTAACAGGTGTGTTAAGTGTCTAATCTCAGCAATTAGTAGGCCTGTGATCCTGGCAATTAGCTTTTAATTGTCATCGTACGGCCGCCGTTAGGAGGAGGACATGCACGTCCGGGAAATTACGTGCATTATTGTGCTATTTTTTTTTTGTCAGTGCGCAAAAATGTCAAACAATGTCATATCATGCATGGATCGTCCCATCACGCAATTATACTAAGGATTTAGGAACCACCTTTATATGTAAGCTACTCTTCTTCCTTTTAATTTGCTTCGAGTTCCAGAAATGTAATAATCTGATTTGAAGGGACCCTTAATTATTGCACGCAATCATATATATCTTTATAGCTTCAGATGACAAGAGACCAAGAGGCCTAATCAAATCCCACTTTTCAGTCTTAGTATATGGTCCGCACAAATAACATATACGGAGTATACTCCATGTAGCTAGCGTTTCTCTCTACAATAATTAGTATTTTCATAAATAATTTTGTTCCCTTGTTTGGTTTTATTGCTTCTTTCTGATCCATGCGCCCCATTGCATTTACTCGCATGAACTCCATGTAGCTATTGTCGGTGAATTTATTGGCTTAAAGCTATATCTCTCTCATCTTCTTTTATCCCACCACTACTATCCGTGGCCGTGCTTATTCTACTGGTGCAAAATCAAGGTAGGTTTTATTTTTAACTCCATTCTCTAAAACTATTGTCAAGTCTCTCACAAATTGTGTCCGTTAACCCTGTTTTGAATTTAATTTTATATCACATTGTACCGTTGGAGATGTGCTAATTTCAGGCCTGCTACTCTACTACATTGTTGTAAGTTATATATAATGTATCCCATTTATTTCAACTGGTGATAACCTTCTTTCAGGGAAACCCTAGTGATGTCCGCTTCTCTGCTATGAACTTCTCAGGCATTTGTATCGGAGAATAGATGGAACAATTACTCGTAGGGTATCAGAAGCCAATATGTTTTTCATGACATGGTCATAATATTGGCCACAAGAATCCATTTCTCCCCTAGGTCAGTGTCATGAAAGCCATGCATTGATCCACGATATTTGTAATCAACACATTCTGTTTTCTTCTTTCTCATTCATTCATGCCATTGGAGATGTAAAACTTTCTTGCCACACAAACGCTAGGAAAAAATGACTTCCTGAGCTTAGAGCAGTGATGAGAGGGCATATTGAGATGGCGAGGCATCTGGTGGAGGAGAAAGAAGTGGCGTGTGGTTCTGATGTTCGATGATCTTTTGTAGGCATGCTAAATACTTTGGTGTCCAGGTTGGATAGTTGGTGTGCATGCTCGTAATCTCTCCTATAATGCTCATATTGTTTCCTTGATTTTTATTACTATGTGGCAAAATCCAGTTAGACGGAACGATGATTGAATTATACGCTTTGCTATCTCTTTCTATACATATTATGTTTGTATTGGAGTATTTATTTTTTTCCTATATCTTTTGATAAATCTAGATCACTATAATATAGATTAATATGATAATGTGATACTTTTACTTATTAAAATATGTTATTTTTAGGTATCTTTTCCATTGTATAGAAATTGTTATTGTTTTTCCATTGTATAGCAAACTGTTAAGTTTTTATTACTTATCTTGCCTTCAGTAATTCCTGCTAATATAGAAATAAAATTGTTTTTATTCTCTTAAATTTATTTTCTACTAATTGCATTAGGTATGTCTTTTTTTGGTCAATCTAAGCCATTAAATTATGATAAAATCTAAGGACATTGGTGCTTTTCTTTTTTTCTTTTTGTTTAATCTCGTAGTTGTATTAGGCATTGACACTTTGATTTGATCTGATATCTTAGATCCTCATAAAATCCAATGATGTGGGTCGTTTCTTCCTTTCTGTTTTCTAATTAATCTCGTAGTTATATTGGGCATAGACTCTTTGATTAAATCTAAGCCATTAGATCATAAAAAAAATCCACGATATAAGTTCTTTTATTTTTTTTTCTCTGAATATAATATTTCAATTGTATTAGAGTATGCTTCGTTGGATTAATCTAGATTGTTAGATCATCATAAAATCAAATGGTGTAGAGTCTTTTCTTTTTCATAATTAATCTCATAACTTTTATACCCTCTCGATGAATATATATGGAGATCCTTTTACACACTTGTATATATATAATAATAGATTTACTAGTTTAAAAAAATTACTAGTCTCGATGTAGAATATAGCTAGTTTAGACTTTTTCAAACAGATAAGGGCTTGTTTCGTGTGTGGCCAAAATTTGCCATGCCACAGATTGGACATGCCACATTTTTTTAGGCTACTGTTTGGTTCTAGTTCATAATTGTGGCTTGCCGCACTTCTTACCCACCTGTCATTGCATCAATGACTCTTTTTTTTGCCAAATCTATCATATACCTATCTAAGGTGTGGTGAATAGTATATTATTAGCTACAAATTGAGTAAAGTTTAGCAAAGAAGTGTGGCAATGTGTGGTTATTATCAAACACGCCCTATAAAGGTCACATTGATTATTAACCGCGTCTCTGTTGGGGTGACGCGGTGCCTACCAAATTTAGTTGCACGCATAACCAAATAATTAAAACATGTATGCACTTTGCAGTTTGCACCCTGCCAATGCCCAATTGCATTTGCATGCAACCAAATTAAACCATACCAGACGTGGATAGTCGAGAGGGGTATTTTTGTCGTTTCAAGGCTCAAATAAACACCCCTAGCTAGTTGGAAGTAGGAACTCATGAATAGCGCGTTCTGCTAAATTGTGGGATAAATATGATTTTGAATACTAAAACTAGGTTGAAGGGAGTACAGTTAAACATATACTCTACCTATGGAGCATGATCATAGCAAAAACAGTAGTAACGTGTGTTAATAACACAGCACATGCATGCAAATGTACAATGCAAATTACTAATTTGTGTCTCTGCAGAGCGAGAGTGCCACTGCTGGTGTGCAATTTATTGAGTTTCACGAGATTGATATGGAGCACTAGCTGCTATAGTGCACCTCGCCAGTTATTAATAAGAGGCGGAAATGGTGGCTATAGCTAGTTAGATGCAAAGAAATCGTGCATACTAGTAGCTCTGTAGTACATCAGTAGGTGCATACACTACACTGTTTGTAACTTTATTATACTAGTACCATACAGCATGCAATCTAACCATACGTGTACGTATCCATCAATTCAATCAATGTTGACGTTTGGTACGTGCATGATATGCATCATGCATGTATGACGGTGCGATCTGATCGATCACGTGTAGTTAATTAATACAAAGCAGCAGAAAGAAAGAAAAAGAAGTGTGATCAGATCACTATAGATGATGAAGAGCTTCGAACCGACAATGAGGACGCAGATTTTCGCGGTTTAGCACGCGCCATGTCCGTGTCATGCAATCACTGGAGTTTTGCGAAATGTAGCTACGCGCGCGCGCCAAAAGTCAACAGTAGTATAATCCATGCACCTGTCAGTTAGATTGGGCTTTTATTGGCATTATTAAGGCATGTAGATTTTCCGGATCTTATATATATACATTAATTAAACCAGTTCATCATGATGCATGCACGCACGCAAGGACGACGATAATATATACTGCATGCAGCTACATGCATAGCGACGTCTAGTATATGCATGCAATGCACGTACAGTTTATTTGTTGGTAGTGGCCATTACTAGAGAACAGACTTTAGAACGATGTTCTAATTTGGTATTAGCCTCGGTATTTTTTGTCGTCGGGACTAAAGGATCCTTTAGTCCCGGTTCGTAATACCAACCGGGACTAAATGTCCCTGCCCAACGGTCGTCCGCGTGGTAGGGATATTTAGTCCCGGCTGGTATTACCAACCGGGACTAAAGGTTTTAGTCCCGGTTTGGGTGATACCTCGGGAATAAATATTAATCTTTAGTCCCGGTTTGACCACCTAACCGGTACTAATTATGCCGGTGGAGAAATGCTCGCCGAGATGATCACGTAAGCAAGGTCAACTAGTACGGATGGTTATTTATTGAAACATGTTTTTGAGCTATGTGATTTCTATGTCATTTTTAGCTCAAAATCACATGATGATTTACAATAGTAAAATCACTTGATAGTTTGGTATTTTACTATTATACATAGTACATATTTCATGGTTTAGTTAGATAAATAAATAATTTTAGTTTTGTTTAAATATATTATTTTAGAAAATGTAAAATTTACAGTAGTTTGCAAAAATAAGTATAGAAAGTAGATGACAACTGGTACCGGATCCTCGGCCTCTCGTTCGGTTGCGAAACGACTGAGGCCAGAACTCCCTCTCATTATCTGCGGCAAGTGTAAGCAGAAGATTGTGATGGAGTACCGAGTCAAGAGATAAGGACCCAACAAGGGTCGTGTTTTCTACAAGTGCCCAGATCGCGATGTGAGTTTTTTACGCATTTGATTATTATGGCTAATTGACCTGCTTTTCTTGAATATTTTTGACTAAATATTTTTTGGCTTTAATTTCAGTGGGAGGGCAATGGATGCGATGGTTGGTACTAGGAGGAAGATTATGCTACATACGTGTGGAATTCGGCTGCTGCTGATGAGGCAGTGAGCCAGCAGGAGAAGCTTATTGATATTCAACAGAAGAATGATTTGTCTGTTTTAGTTGCGTACGATCACGAAATAATTATGTTACTGAAGTGCATTGTAGTTTTAGTTTGTTTAGTGATAGTTGGGATTGCTTACGTTGTAGCCAGGCTTAGTTAATTAATCAACCGTGTGTGTGTGTCATCTATGTTGTGTAATAAAATACTTAATTATGTTCAAGGTTTTCATAATTTGTCGTGTAATACAGATTATGTCACGCCATTGGATGTACAATGCCGATCGCCGCTCCCAAGACTTTATTGAGGACTTGCACTATTTCTTAGGTGTGGTCGAGGCAAATAAGCGGGATGGTTTCATGTGCTGTCCATGTGCTATGTAAGAATTTAAAGGAATATTCAAGCTCAATGAGTCTTCATTCACATTTGCTTAAGTCAGGTTTCATGTCAAACTATATATGTTGGACTAAGCATGGAGAAAGCGGGGTCATGATGGAAGAAGGTGAAGGAGAAGATTTAGACATTGATGACATTATTGCTCAGTATGGTGCCTTTGATGATACTACAATGGGGGGAGATGAAGAAGAGGTAGCGGTAGAAGATGATCTCGGTGATGCTCTTGGCGATGCCATTCGTGATGCACAACAAGAATGGGAAAGTGAAAAAGAGAAAGTTAAGTTCGAGCGCATGCTTGAGGATCATAGGAAGTTGCTATACCCGACAGCCGAAGAGGGGCAAGAAAAGCTGGGTACAACACTGGAATTGCTACAGTGGAAGGCAAAGAATGATGTATCCGACAAGACATTTGGGAATTTATTGAACCTCATAAAGAAGATGCTTCCGAAGCCAAATGAATTGCCCACCACTATGTACGAAGCAAAAAAGGTTGTCTGCCCTTTAGGATTAAAAATCCAAAAGATACATGCATGTCCTAATGACTGCATCCTTTACCATGGCAATGAATACGAGAATTTAAATGAATACCCGGTATGTAAAGCATCGTGGTATAAGATCAGGCGCGATGATCCTGGTGACGTCGAGGGTGAACAACGTCCTAGAAAGAAAATCCCTACCAAGGTTATGTGGTATGCTACTATAATACCACGCTTAAAACGTTTGTTCAGAAATAAAGACCATGCAAAGTTGTTGCGGTGGTATAAAAAAGACCGTAAGGTAGACAACATGCTGAGACACCCAGCTGATGGGTCCCAGTGGAGAGCGATAGACAGGGATTTTCTAGAGTTTGCAAATGAGGCTAGAAACTTAAGGTTCGCCTTAAGTACAGATGGTATGAATCCTTTTGGAGAGCAGAGCACTAGTCATAGCACTTGGCCAGTTACTCTATGTATCTACAACCTTCCTCCATGGTTATGCATGAAGCGGAAGTTCATTATGATGCCGATCCTCATCCAAGGTCCGAGGCAACCTAGCAATGATATTGATGTCTATCTGAAGCCATTAGTTGAAGAACTTCTAGTTTTATGGAACAAACCAGGTGTACATGTCTGGGATGAGTACAAACAAGAACACTTTGACCTACGAGCAATGTTGTTCGTAACAATCAATGATTGGCCTGCTTTAAGTAATCTTTCAGGTCAGATAAACAAAGGATATAATGCATGCACACATTGTTTTGATGACCTTGACAGTATATATTTGAAAAGATGTCGAAAGGTCGTCTACCTTGGCCATCGTCGATTCCTTCCTTTGAATCACCAAGTAAGAAAGAAATGGAAGCATTTTAAAGGTAAGCCAGACCACCGGAAGAAGCCTCATAACCGAACCGGGGAAGATGTACTCGCAATGGTCAAGGATGTGAAAGTAGTATTTGGAAAGAGACAAGGCAGTGAATCTGTTCCCAAAGATGCGTGTGACATAGTTTTAGAAAGTCTATGAGATTCAAGAAGTTGTGACTAGTGTTTGATAAAAATTTCTCAAATGGGAAAATGAGGTATGTAACAATTGTAGATCTCGCTGATATGATCAAAGTTGGTATTCAGAGTTTTTTCATCTGAGGTCATTTAGTGTCTCATTTGAGCAAGTTTGACCAAGTCAAATTTGGTCAAATGAAAAAACAACACTTTGACTCTAGTATTATGAACTCTAAATTACTTCTAATTGAAAAGTTTTGAATACCAAGTTTGTTAAACTCAAAAAGATCTATAATTGTTGTTTTGGTCAACTTTCCATTTGAGAAAGTTTGGACGGTTTAAATTTGTGATTTTTAAAGTTCGACGCCTACAAACTAGTTTTCGGGACCCTAGATTGTCTCCAATTGAAACGTTTTGAATACCAAGTTTGTTAAGCTCATCAATATCTACAATCCTTATATAGGTCATTTTTTCATTTGAGAAAGCTTGAACAAAATGTAGTTCAAATTTCACAAGTGTGTGACATAGTTTTATAAAGTCTATGAGATTCAAGAAGTTGTGACTAGTTTTTGATAAAAATTTCTCAAATGGGAAAATGAGCTATGTAACAATTGTAGATCTTACTGAGATGATCAAACTTGGTATTCAGAGTTTTTTCATCTGAGGTCATTTAGTGTCTTATTTGAGCAAGTTTAACCAAGTCAAATTTGTTCAAATGAAAAAACAACACTTTGACTCTAGTATTATGAACTCTAAATTACTTCTAATAGAAAAGTTTTGAATACCAAGTATGTTAAAATCAAAAATATCTACAATTGTTGTTTTGGTCAACTTTCCATTTGAGAAAGTTTGGACGGTTTAAATTTGTGATTTTTAAATTTCGACGCCTACAAACTAGTTTTCGAAACCCTAGATTGTCTCAAATTGAAAAGTTTTGAATACCAAGTTTGTTAAGCTCATCAATATATACAATCCTTATATAGGCCATTTTTTCATTTGAAAAAGTTGTAGAACAAAAAATACTATATTTTCTTTATTTTTATAGGTTCAACAAAAATTTCCTGTCAATTATGGTCAAAAACCGAGAAAAAAATGAAACATTGACGTTACAATAATATGATAATAAATTTCCTATCGAATAATATTAGTTTTATTAATTTTAAGTTACAAACATATTTTTGCATTAACAAAATACTTAGTATTAGTAACATTTATATTCTATATTCATAAAAGAAATTAAAAACTTTAGGTTACAAAATTTTCCTATTTACAAAAAATAATTAGTTAATCAATAGTATTTTTTAAAATAAATATTGCAAAGTATTGAAGTTGCTATGGAATTAATTGATTAACCTAGTATTAAACAAAATCAAAATCACGGGCCTTTCCAATTACGCTGGCGGGTTGCCAAAATTTTCAGGCCTTCAGTCCCGGCCCAGGCCAAGAACCGGGACTAAAGGGTGGGCGGCAATTTGTGTTCACTTAAAAAAATACTTTTAGTCCCGGTGGTAACACCAAGCGGGACTAAAGTTTTAGTCCCGGCTTTAGTAGCGTAGCCGGGACTAAAGGGTTGGACCTTAGTCCAGTTAGTCTTACCACCGGGACTAAATGTCCTTAGTTCCGCCTATATATATCGAACGTCTGTTTGTTTCATCTTCGATCTCGCCTCCGTCGCTCATTTCGCCTGCCGCGCCATCCGCGTGGTCGCCGAGCTCGTCTCGCCAAGGCCGTTGTCCGTCTGCCCCCCCGCCTGCCGCGCCATTCTCCCGGCCCAAGATCGCGCGCCAGATCCTGCCTCTCGCCACCGCACCCGATCCCCCCCTCCGTCGCCCGACGCTCTCCAAGCACCCATCGTACCCTCCGTCGAACTCTCGTCCTCACGCTTCTCGATCGGCCATGTTTTTAGATTTTTTACAAAGTCTCGGCCAGTATGTTAGATTAAAATGTATTAAATTTTAATTAGTAGTTTATTGTTAGTTTTTATAGTTATTTTTAGATAGTTTTTTATATATGTTAGATTTAAATGTATTAAAATTTAATTAGTATTTTATTTAGATAGTTTTTTTAGATAGTTTTTTATTATAGTTTTTGATATATGTTAGATTAAAATGTATTATCTATTACTAGTTTATCTAATTTCATGTTAGATTTATTTAATTGGATTTAGTAATTATATATTATATCTCTCTATATATATCTAGAGAGAGATTCTATATGTATACATATGTACTATTATTTCTATATGTATATATATATGTACTTATTTTCATGTGTTGAGAGAGAGAGAAAATTGTATCTAGAGAGACATTCTATGTGTTATCACATGCATATATAGAGATATAGACATATGAACTTATTTCTATGTGTTGAGAGAGAGAGAAAATATATTGTATCATTCTATGTGTATATATATACATGTACTTATTTCCATGTTTTTGGATCGAAAGTGTTTTTGATTCGATTCCAAAGCCTATACCTTATTATTGTTTATCCTTATGAAATATTATGTGTTATTATATTTAATTGGATTTAGTAATTCTATATGTGTTATCACATGTACTTATGTTATGTACCATAGTAATTCTATCTATGTGTTATCTTGAAGATACAAATGGCTGCTCCGGATGATAACTTGAGTGATAACATAATGGCGGATATTATCAACGCCGGCACCAATGTGGATGTAGATGACACGAGTCAGTACTTTGCTGATTATGAGGATATCCTGAATATGCCGGTGGTTGAAGATCAACAAATTGTCGCGCAAGAAAATACTGGCGAGGTATATTCGATTATCTATCATCTCTTATAGATGCATGCGTACGTATATTTGTTGTTAATCGTTGTGTTTCTACTCATGTAGCCGGTCTCTGGATCTACATCAACCACCGATAAAAGTAGAAAAGTCCGAGGGCCAAAAAAGTCATTAGAGGGCCGTTTCATAATACCAGAATTCGACACCGACACCGGCAAACCATTGGGACCACATGCTCAGACATATGTCAATCAATGTGGGTTCATTGTAAGGGATAGGATCCCAGTTAGTGCTCGTGAATGGAAGCAGAAGATATCCGCTCCTAATGTTAGTTTTGTATCTGATCGTGACAAGAACCTAGCTTGCAGAGATATCACTCAGCATTTCACATTACAAGCAGATGATGCTTTGAAGGAGCTAGTGAGGGATTGGACAATGAAGAAGATGGCAACATTGTTCCAGAGTTGGAAGAAGACATTGTATAAAAAGTTTATCTTGAAGAATGCTACGTCGGATTTCAATGCTAAGGCGTTTGTCAAGTTGGAGTCCCATTGAGATGCCTTCGTAGAATACAAGACATCTCAAGACAGTGAGGAACGTGTGATGAGGAATCAGCAGAATGCCCGACAGAAACAATACCATCATCGCATGGGATCAGGTGGTTATAGGAGTGCTATTCCCAAGTGGCAGAACCTAGAAGCAGAGATTACTCCCAAGGGAATCATACCTGAAACAATAGAGAAGAATTGGCCTCAACGCGCGAAGAATTGGTTCTACGCTCATGGGAGAAGCCTAGACCCAGACACTGGCAAGCTAATTTTCGGCCAAAAAATTGAGAGAGCAACACAGAGACTTGCTTGTGCTAGGGAAGAAGCTGATAGTGGTGTTTTCGAGCCCAACAGAGAGAAGGATGAATTGACATATGCCCTAGAGAATCCCGAACACGGTAGTCGAACAGGAGGCTATGGGGCGGTTCTGTGGCTACACGCATTCCCAGCAGATAAGGATACCTACAGAATCCGCCAGAGAAAGAAGGATGAGGAGGCAGAACGAATCCGTGCATTGGAGCAATTTGTTGATGAGTCATGACAAGCATTGCTTGAATCACGTGAACGAGAAAAATCTCTTGAGGCAAGAATGCAGGAGGAGATCAAGAGGCAAGTGCAGCTAGCAATGAGTCAAATGCAATCGCAATCAACGCCGGGAGTCACCATTAGCCCCGTTGGTCAAATGAAAAGCAGTTGTGCTTCCACGGAGCTGCCAGTTATTCAAGATGACGCTGGGTGATGCTTCCCTGTTGATGACATTACCGAGCCTCTAACAACATGTGAGCTGCACATTCTAGATGGTAATAATGCATCAATCATGGTGGCTGTCGGGGTTGTATCTCCAATAGATCGAACGAAGACACCAAGAATCCATGGGTCAGTTATTCAACCTGGATATGCTAGCGTCTCGGTCGATAGAGTGCTCAAAGGTTACAGCAATGTTCCTCTTGACATTGAAGGCGGTGATGGGGAGAAGACACTAGGAGAAGCAGAGAAGACATTTATTCAATGGCGCAAACGCTTCATCATCATTCTTGGGGCGCCACCGCTTCCCCTACCTCACCCTAGGTATGAATGAAAGTGAATGAAATATTATTTTCCATTAATTTTCTATTGGCTTCAAAAATAATTGACACACAACTTGTTTTTGTAGCAGGGTCTCTCCCCAGCCTAGCCCAATCATTCATTCCCCAACTCATCACAGCGTCGTGGGGGGCGTGACGACTTCATCCCCACGGCGATCGCCAATTCCTACACCGGCCCCATCGCCTCCACAACGATCTCCAACTCTTACACCGGCCCCACCGCCTCCACAACGATCTACAACGCCTCCACGCCGGTCTCCACCAACACCGGCCTTATCGCCTCCACGCCGGTCTCCAACACCGCCCCCACCCCCTCCACAGCGACGCACTACAAAGACGTCTAAGGTCCCGGCGGCAAAGAAGACCCCGAGAAAAAGAGTTATTTCTCAAGAAATACTTCCTGAAAAGACTGATGAGCAAATAGCAGCTGAAGAAGACAAAAAAGTGAAAGATTTTTTTATAGATATCAAAAACAAGAGTCAAGCAAAGCTTAAGGAGAAGCCGTACTTTTACATACCACGAGATGTGCTAAGGCAGAAGGTCGATGCTCACAAGAAAAAGATGATTGAACTTCGTAAGCCTTCGCCACTATCAAACTATGACCGCTCCCTCGTGAAGTCACATGATGCAGATAAGAAGAGGAAAAGAGCATCAGGGAAGGATGTCCCACAGCTCGGACAACAGAAGCAACCAATGCAAAATCTTGTTGTTGCTAATGAATATGGTTCCAACATAGAAGTCTATCGACCAGACAACTCTGGAGAAGTGTCGGTTTAAGCCCTTAATGTTTTTTTTGAAGATACTGGTTTAACCTTGGATCAATTGATGGGCAAAGCTCCAATCCAGAACCTGGAAGTTGATACCTGGAAGACTTATAAATATGGCAAAAGTCTGTACAACCCTGCGGCTCTGAATGAATTGGGTACGCAAATGTACTTGCTCAACAAGTGGTACATGCAGGTGTGTGGCAGGGGTGAGCAGTGGATCTTTGTCAGATTTAGAGACCATCATTACTTCCGTGGCGATGACATCTTACATATTAGTTTCGAAGAATTGCATCAACTATACCACATGGACGCTCTGGACAAATCAATCATTAGCTCCTTTTGTTTGTAAGTGATTCTTACTTTTATTTAATAAACTCACTTCCATGCATACGTGTATATAATTATCCTCACATGTAACTTATATTTATATACATATTCCAGATGTCAGAGCTCCAAAGAATACAAGACACCGGTGTTGGCTTCATTGATCCTTATATCGTATTCAAAACCGGTATTATTGTCAAGGAGCGGTGGGTATCTGAAGCACAGGAGAATATCATGATGTTCTTCGTGAAGCAGCACGACAAGACAACAATACTTTTCCCGTACAACTTTGAGTAAGTGTTAATAATAATGTAGTCTACACATTTTATGTAATATCAATACAACTTATATGCATGTATGTGTGTGTATAAACCAATGCAGGTTTCACTGGATACTCATTGTCATTGAGTTAAACTCAAGTCGATTAGTAATCTTTGACTCGTTGAGAAAAGAGCGGACACTATACCAAGATATGATAGACATTATCCAGGGGTAATTTCGATCTCTCGCGCACAACTATTATTGAATAGACTTTGCCATAATTTATTAACGATCGTACATTATTGGTCGCACAGGGTTTGGAAAGAGTTTATTCGACAACATCGCAAGGATTGCAAGGCACCACTTAATGTAGTTGAAATACCAGTAAGTTGTACTATATACACTTCCCCACGTGTTTAATTACTATATCGTACTTCAATTTACGTGTGAGATGATGAGAATAATTTTCTTCTCGTACAGTGGTGTTTGCGGCAGCAACCAGGTAATAACTTGTGTGGATACTACGTTTGTGAATTTATCACTGCGCACATAAGAAGAACTCCTGAAGATGTCCTCAGAGTACGTATATATCAATTTTTTATTTATTTTTAAATGAATATATATATATATATGTATTAATACTTTTCCTTTTATTTCAAATGTAAGACTGAATGGTTGAAACGAAGGGTCATGCAAAAAGACCATCTGAAAGCAGTTCAAGAGTCAATAGCAGGATTTCTTCTAGAAAAAATGCTAAATCCCAACGGCGAGTTCTACTTTGATCCTAAGGAATAAATGATGTAAATTAAATGTTTATTAATATCGTTATTTTCGAGAACAAGATTATGAAAGTGTTGTATATATACATATATATATATATATATATATATATATATATATAATATATATAGGTTCATACTTTATTTGAATATAATAATGCTTGAGATGAGAATTAGACGTAATTATATGCGTGCGTGTATTTATATTAGCAGCGTAGAATACGTACATAAAAACATATTATATATTAAACAAATACGTGTAACTGAACTGAAAACAAATTAAACAAAAAAAAGAAAAAGAAAAGGAACCTTTAGTCCCGGTTGAGGTTACCAACCGGGACTAAAGGATGCGGCCACGTTTGCTCGGCTGGAGGGCCTTTAGTCCCGGTTGGTAACACCAACCGGGACTAAAGGTCCCTCTTTAGTCCCGGCTCGATGACCTGGGACTAAAGGTGGCACCTTTAGTCCCGGGATCGTTGTCCCGGCACGGTAACCGGGACTAAAGGTCGTTACCGCCCGGGACAACAAGTCTATTCTGTAGTTAGTCCCGGGATCGTTGTCCCGGCACGGTAACCGAGACTAAAGGTCGTTACCGCCCGGGACAACAAGTCTATTCTGTAGTAGTAGGCACGATACGTGTACTTTCAGTACGGACTACGCACTCCATAGTCCATATATTATTGCCTAATCCCTGTGGAGAAGTGAAAGCAAGAGTATATATATATCGATCATCTACGACAACGGACATGCACGTACGCATTTGCAGGATGCGTGTACATGCATATATATACATGTACGTATACATACAGAATCAGCTGGAAAGGTACGCGTGCGTATATAGGTGTAGGCAACCGACATATTTTCTGTAGTACGTACTCCGTAGTAGGCATGGAGTCAAGTACTCGATCAATTACGTGCACGTGTAGTACTACGTACGTCGTATATATATGTACATATATGCCATGCACGATGATATATGCATTATTCGTAGTACGTGGTTTGTTGGGTATACGTCTCATCACCATAAACACAGCGTGTCTACTGTCTAGGATTATATTGCAACAACTGCGTACTGCTTGGTCGATCAATTCGAGTAACAAGTCACCAATTAACTGTACGTACAGTCGTTGCTGCATTTCGGTCCGGCCGGTTTCGTCGCTGCAATTATGGTCATGTTTGGGATCGCTGCTACTGAGGACTGCGTGGTGCGGTACGCGTACCGCGGCTATCCCGCCGCGATGCGGAAAACACCGATCTAGTTCATTTTTGCGGTGCCCACGCCGTCTGCATGCGGTGAAAACAATTGGTTGCACCGCAGCAGGGCGTTTGGCGTGATTCTTCGCTTCTTTTGACAGCCAGCGCACAGGACGCGGTCCCAAATACGCCCTATATTAGCTTCATCACGTCACGTACGGTGAGCTCTGCGTAGGATTGGAGGAGTACATTTTTTTAGTTCCTGACGATCCGACGCAGCCATTAATTGGAGGATACATGCATGCAGGAGATGAGAGATCGAGTAGCTTTTTATTTAACGGTTGTATATAAAGTTTGGTGGCATACACTGGCACATAAATAGGACGACATACTGCATAGTGAAACGAATGGATCAATCTCGGTTGGTGGCAGCCGGCCGGCGCCTGATCTGATCGATCGTACAGTCTCAGGGCCACAGACACGGCGAGGCTACGGTGCATGATTCATTGCCAGCTCTGTAGCGTGTACGTATCGTAGCCGCCTAAGATCGGAGCCCGGGCGTAGGCGCGCGTGGTGGCGTACTAATATATTCTCAGCCGAAAAGTCGGCGTCCAATATTAATCCTAGTGCTGCAGAAGCCAGAACTCACAAGGTACGAGCTCAAAAGATGGCCGGCGGCTTTTGTTCATTGCTTGCATACATAGCATATATATGACTACACCACAAAGCAATCAAACAATTCGGGCCTAAGTTTCTTCTCAAGCATATATACTAGCGCTGTTTGATTATACTGCAACCCTACCAATGCAAGCAGGTCCGTTGACAGCTATAAAAACGTTAACAACATCATGGTACACTCAATTATTTCTAAACCTAGCTATATATGCTAAGCTCTACAACTATTGTTGTATATATAGCTCATCATATTATTCTATGCCTCGTACCGTACCCATACCTAGCTCTGACTATGGTACACACCTTTACCTGTTCACACACACACCACATGTGGAGGAACATGCATCCATTTTATGACAAGAGAATACGACCCAACTACTCGATACAAAGATTCACGAAGCACCAAGCACACACAGCACCAGGGCCAGGGAAACAAACAAACAGGCCCATAGTCTATAGACGCTCACACATATATGTCGCCTATCGCGATAAATAGTGACCATCAAGATTCACCAGGTACTAGCCATGTTGTTTCATGATTTTAACTTTCATGACCATATGCCCTGCCTCCACTAGCCTTCTATGTCCGAGGTCGATGTTGTCTCGACCAGGTTTGACTCAAGCATCCCACCATGCTAACTCATAGCGTCACTGACGCCCCATCGGTAGTCACACAAGGTATCCATCAATCCAGGCACCGCCCATGGCCGTTAACACCAAAGTCGTCGCCTCGTCCTGCGGGCTGCCCCTGGGCCGGGTGAGACACTCGTTGGGTATATTGATGTCCACTCGTTCAGAGTAATTGTGTGTCGCGGTAGTCATTTGCCACAACTTGTGTTGTCCTTGACCCCTGTGATAGCTGATACCTTTGGTCAGGTGTGACTGTGTGAGGCATTTGTTACCTCATTCGGTTACACTGAGAAGCTACAAGCAGTAGCGAACAGAACACTCAAATAGAGCCTAGGCTAGGTGAACCTTAAGCGGCCAATAAGGTCACGTCTTTTGAAACTTTGAACAAAGGATGCTACAAAAAATGCCTCGTTATGGAGGCCAGGCGCATATGGCTAGGTTTGCCGGACTCTGGGTGGGAAATGTCTTGCCGCTTGTGTATGCGTCCGGCAGGTCTATCTTCACCGTCAATACAACCTGCGGCACGAATCTTGATGCTGCTACATTCCTATGCTGCTGGCACTCTGTTGTGTTGGGTTTAGGGTTTAGGATTTACGGTTTAGGGTCTTATTAAATCTAATGGTTTGTTAGTAAGTTGATTCACACGCGAGCACGAATCTTGATGCAGTTGGGACACTTCAACGGCCATGATATGCCATGCGTCCACACATACAGACGATAAATCCACTCTCGACCCTGGATCCGCCATTGACTTCAAAGCACCCTTTGTTTCTAACCGATCCTACATGATCTCTCGAGACCAACAACAACATGGAGCGTTCAACACGGTTCGTATAAAGCCCTCCAGCGATCACTCTCCTCAATCGACTCCTCTGCAGCTTCTTCTCACACCTAGCTAAGAAGACCATTTTCACGTGGTTGCTCTGCACGAACCGTATACCTACTATAAGCCTATAACTTACTTCTTCCGTCCCTTTTTTAACAAGAAAGAACGACATATACTGAAAGCCTACCTTATATATACTGTACATGCATCTTTCCAATTAACCTGTTCACATGCATGCATGCATGACTGTGTTTATTAAGCAATATTTAAGCAACTACTACCAGCTTAGGTCTGGGAAGCACCACTATAAATACCGGCTGCCCTCCCTCGTCGTCCTCAGACCAACCCAGCCATTTCCCTTCTTGCACTTGCACATAGCCAACTGCCAACTAACAGCTGGATCACAAGAAGCGATCGAACCAGCAATTTGTTAGCAACACATACTCTTTGACGTGGACCAACCATGGCCAACAAGCTCTCCACTTCCCTCCTCGCTGCCTGCTTCGCCGCCGCCGTCCTCCTGGCGCTCGCCGCACCTGCAGTGCTCGCCGGCGACCCCGACATGCTCCAGGACATCTGCGTCGCCGACTACAAATCCCTCCAGGGCCGTAAGTCATCGATCTCCAGTTCTACACACTAGCTATAGCTAGCAACATTGTTTTTCGGTGATCTCTCCAAGTCCACTGTCCACACACTATATATAATAATAACTATGCCTTGCAGCACTGCGGCTGAACGGATTCCCGTGCAAGAGGCCGGAGAACGTGACGGCGAACGACTTCTTCTCCAACGTGCTGGCGACCCCGGGCAACACGGGCAACGCGGTGGGGTCCGCGGTGACGTCGGCGAACGTTGAGAAGCTCCCGGGGCTCAACACGCTGGGCGTGTCGGTGTCGCGCATCGACTACGCGCCGTGGGGCGTGAACCCGCCGCACGTCCACCCGCGCGCCACCGAGGTCATCTTTGTCCTCCAGGGCTCCCTCGACGTCGGCTTCGTCACCACCGCCAACCGCCTCTACGCGAGCACCGTCTGCGCCGGCGAGGTCTTCGTCTTCCCCCGGGGGCTCGTCCACTACCAGAGGAACAATGGCGGCGGTCCCGCCGCGGTGCTCTCCGCCTTCGACAGCCAGCTGCCCGGCACGCAGCCCGTCGCCGAGGCCCTCTTCGGCGCGTCACCGCCCGTGCCCACCGACGTGCTCGCCAGGAGCTTCCAGATCGACGGAGGACTCGTGGAGGCCATCAAGTCCAAGTTCCCGCCCAAGTAATAGGCGTGTCATGCTCATGCATGCAAGCACCATGCACGTATTATACGCTGGTAATAACGAGTGCGTACTACTTACTCCGATCGCGAGTGTGTGATTTAATTGAAGAATTGTCATCACTTTGTATTCTAGCTGTAAAGCAAGTGTGTATGGGTCGATCAATTCGTTGGGTTCTTTAGTTCTTGGTGAGGTCATGATAGCCATGCATGGCTTCACCGACAGTTCACTGTTGTTGCGTTTCAATTTCTGCATGAGCCACTTGTATGTGTAGGGTGGTGTGTTTCTGTCAATGTGCAAATCCAGAGTAATGAGTGTCCTGATTATTGTTGCCTGGATATTGTTGCTCTTGCAACATATTCATCGGATAATAAATTATGTCGTCGTTCATTATCATGCATACACATCATCATTTAGAAATTGGAGTCGTCAAAACTGTGAGCAGGCGACCTGATAGTCCATGTTCCTCCTACCGTACCTCCATCAAAGAAAGGAGCGCCATGGAGTTTTGATTAGTGGGGGCGGGCAATACGATGACACTTCATAAATATGATAAATATATACATCAAGTATATGTCTCAATGGCTTTTCAATGTTTTTACGTACGTATTTAGTATTCATTGCAAAAAAACACAATATTATCAAAAAATGGGTGAAATAATAACTTTTTTGTGCTATGCAATTGAAATTTTTATAGGGTATTAAATTTTTTTCAGGGGAGGGGGATGAGCCCCTACTGGCAAAGGAATTACATATTATCCTTATATTTCTGTCCGCTTCCATAATTATTGCTTTCATACCTCTATAGACAGCATTATTACAGAAACCATCGTTGCAACTAAGAGTATAGCACAGTAGCTTCTTCCTTGATCCTGTAATAAACAGAGAGAGAAAAAAGAAGGAAGAGGGTGTAGATCGAGGCTTACCTCTTGATATAGATAGCCCCCCGCAGATCAGCAATATGATGTTCTCCTCTTGTTCTCCCGGTTTTTCCTCCTCCAAATCACTACGCCGTAGAGGCCTCCTGCAAGAAGTAGCAGGCAAGTAACAAAAAGTGAGTGACAATGTGGCTCTTCCACCACGGATCGTGGTGGCTTTCATGGAAGCCTTGGAACGGGGCATCTGCGAGGTCCAGGTGGTGGACGCCTCTGAAACGGGCACTTGTGAACTCCATTGAGCGATTTGATCTTTCCGCCCTAAGAAATGTTGGTAGAAGAGGTTTGCACTCGCGTTTGACCGATGTGATGGTTAATCGGGCGCCACCAACAATTCTCAGGGTGCATTATATTCCTCGTATACGTATTATATTCCTACGGCCGATGTGATGGTTAATTCCTGCAAAAGACAAATCGCATTATATTCCTCGTATACGCATGTGATCGATGTGATGGTTAATCGGGCGCCAGGCCCTAGGCCCTACTGCCCCTTTTGTTCTGCCAATGGCGCCATTATTGTTCTCAAACACATGTAACAACGCGTGTAACTTTTTACGCTATGCAATTGAAATTTTTATAGGGTATTAAAAAAATCTACGTGCAAAACACTCTAGGTAGTTTGGGTCAACGGGTAATCTCCCAAAACGACCATGGATTGTCAACAAGATGTATTAAAGTGGAAAGCACCAAATGAATATTGGCATCGTGAATTCAAGTACCTCAAAAGCAAGTCTTGGAGATAAAGTTGGTATAAACCATGATGGATCAAGATATATATCCCAATCGTCAAATACACCCTCATCAGCTTTACTGATGGAATTACATAGATAAGCAATAATGAGTACTCTTCAATCCCCTAGTGACTGAAGTATAGTATAGTGCTCAGTTTTAACAAGGCCGAGAATTCGGGTGATCGAACGAACAATTGGCGGTTTCTCAGCCACCGCGTGGAGCAGCTCAAAAAAAACTGAAGTTTATGAACTATCTTTTGAGGTGCTCTCGCTACTCTATTTTTTTCCTGGAGTAGAGTTTACAGAGCTCCACTTATTTAGCTGAAAAACGTGAAGCGAACATAAGCAGTGGACATATAAGGCTTTGATAGTTTGATCGGACAAGGTAGCAGGGCGAGCATACGTGTTGCTGGGTAGTTTGGGTCATGGAGTGCCCAATCAAACTGACCCAACATACGAAATACTCTAGAAATCGGTCTTTGTAAACATGAAACCCGGCATATAGGAACCGAGAACCGAAATCTTGGGCTGTTTGATCTCGGTGTTTTGTCCACCCTGTTGGAATGTGATGGGTTCGGCTAATTCCGAACTTAATTACGAGATTAATTAAACGTTAAGTTTTTTTGTCCACCCACTCGTCATTAATATCCAACTAAATAAGAACTGCCGTGATCGGCGGCAACCCTTAGAATTCTAAGGGTTCGGCCCCCTGGCCCACAGTGCGATTATAAATAAGAGAAGTACCTCTGACGTTATTATTCTCTCTAATCCATGTGACTATTCATATAACCGGTCAATTAGGCGCTGGAGGGTTTAGGAAGGCCGTCTACCCACGTCCAGGTACTGTTGCAGATCTACATCGCGTTCTTCACCAACTAAGAGCATCAAGCCCCAAATCGGGTGAAGATTAAGATCTACTTCATCTACATCAACTTTTACATCAAGCACGGAGGCATAGATGGCATCTACGGACTCCGGTTAGTTACTAAGATCTATTCCGCATAAGTTTGAGTTAGTGATCATGCTTAGGCTAAGATTAAGATCCTATTATGTCTAAGTTTTATTTCAACAATTGGTATCAGATCCTGCTTATGAGCTTGTAGGCCTACACCATTCAGTTTACTTCCCAAAATACTTATGTTTATTCACCACTACTAATAAGTTCATATTTTAGTTTTATAAGTTTTGGAGTAACTTAAGTACGCGTGGAATATTTTCCCTAAGAATTTAAGCATGACCTGTTAATACTTCTAAGCAACTTAACTATTGTTTGCTCACTAAGATTTATGAGTTTTCCTGTGTCCTGAGTAATTATGGATATTAGGGTTTTTGGCCAGGTATTTATATCCATGATCTTTTATCTGGATAAATCCTAACCGTCCGTCGAGTTCAATAAGATCATCCCAGCTACTAAGTTTTTCTTAAGGGGGCCATTTTATTGAATTTTTTAAGGGGAGAACTAGCTAGGCTGACTCGGCCATGAGCAGATGGTGCCCTGGCACAGTACTTTTGGGCTACTGTTAGGCCTATTCTTCAAAGGTCAAACTAAAATTTAATTTTTAAAATAAGTTTCCTTTGCTATTCAATATAAGTGTAGTATTTAAGTGTTTAATTAAGTATTAAGCTTTTAATGGCCTCATTATGTTTAATTTTTAGCTTAAGTTTATTCCTAGCAACTTAGATATTGATTTATTGATTTAAGTTTATAAATTAAGTTTGTTGCTATATATTCCCATCTCAAATAAGATTTAATTATGCCCTTTTATGATAATTTTTAAGTAAAATTTAAGTATGTTTTGGGAATATGTTGCTGAGAATATTTAAGTTTAAGAAATTTTTCTTTAGTGGAATTTACTTGGTTAATTTTTGTGTACTTTTTGAATAAGTTCTAAGTCTCAGTTTTAGCTTCAGTTCCAGTATTAATTTATGTTTTCACGAGCATTTTATGCCGTAAGATTAAGTTTTGCTTAAGTTTGCATTCAATTATAAGTATTTATATATACATATATATCCACCACTGTATAATAAGATGGTCTCTGGTTAAATTGAACCAACGAGAAGTTTGATTGGAGATTACTCATAATTAATTTCTGACCAACATTGACTTTAATTACGAGTTATTAAGATGGATTTTGTTTTGTTTTCTGCCCAACGGCGATGCAAATTAAAGTCCTTAAGCATGTCGTTAATTCTGACCATCATTGATTTAATTGCATGCTTTAAGTACATCTTATATACAGCTTACTAATTGAGACATTATTTTGCTTCAAAATTTTCAGTAAATTATGCATACTATATAAGTAAAATAGAACCCCTAAGTTGCATTAATTTTTTTACTTGGAATAATCAGGTGCTTGCCATTCTCAAGGAGCTGGACCTTGATTATGCGCTTAATGAGGAAAAACCACATGCTGCTCTCCTATTTATGAGTACTATGATGAGAGGATGAAGGAGTACATCCCAAAATTAGAAAAATGGGAGAAATCCGACAACGTTGCTAAAATGATAATAAGATGCTCGCTCTCAGTTAACATGATGAGGAGATTTCTTTCTAATGAAAACAACACCGAGGGATTAAGTGCTGAGGAGCTTCACAACTCCATTAAAGCACACTTTAGAAAGGTTTTCCTCTTTGATAACTTACTTAATTCCTGTTATGATGGGATAAGTGGTCTGGGTAATCACGTTAAAAGCTTGTTTGATTTGGCTTATGAGTTGAAGGCACTTGGATTAGATGTGTCTAATGAGTTTATGGTAAATTACCTTATGAATTCTATGCTAGAAAACCATAACAAACATGCTCGCAATGATAAGTTTCCAATAGTCTGCAAATTTTGCAAGTTACCAAATTGATGATAAGTATAAGAATGGCTTCGAAAGACAGGTAACTTAAGTTGTCTCATAAGTTTTACTTAAGATATTTCCCCAACATATGATGGATTAACTAAGGTGCAATAATGCATATCTTAACTTCTCCTCAGGTCTTGCTAAAACAGGGGAGCAAGGGGAGCAAAGTCTAAGGAGCCATTGATGGAATAAAGATGAAGTCGAGCCTTGGAGCTTCGTATTAGATTAGTTTTAAACTTAGTTCTTAATGATGCTTATGTCATTTTAGTATGAGATACTTTGTATTTTGAACAAATGTTCTTGAGTTTGGAGTTTATGAATACATCAAATTTATTCCATCATGATTTATATTATTAATTAGCAAATAGATTTATTTACGAGAATATGAGTTTCCTTTATGTTAGTTTTATCTTTAAGTTAATCATTAGTCAAGATGATGAGACCTTGTCAAAATTGTGTCACTATTGTTTAAGCCACATTTTAAAGGGGAGAATGGACTGTCTCATCAGAAAAGGGATGCTCTATTCAAATAAAATTATAAAGCATGGGACTTGAGAAATAAAAGAAAATTATACTAATTTTGTCCCTCGGCCCAACATTAGTCTCTAATTGAAGTATGACTTGCTTTCACTATTTCTGGCCAAAGCTGATTAGCGTTTACATGTTCACCAAGTTTCTTGTTCTAGTTTATTCTGGCCAATGTTGATTAGACTAGGTCATAGAGTTTGTTTTTTAGACTTATATGTCTTATGTTTGTCATTCTGGCCAACGCTGATTGACGAATATTTGACCATAAAAGTTTTACTAGACAAAACCTCAGCAAGACATAAGTACAGTCTAGCTAAGGATAAGAAATGAGATTCTAAGTAAATGAGCTGTCCACATGTCACCCTGATTATGTTCCTAGAGAACACAGAAATTAGTGGGAGCAAAGTCCAAGGGATTGTGTTTCTACTATTTCTACTGTTTCACCAAGTTGTTAAGATATGATGTGTTCCTAGAGATTGCAAAAATCAATGGGAGTTAGTGGGAGTTCACAAAGGAGGAAGATTAAATATTGGAGAGATACGATTTTCTATATCAATGACTCAAGAAGACATAAATATTATAGTTTCTATTGTGGATTTTTAAGAGTCAATTAGTAAGCCACAACAGATATATGTAGCAACCATTAGTTGATAAGTAGGCACATAAGTAAACCTCTATTGTTATTAATCTGCTTGTGATCCATGATAAATCTATAAGATGATTACATCAGAAGAGGAATTTTGTTATTCTAAACTAAGCAATTTTATGAGCTTAGGTCCATAAGTATATATAAAGTGTGGGTGTTAATAAGTTTCATGATGAAGTCAAACCAGTAGGCTATAAAATGGTCTACAATTTTCAGCGTGACTTCAAAGGGAGTTTTAAAAGATTTAAACTAAGAACATAGCCCACTATGATTTATAATTTCATTAAGTGGACAATTATATTTATAAAAAAAGGGTGGAAAAGTTTATTGTCCTAATACTCTACATGGGTGAAGTTGAGTTACGTGGCAATAGGAATGTCACAAAAGAGTTTTCAACTCACCAAAATTTTTAATATGATATATTTTGGTGGAGCCTCTAAGTTTTTGGCTATTAAAATACACCAATACAAGACCAATTGAGTATTAGGACTATCACAAAAGGCATATCAAATAAATGCTTAAGTGATAGAGTTGAATAAGTAATACCACGCCTGTCTATTTGCACAGTGAAATTGCACAACACAGTAAGATTAATTATCCTAAATAATTCTAAGAATAAGTTAGTAACAGTTGAAGATGAAGATGTTTCATATGCTTCGGCTGTCATTAACTTTAAGAATGCTCAAGTCAATACTAGTCTAGACTAGGCATCGGAATACTTGGCAAAAATATTAGTTTATTAATCCAGAATAGGTCCACTAGAAGGTGCTAAAGAATTTTAAGTTATTGACGAGGCACCAAAAGAATCATCATGTCACTTATAAGAATTAAGAATGAGTCGATTGCCAATTTTCTTGAATATGTATAAGAAAGTACACAATTAGATTATACCAACTCTTGCAGAAAAGAATAGTTTTATTGAAAGCTCCAAATATAATTAGTTTTTAAGATGAGCTCAATTAGTTGCATGAATACGACAGGCCATGGGGCTTAAGAGATATTATCCCAAAAAATGAGTATTAACATACTGCTACATGCCTACAGTTGAGTTGCAGTATTATTTCGAGTAACGACACATCAAATGCAGATGCCAAGTACATTGATTAAATGTTGTAAAAGAAAGTACCCTGGATCAGATTATGAAGCTTGAGAAAATTAAGAACTAAGTTGATTCTAGCATATTTGATTATTTGAGGCTTAACACTTATCCCATTTATGAGCACACAAATCAATTTGGGTTTTAGTGCAGAGTCTCTAACTTGATTCCTGGTAATAGGGACATATACTCCCAATAAATAATAAGCGTTCTAACAAGGTATTGAAGTGAACAATGGGTACTGTGGTCCCAATGGCGATTAATGCTGCTGACGACGTATTGTTTTGATCTTGCTGTAGTAATGAGTGTGAACATAAGTATAAGGCGAACATTAGTTACATAATTGCATTAGTCGTTCGATCGAGTGGGAGAATGTTGGAATGTGATCGGTTCGGCTAATCCCAAACTTAATTATGAGATTAATTAAACGTTAAGTTTTTTTTGGTCCACCCATTCGTCATTAATATCCAACTAAATAAGAACTACCGTGATCGACGGCAACCCTTAGAATTTTAAGGGTTCGGCCCCCTGGCCCACAGCGCGATTATAAATAAGAGAAGCACCCCCTGGCATCATTATCCTCTCTAATCCATTTGACTATTCACATAACCGGTCAATTAGGCGCTGGAGGGTATAGGAAGGCCGTCTACCCACGTCCAGGTACTGTTGCAGATCTACATCGCGTTCTTCACCAATTAGGAGCATCAAGCCCCAAATCTGGTGAAGACTAAGATCTACTTCATCTACATTAACTTCTACATCAAGCACAGAGGCATATGTGTCATCTACGGACTCTGGTTAGACACTAAGATCTATTCCGCATAAGTTTGAGTTAGTGATCATGCTTAGGCTAAGATTAAGATCATGTTATGTCTAAGTTTTATTTCAACACCCCCCCCTACTTTGTGCCTTGAGAACAAAAAAATATATGGAGTGAATGGGACTGTACAAATTAAACCGAACGGATAGTTATTCAAAGTGAATGACTGAGCATAATTAAACGTCGATTTCATCCCGGTACCATTTGTATGCATGCGTGTCATTTTCACGTTGCTTGAGTCACGCGAAAATCGATCAGCGGAGAGGAAATAACTGCACGCATGCAAAGCATTTCTATATACTAACGTGCATGTTACTAATATACAAAAACTTCGAGTTATTACGGATTAAGCCGGGGGGTCCATGCATATCCGCGGGTCAAAAAAAAAAAAAATATATATATATATATATATATATATATATATATATATATATATATATATATATATATATATATATATATATATATATATATATATATATATACACACACAACAACAACAACGACGAAACAATGAAATGAACGTGACACTTTGCTGCCAAATTAATTTCTTTTTTTTTTTGCGAAAATGTAACGTGACAGTATGGTTGTTGATACCGTCCTCACTAACAGGTGTGTTAAGTGTCTAATCTCAGCAATTAGTAGGCCTGTGATCCTGGCAATTAGCTTTTAATTGTCATCGTACGGCCGCCGTTAGGAGGAGGACATGCACGTCCGGGAAATTACGTGCCTTATTGTGTTATTTTTTTTGTCGGTGCAAAAATGTCAAACAATGTCGTATCATTATGGATGAAAACGGTACGGATATTTATTCGACCGTCCGTTCGACCGAACAAATATGAACACTTATCTGGATAGTTACTCGGATATCCGTAATTTTTTTCGGATACGGATACTAAAATGGATATCTTAGGCGGATATCAAATACGGATGTAATATCATCGATATCCGGCGGATATCGGATAATCCGGATAAGTATCGGATATATCCGGATATTTAAAAACGGATATTATCCGGATATTATTCAAACGACCTTGGATGGAGAAATGATCAAAATAAAAATTGTAGATCTCAAAAAGTTATGAAACTTTGTTGTTTACAACTTTTTCGTTTGAAATCATTTAGTGCTTCAAAATTTAAACCGTCCAAACTTTCTCAAATGGAAAACTAGTTTATAGACGTCAAAATTTAAAAATCACAAATTTGAACCATCCAAACTATCTCAAATGAAAAGTTGACCAAAACAACAATTGTAGATCTTGATGAATTGAACAAACTTGGTATTCAAAACTTTTCAATTTGAAGTCATTTAGAGTTCATAATACTAGAGTCAAAGTGTTGTTTTTTCATTTGACCAAATTTGACTTGGTCAAACTTGCTCAAATGAGACACTAAATGACCTCAGATGAAAAAACTCTAAATACCAAGTTTGATCATCTCAGCAAGATCTACAATTGTTACATAGCTCATTTTCCCATTTAAGAAAGTTTTATCAAACACGAGTCACAAATTCTTGAATCTCATACAGACTTTCTGAAACTATGTCACACACTTGTGAAATTTGAACTATATTTTGTTCAAACTTTCTCAAATGAAAAAATGTCCTATATAAGGATTGTAGATCTTGATGATATGAACAAATTTGGTATTCAAAACTTTTCAATTTGAGACAATCTAGGGTTCCGAAAACTAGTTTGTAAACATCGAAATTTAAAAATCACAAATTTGAACCGTCCAAACTATCTCAAATGGAAAGTTGACCAAAACAACAATTGTATATCTTGATGAGTTAAACAAACTTGGTATTCAAAACTTTTCAATTTGAAGTCATTTAGAGTTCATAATATTAGAGTCAAAGTGTTGTTTTTTCATTTGACCAAATTTGACTTGGTCAAACTTGCTCAAATGAGACACTAAATGACCTCAGATGAAAAAACTCTGAATACCAAGTTTGATCATCTCAGCAAGATATACAAATGTTACATAGCTCATTTTCCCATTTGAGAAAGTTTTATCAAACACTAGTCACAAATTCTTGAATCTCATATAGACTTTCTGAAACTATGTCACACACTTGTGAAATTTGAACTACATTTTATTCAAACTTTCTCAAATGAAAAAATAGCCTATATAAGGATTGTAGATCTTGATGATCTGAACAAACTTGGTATTCAAAACTTTTCAATTTGAGACAATTTAGGGTTCCAAAAACTAGTTTGTAAGCATCGAAATTTAAAAATCACAAATTTGAACCGTTCAAACTATCTCAAATGGAAAGTTGACCAAAATAAGAATTGTAGATCTTGATGAGTTGAACAAACTTGGTATTCAAAACTTTTCAATTTGAAGTCATTTAGAGTTCATAATACTAGAGTCAAAGTGTTGTTTTTTCATTTGACCAAATTTGACTTGGTCAAACTTGCTCAAATGAGACACTAAATGACCTTAGATGAAAAAACTCTGAATACCAAGTTTGATCATCTCAACAAGATCTACAATTGTTACATAGCTCATTTTCCCATTTGAGAAAGTTTTATCAAACACTAGTCACAAATTCTTGAATCTCATACAGACTTTCTAAAACTATGTCACACACTTGTGAAATTTGAACTACATTTTGTTCAAACTTTCTCAAATGAAAAAATGGCCTATATAAGGATTGTAGATCTTGAATCCATGACCATGACTCCATGAGACCCATGAAGCCATGAGCTTGGCTATTTCTACTCATGCCGCGAAGATTGGTGCTTGTATGATGTTTGATGTATGATGTATCTGTATCTTTATCTTATTTGTTGCTTTACTCTTTAGTCTTTCGGCTTAATCTAGATGGATTATGGACTCATAGAGTGGTGTAATGGTTTGCGCACGTATGATATATATATATATATATATGTGCTGCTTTTACTCAATATCCGAATAGATATTTGTATCTGACCTTCTCCGAATCCGATTCATACCGTATTCGATACTTATTATTCGTATCTGTAACCGAGTCAATCCATATTCGTATATGTATCCGAACGCTATCCATGTCCGAATCCGAATCCGAACAGAAATATGAAAACAAATATAATATGAGTGATATCCGTTCGTATCCGATCCGTTTTCATCCCTACATATCATGCATGGATCGTCCCATCACGCAATTATACTAAGGATTTAGGAACCACCTTTATATGTAAGCTACTCTTCTTCCTTTTAATTTGCTTCGAGTTCCAGAAATGTAATAATCTGATTTGAAGGGACCCTTAATTGCACGCAATCATATATATCTTTATAGCTTCAGATGACAAGAGACCAAGAGGCCTAATTAAATCCCACTTTTCAGTCTTAGTATATGGTCCGCACAAATAACATATACGGAGTATACTCCATGTACACTACGTGAAAAACGATTTATAGCAACGGAATAAATTTTTTTAGGGGCGGTTGGTGATAGAGCCGCCCCTACAGTGGCGTGCTCATAAGCCACGAGACCAGCCTCCCCTACAAATGGCACAGCAGGGGCGGCTGGTGATACGAGCCGCCCCTACAAATAGATCGGATTTGTAGAGGCGGCTTATTCACCGGTCGCCCCCAGTGTTTCTATTTGTAGGGGCGGCTGGTGATTGAGCCGCCCCTACAAATGTCTCGCGTACAGTCAGTCACCCCAAAATATCTACTCTCCTCTCTCTCGGGACCCTCTCTCTCTCTCCGTCTTTCCCTTCCCCTCCCTCTCTCTCGCCCTCGCTCCCGATGGCCGTGGCTCATCACCCGCCCACACGGCGTGGCAGCGCCCCCCCCCCCCCCCCCCGGCCGACGCAGAGCTCTAGACCCCGCGGCTCGTAGTGTTGCACTTGTTCTCCTCTCCAAATCGACTTTTTTCCTTTTCTTTGTGATTTTCGGAGCTATTTAAGGGGGTTTTCGATTCGTCGATTTGAGATCAAATCTGTTCGTTCTTTTTGCGTTGATTCGTGCTATGACATGATTTGAAGCTATCCTATGAGTTTATTTGATTGAATCGACTCGAGCACGGAGAAATCAATGATTTTCGTTTTGGGGGACTTTTACGTGTTCTTGACTCGATCTGAAATTTCCCGGAGATTGGGCGAAATTGGGCGATGATCTCTTGGAGTATCCTCACTAACCCACTTGTGATGGCTTTGTGCAAAGTTAGGGATCGAATCCTTTTGATTTGGTTGGGTTTTAAATCGATTCCTATGGTTGAAATTTTGTTTTTTTCGTTTCGATGCAGTTGGTTCTCCGTTAAATCGCATCGGGACCCTATGAAGATGATCGAGGTGGTCTTTGAGCGACCGCTTGGGGAAGAAGGTGCGGGCCAAGTGCAACGAGGGGCGACATCATCGGCGACCTCAAGAAGCTGGTGGCGGCTTGCAGACGAGGACATGCCCGACAAGATCCGAAGTGGTACAACATCTACAAGGACCACATCACCCTCAAGGACTAGGCCTCGAGCTCTACTACAACCACCGCCGCCCCTTCCTCGTTGTCGGTACTTACTAGCAATGACTTGGTTTCCTCTCGAGTTCGAATTCCGCTCAGCTCCCTTCGATTCGATTCGGTTCATCGCGCTTTGCTTTCACCGGGAGTAAGCTTAATTGGCCGAGGAAGATTTTGATTACAGGTGCCCTGACGTTGATTTGATTCGAATGTGTGCAATTCGACACCTTGTCTGACCGCCAATGATTAGGAGGGAGGGATTCGTTTTGAGGACCGATGATGTATCAATTCGTCTACTAGCTGTCCGCTTCACGGCTTTTAGTACTCAAGAGTAAGTATTTGATCTTTCGGTTCGATCTTACTGCATTTTAATTGCAAATTCCCATTCGGTTGGGCATAGATATTTTAAGATAGAGGAACCATATTCATGGTGCAAGCTAAAGTCTAGGAAATGCACAAAGAGTTAGTTGATGCGTATTGGGTACTCAAGAGTCTGAATATAAGGGCAAGCTAAAGAAATTAGGAAATATGATCCCTTAAGACTAAAAGTAACTTCACTTAAGCTAAATAACTGTCCCACTCATCGATTTGCTACAGATGTTGCAAGTCTGTACCTACTCATCGATTTGCTTCGACCCCAATTACTCAGGTACTTCTAATCTTGGGCCCGTTCACGGTGGTCGAACTTTATTTGGCCCATTTGAAAAACACTGTTCCGGCTGAATTGTTGTGAGAGAAAAACACTGTTCCGGCTGAAAAAACAAGCCGAACAAGCCAAATTTAAGACAAGCGAACGGGGCCTTGGACTTGGATTCTTAGACAGCCTGGATTAAATTCATGTGTGCTATGGCTAGTGCTTTAGTGCTGCTGCAAACCTTCATAGTTGGTGCACTGTCTTTTTGCTGTGTTGTTTTACAGTGTCACCTAGCACTATCTTTTTGCTGTGTTGCTTTACAGTTGCATTTTATCTTCATGGTGGTTAACTGGTTATTTGTGGCAGGGGAGACAAATCCATTGAGTTGGGCAGTGAGGACGAGGGCTGCAAAGTGGTGTGCAATATATATCACGGCCTATTGATAATTGCAGATGGGCAAGTACCATGTTAACTCTTTTTGCAAGTAATTTGATTGCTGTGTACGTTAGTCTGCAGACCCTAAAATTTTATTTGATATTTATGTTGGACTAATCGTTTTGTTCCAGTGGACCTGTAACCTACATGTTCTACTTAGTGAACTGGTTTCTTCCTTGCAGCATTTTCCAGTATGAGGAGTAATGATGATCAAGCAACTGTTCCTTTGGAAGAAGATGAGTCGGGAACATCTGAGGTTTCCTTCTTTTCTTATCTGTTGTAGTGATTTAGTTTGGAACATTCATAGAATTATGTTGTTGAATGTGGCGCACTGTTTTGCCATGATTTTTATAACTGATTGCATTGTTGTTCATGATGTTCAGCAGAATGTACTTTATAGTTTATTTAAAATAGAATGTTGGATCACCAATGTATTGCCTGCCTGCGAATTTTCTCTTGTTGTCTAGGAAAATTTAAGCTACATGTTATTGGAAGTAAGTAGGTTTGTTGATTTTATGGCGTACTGGTTGTCAGTGATTTCTTTTCAGATGACTTTACTATTATTCTGTAATGGTTTGGTAGATGTAGTTTTTTCCATCTAGTTTCATCTTTTGCATTATCAATTCTGTCATTATAGCAACCATGTTTGATTGCACTGCCTAACATAATCCTTCCCAAAATCCATTTGCACAAACTGCTTTTAAAACTGTTAGCTAGTTTAAACCCTATTGGCTTATTCCTAGCAATGGAAGTGATTGAGATCTCTTCTGACATGGCACGAAGTATTGCCTCAGGGGCGGGCTCTTGGTCTCTAGGTTAGAGTTTTACATTCTTAATTTCCTTTCCCACTTAGGTGGACTAACTCTTACCATAACGTGGTATTAGAAAATTGTCCAACTCATGTGTACTTCCTTTTCAGGGCAATCTGAAAGTTCTCATATTGCAGGGCCTCGGTCTTAGTGGTCACCATGATGAAGAAAGTTATCTTGTGCTATATAGTTGTGTGAGAGAGAGGCAAGTGGGTCTGATACTTTTGTTTGCTTTAAGATATATTGTGTTGCTGCACTGTGAGCCATCCATCGAGATGGCTCTTTGTTAATTCGGTTGAGAGTGGGTCGAATACTTTGGTTTGTTTTTGTATACTTCTGAGTAGTTGTACTGTGGGCATAAAAAATATATGTTCCGGTCGAATTTGAATTGTAAATTTAATTTTTTTGGCGTGAAAATGATTTATAGGGGCGGTTGGTACTGTAGCCGCCCCTACAAATCGATTTGTAGGGGCGGCTGGTGTTCCTAGACCGCCCCTATAAATCGATTTGTATGGGCGGCTACAGTACCAACCGCCCCTACAAATCGATTTATAGGGACGGTCTGGGAACCGCCCCTACAAATACATGATTTGTAGAGACCCTTGCGTAGGGGCGGCTGGGCAAACCGCTCCTACAAATGGTCTACAACCGCCCCTAAAAACCCTTTTTGACGTAGTGGTAGCTAGCTAGCGTTTCTCTCTACAATAATTAGTATTTTCATAAATAATTTTGTTCCCTTGTTTGGTTTTATTGGTTCTTTCTGATCCATGCGCCCCATTGCATTTACTCGCATGAACTCCATGTAGCTATTCTCGGTGAATTTATTGGCTTAAAGCTATATCTTTCTCATCTTCTTTTACCCCACCACTACTATCCGTGGCCGTGCTTATTCTACTGGTGCAAAATCAAGGTAGGTTTTATTTTTAACTCCATTCTCTAAAACTATTGTCAAGTCTCTCACAAATTGTGTCCGTTAACCCTCTTTTGAATTTAATTTTATATCACATTGTACCGTTGGAGATGTGCTAATTTCAGGCCTGCTACTCTACTACATTGTTGTAAGTTATATATAATGTATCCCATTTATTTCAACTGGTGATAACCTTCTTTCAGGGAAACCCTAGTGATGTCCGCTTCTCTGCTATGAACTTCTCAGGCATTTGTATCGGAGAATAGATGGAACAATTACTCGTAGGGTATCAGAAGCCAATATGTTTTTCATGACATGGTCATAATATGGCCACAAGAATCCATTTCTCCCCTAGGTCAGTGTCATGAAAGACATGCATTGATCCACGATATTTGTAATCAACACATTCTGTTTTCTTCTTTCTCATTCATTCATGCCATTGGAGATGTAAAACTTTCTTGCCACACAAACGCTAGGAAAAAATGACTTCCTGAGCTTAGAGCAGTGATGAGAGGGCATATTGAGATGGCGAGGCATGGTGGAGGAGAAAGAAGTGGCATGTGGTTCTGATGTTCGATGATCTTTTGTAGGCATGCTAAATACTTTGGTGTCCAGGTTGGATAGTTGGTGTGCATGCTCGTAATCTCTCCTATAATGCTCATATTGTTTCCTTGATTTTTATTACTATGTGGCAAAATCCAGTTAGACGGAACGATGATTGAATTATACGCTTTGCTATCTCTTTCTATGCATATTATGTTTATATTGGAGTATTTATTTTTTTCCTATATCTTTTGATAAATCTAGATCACTATAATATAGATTAGTATGATAATGTGATACTTTTACTTATTAAAATATGTTATTTTTAGGTATCTTTTCCATTGTATAGAAATTGTTATTGTTTTTCCATTGTATAGCAAACTGTTAAGTTTTTATTACTTATTTTGCCTTTAGTAATTCCTGCTAATATAGAAATAAAATTGTTTTTATTCTCTTAAATTTATTTTCTACTAATTGTATTAGGTATGGCTTTTTTGGTCAATCTAAGCCATTAAATTATGATAAAATCTAAGGACATTGGAGCTTTTCTTTTTTTTCTTTTTGATTAATCTCGTAGTTGTATTAGGCATTGACACTTTGATTTGATCTGACATCTTAGATCCTCATAAAATCCAATGATGTGGGTCGTTTCTTCCTTTCTGTTTTCTAATTAATCTCATAATTATATTGGGCATAGACTCTTTGATTTAATCTAAGCCATTAGATCATAAAAAATCCACGATATAAGTTCTTTTATTTTTTCTCTGAATATAATATTTCAATTGTATTAGAGCATGCTTCTTTGGATTAATCTAGATTGTTAGATCATCATAAAATCAAATGGTGTAGAGTCTTTTCTTTTTCATAATTAATCTCATAACTTTTAGACCCTCTCGATGAATATATATGGAGATCCTTTTACACACTTGTATATATATAATAATAGATTTACTAGTTTAAAAATTTACTAGTCTCGGTGTAGAATATAGGCCCGTTCGCTTCGCTGAAAAAATAAGCCGAAACACTATTCTGGCTGATTTGTTGTGAGGGAAAACACTGTTCCGGCTAAAAAAACTAAGCTGAAAAGTACGGATTATAAGAGAAACGAACAGGACCTATAGCTAGTTTATACTTTTTCAAACAGGTAAGGGCTTATTTGGTCTGTGGCCAAAATTTGCCATGCCACCGATTGGACATGCCACATTTTTTTAGGCTACCGTTTGGTTCTAGTTCATAATTGTGGCTTGCCACACTTCTTACCCACCTGTCATTGCATCAATGAATCTTTTTTGTTGCCAAATCTATCATACCTATCTAAGGTGTGGTGAATAGTATATTATTAGCTACAAATTGAGTAAAGTTTAGCAAAGAAGTGTGGCAATGTGTGGTTATTATCAAACACGCCCTATAAAGGTCACATTGATTATTAACCGCGTCTCTGTTGGGGTGACGCGGTGCCTACCAAATTTAGTTGCACGCATAACCAAATAATTAAAACATGTATGCACTTTGCAGTTTGCACCCTGCCAATGCCCAATTGCATTTGCATGCAACCAAATTAAACCATACCAGACGTGGATAGTCGAGAGGGGTATTTTTGTCGTTTCAAGGCTCAAATAAACACCCCTAGCTAGTTGGAAGTAGGAACTCATGAATAGCGCGTTCTGCTAAATTGTGGGATAAATATGATTTTGAATACTAAAACTAGGTTGAAGGGAGTACAGTTAAACATATACTCTACCTATGGAGCATGATCATAGCAAAAACAGTAGTAACGTGTGTTAATAACACAGCACATGCATGCAAATGTACAATGCAAATTACCAATTTGTGTCTCTGCAGAGCGAGAGTGCCATTGCTGGTGCGCAATTTAATGAAGTTCACGAGATTGATATGGAGCACTAGCTGCTATAGTGCACCTCGCCAGTTATTAATAAGAGGCGGAAATGGTGGCTATAGCTAGTTAGATGCAAAGAAATCGTGCCTACTAGCTCTGTAGTACATCAGTAGGTGCATACACTACACTGTTTGTAACTTTATTATACTAGTACCATACAGCATGCAATCTAACCATACGTGTACGTATCCATCAATTCAATCAATGTTGACGTTTGGTACGTGCATGATATGCATCATGCATGTATGACGGTGCGATCTGATCGATCACGCGTAGTTAATTAATACAAAGCAGCAGAAAGAAAGAAAAAGAAGTGTGATCAGATCACTATAGATGATGAAGACACTACTGGATTCAGGAACCCGGCAAAGGCTACTTTGCACTCGGCAAAGCCTTTGCCGGGTGCAGCACTCGGCAAAGAGCCTCCGGCAAAAAGTTAGTCGGTAAAGATTTCTTTGTCGGGTGCTTTTTATCGGGCACCCGGCAAAGACTTTGCCGAGTGCAAACCCGGCACCCGGCAAAGAAAAGTGGTCGTTACGGCGCCGGCTCCGTCATCCCTTGCTTTGCGGGGTGCCATGTCAGAGGCACCAGGCAAATATTTTTTAATTTTTTTTTCAAATTTTCTTTGCCGGGTGCCGTGCCGGGGAGGCACCCAGCAAAGATTTTTTTTTTTTTATAATTTCTTTGTCGGGTGTCGCACCGCGGGGGCACCCGGCAAAGAGTTTTTTTATTTTTTTCGTAATTTATTTGCCGGGTGCCAGATCATGGGGCACCCGACAAAGTCCCACAAAAACTTTTGCGGGTATACTGGTTCTGCACTACTCGCAAAAGCGAATTTCGAAGGAATTCCCGGCTTTGCCGAAAGTGCTGTGGTGAAGGCACCAACAAAGCCTCAAAAATTAATTTTTTTTATTTTGTTTTTTGATTCTATAATCACAAACACAGCATATAAAAGATATATATCACATCTGAAGCATCACAAAGACAATATAGCACATATATATCACATCCATCTCATCACAAACTCAATCCCACACATATATATCACATCGCGAATACAATACCTCACATACACGACATCACAAACATAATAGGTCCAATTACCATCGAAACAAGTCGATAATGCATCACATGTCCATCAAGCGGTGAAAAAGAGATACAAACTAAAGGTGGGGAGGAAACTGAGTGCCTGGTGAAGGAAACTCGGCACCGCCTGCTTGCGCCTGAGATGGGTTATTCGAACCCGCCGATGAAGGCTGCATAAAGGACAAGAGATTCAGGCGCTTAAAGTGGGTCATCTAATGAAAGCACTAGTCAAAGCAATATGGATTCATACTCATTGGACTAGCTACAACTGGCGGTGGCGCTGGAGCGAACATCGGCACAGGTACACCGTTCACTTGCCCAAAGTTCTGCAGGAACATCGTAATCTCCGCCAGCTGCTTGGCCTGTCTCTCCCGCTCGGCCCGCTCGGCTTGTCTTTCCCGCTCGGTCACCTCGGTCCTCGTCGCCAGGTCCCGCAGCTCCTGAGCCATCCTCTCGTTCTCGACCTGCAATATTTCAATCGAATGTTTTAGTAATGTAAAGGTAACTAAGTTATGTAAAGATCAATGTACGAAGAGTTAAACTGAACTAACCTGGAGCGCGTCGACCCGCTGCTATGAAGGGGACGGCCATTGGCGTATGGCCAGGCCTCCGCTCGGGGTACTTGCTCGGATCTAGGAGAGGGAGGAAACAGAGCCGGACTCGAGGGTGCCATCGCCAAGCCAGTAACGCCATGCTTCTTGCCCTGTCCGATCCTCATGACAGTCGTGCCATCAATGTCGTCGGTGCTCGGATCCCAGTCTGGCCCCTGGACCGACCTTGCCTCCGACGCGTAGTTGCTGATGCTGGTGTGGGCGCTCGGGTTGCTGTACGACTCGGGTGGGTCATCCGGGCTGAAGGTGACAGCGGAAGTCGCATTTCCCTTGCGGGTCAGTCCATACGCCATGAACGTGGACAAAGGCTGGCCACCATGCGACGCCGACTGCGAGAAAGACAACAAGATGATTAGAAGAAACATGCAGAATGGAGCGTCAGAATACTAAAATGAATTCACGTACCCAAGCTTGCTTGTTCGCGCCGAGGCTGCGGCTGCCTTGGTGGTGTGTGGGCCTGTCGCCTGCAGAGCCCGCTCCCGGTGGGCTTCATGTTCCTGGATATAACCCTCTATGAACCACCTGTCCACGATCATCTCCCAGCAGTCGACAAAGGACTCGCACCACCATGGAATCATCTACATGTCATAAAGAATTTGAGATGTAAGACGACCAAATGAAAGCTACTTAATCTCAAAACGAATCAGTATTATTCTTCTTCATTTACCTCAAGGAACTGTTCTCGGGTCAGAGGCATCTGTCTTGCCTGTGTCTTGCTGACTTTCTGACCAAGTCGCGTGGCGTAGTACTTGATGATGCAAGTGAGGCGCTCCTCGTAGTGCATGTCGCTGATGCGTTTCCTGGCACTTTTCACCAAGTTCTTCTCCGCCCTCTCCTCCTGTCCCTCTTCACACCTGAAAAAAGTCTGCAGACAGACACAATGTATCAATTCATTATGTCAAAAAGTGTCAAATGAATGCGATGTATTGATCAAAGTTGTGTGAATGAGACTTACCCAGAACTCTCTCCTGACCCGCTCCTGCTTGTCTTCATAATCTACGTCGGGGGCAGATTTGTAGTGGTCCCACGATCTGGCTGGCCCCACAGTCCCCTTGTGCGTGACAATGCCGGGGTAATAGTGCTTGCACACAAGCCCCAAGATGTGGTTGGGGTTGCGTGAGTCACCAGGCGACACAACCTCCCAGCGCCTGCACAAGTCATATATACCAAACATGGCACGAAGGCCAACAACCACATATATACCAAACATGGACACGAAGGCCAACAACCACCAATATATCAAGAGGAGTCATGTACTTTAGTTCTCTTTCCATGCACATGAAAGTATTGAAGTAGTACAACAACAATTACTACTAACCCTACAACTACTACTAACACTACTACTAACAACTACTTAACTACTAACAATGCTAATAGTAAGAACTACTTAACTATTAACAACTACTACTACTAACCACTACTACTTGCTAACTACTACTATTTACTAACCCTACAACTAACACTACTAACTACTAAACTAACACTACAACTAAAACTACTAACTACTACTACTAACACTACAACTAACTACTACTAACACTACTAACTACTACTACTACTACTAACACTACAAGGGTAGGGCTTACCTTGGCGGCAAGAACGGCAAGAGCGAGGGCAGTGGCGGACGGCGGGGATGACTTGAAGCAGTCATGAGGATCAACGGCCGGTCGGAACGGCGCGGGGATCGACGGGCGGTCGGGTCGGCACCTTCCTCTTCTTCCTCCTCCCCCTTCTCTTTCTTCCTCTTCTTCCTCCTCCCCTTCTCTTTTTTCCTCTTCCTCCTCCCCCTTCTTTTTCTTCTTCTTCCTTCCTCCTCCCTTCTTCCACCTACCTCCTCTACTGCTGGCCGGCGGCGGGAGGAGCCCGGCGGCCGGACCACGGGCAGCCGGCCTCGTCGGGGACGACCGGCGAGGTGGGGTTGTGGCGCTGCCATGGGCGCCAGGCTGGGCGCGGTTGCAGGCAGAGGCCCGCCGGCGGGCCGAAGCCGCCACGGGTCGTTGGCGGGGCCGCATGGCCAGCGAGGCCACCGGATTCGGCGGGAGCGCCGCCGACCACCGGGCGAAGCGCAGCGCCGGCGTGGGCGTGCTCATGTGAGGTTGGCCGGCTTGGTGCTGCAGTCTGTGGGTCACGGGATCTGGGGGGCAGAAAGGAGCGGGCGCTGGGCTGAGCGGAATAATGGCGGGGGCGGGCGAGCGCAGTGCTGGGTCGAACCGTCTCTTTGGAATAGGTTAGGGTTGGGACGTGGGCCGGCCTTTTTAGTCATGGGCCTTTGCCGGGTGCCAGGTGACGACACCACCCGGCAAAGAATTTTTTTATTTTTTTTTAAATTTCTTTGCCGGGTGCCCGGGGTGGCACCCGGCAAATTTTTTTTGTTTTTTTACCCCATTTTTTTTGTGGGGACTTGATACAGTAAATATATCCCTATTTCAAGATTTGGGACAATTATGAATTTTTTAACTATATTTCCTTAATTTTTTCCGTTTCATTGAATTTTTTCCGTTTCATGGAATAGTCGAAAAAATTCAATGAAACGGAAAAAATTAAGGAAATATAGTTAAAAAACTCATAATTGTCCCAAATTTTGAAATAGGGATATATTTACTGTAGCAAGTCCCCACAAAAAAAATAGGGTCAAAAAAACATAAAAATAATAATAATTTGCCGGGTGCCAGGTCATGGGGCACCTGGCAAAGAAATTTAAAAAAAATAAAAAAATTCTTTGCCGGGTGCCTAACGGCGTGGCACCCGGCAAAGGCTGACGGCAGCTGGCCGCCGTCAAGCCGGCCACCTTTGCCGGTGGCTATATTTTGCCGAGTGGCCGGCACCTGGCAAAGACCAATTTTTGCCGACGGCTGGAATTTGCCGAGTGCCCGGCACCCGGCAAAGGCTGCTTTGCCGGAGGCCTTTATTTGCCGGGTGCCGCCAGGACTGGCACCCGGTAAAGAATTCCTTTGCCGGGTGCCCGATAAAAAGCACCCGGCAATTTTTTTTTTTCTCCCGGCAAATCAGCCGTTTCCTGTTGTGAGAGCTTCTAACCGACAATGAGGACGCAGATTTTCGCGGTTTAGCACGCGCCATGTCCGTGTCATGCAATCACTGGAGTTTTGCGAAATGTAGCTACGCGCGCGCGCGCCAGAAGTCAACAGTAGTATAATCCATGCACCTGTCAGTTAGATTGGGCTTTTATTGGCATTATTAAGGCATGTAGATTTTCCGGATCTTATATATATATACATTAATTAAACCAGTTCATCATGATGCATGCACGCACGCAAGGACGACGATAATATATATTGCATGCAGCTGCATATGCATAGCGACGTCTAGTATATGCATGCAATGCACGTACAGTTTATTTGTTGGCAGTGGCACGATACGTACTTTCAGTACGGACTACGCACTCCATAGTCCATATATTATTGCCTGATCCCTGTGGAGAAGTGAAAGCAAGAGTATATATATCATCGACGACAACGGACATGCACGTACGCATTTGCAGGATGCGTGTACATGCATATATATACATGTACGTATACATACAGAATCAGCTGGAAAGGTACGCGTGCGTATATAGGTGTAGGCAACCGACAGATTTTCTGTAGTACGTACTCCGTAGTAGGCATGGAGTCAAGTACTCGATCAATTACGTGCACGTGTAGTACTACGTACGTCGTATATATATGTACATGTATGCCATGCACGATGATATATGCATTCGTAGTACGTGGTTTGTTGGGTATACGTCTCATCACCATAAACACTGTGTGTCGTGTCATAGGTGTATATATATGGCACTAACAACTGCGTACTGCTTGGTCGATCAATTCGAGTAACAAGTCACCAATTAACTGTACGTACAGTCGTTGCTGCATTTCGGTCCGGCCGGTTTCGTCACTGCAATTATGGGCATGTTTGGGATCGCTGCTACTGAGGACTGCGTGGTGCGGTACGCGTACCGCGGCTAACCCGCCGCGATGCGGAAAACACCGATCTAGTTCATTTTTGCGGTGCCCACGCCGTATGCATGCGGTGAAAACAATTGGTTGCACCGCAGGGCGTTTGGCGTGATTCTTCGCTTCTTTTGACCGCCAGCGCACAGGACGCGGTCCCAAATACGCCCTATATTAGCTTCATCACGTCACGTACGGTGAGCTCTGCGTAGGATTGGAGGAGTACATTTTTTAGCTCCTGACGATCCGACGCAGCCATTAATTGGAGGATACATGCATCCAGGAGATGATGAGAGAGATCGAGTAGCTTTTTATTTAACGGTTGTATATAAAGTTTGGTGGCATACACTGGCACATAAATAGGACGACATACTGCATAGTGAAACGAATGGATCAATCTCGGTTGGTGGCTGCCGGCCGGCGCCTGATCTGATCGATCGATCGATATTCGATAATATGTCTCCTGGCCCTCACGTACGTATGCTGATGCATGCACTCGATCGCACAGTTTCAGGGCCACAGACACGGCGAGGCTACGGTGCATGATTCATTGCCAGCTCTGTAGCGTGTACGTATCGTAGCAGCCTAAGATCGGAGCCCGGGCGTAGGCGTGTGGTGGCGTACTAATATATTCTCAGCCGAAAAGTCGGCGTCCAATATTAATCCTAGTGCTGCAGAAGCCAGAACTCACAAGGTACGAGCTCAAAAGATGGCCGGCGGCTTTTGTTCATTGCTTGCATACATAGCATATATATGACTACACCACAAAGCAATCAAACAATTCGGGCCTAAGTTTCTTCTCAAGCATATATACTAGCGCTGTTTGATTATACTGCAACCCTACCAATGCAAGCAGGTCCGTTGACAGCTATAAAAACGTTAACAACATCATGGTACACTCAATTATTTCTAAACCTAGCTATATATGCTAAGCTCTACAACTATTGTTGTATGTATTGCTCATCATATTATTCTATGCCTCGTACCGTACCCATACCTAGCTCTGACTATGGTACACAACTTTACCTGTTCACACACACACCACATGTGGAGGAACATGCATCCATTTTATGACAAGAGCCTACGACCCAACTATAAAGCCCTCCAGCGATCACTCTCCTCAATCGACTCCTCTGCAGCTTCTTCTCACATCTAGCTAAGAAGACCATTTTCCCGTGGTTGCTCTTCGTGAACCGTATACCTACTATAAGCCTATAACTTACTTCTTCCGTGCCTTTTTAACTGTGGTTAAAAAAACCTTACCAAGAAGTCAAACACACTTAACTTTGACATAATATATATACAAAAAAATATTAATATTTATGGTACATATATAATTAGTATCTTAAATCGTTCATTGAATCTATTTTTTATAATAAATTTATTTATAGATATATATATTGCTAATATTTTCTATGCTCCCGTAACCTCCACTCCCGTAGCCACCATCTTCCGCAGCTCAGTGATGAATGGAAATATCAATTAGCATTCCGTACTCTTGCATTTACTTCACGCGGCCGGAATATATAGCTAGATCCGTCACGATATGTGACGTCGTACGTACGAGCTGGTGAGAGATGAGATGGGTCGTCACGTACGTTGGATCATATATTGTTATGTCTTATGTGTATATATTCTTGATGTTCCATGCATGGTCGAGGTCCAAGTATTGAACGGCTTGATTGGATATCATATTTATATCTATCGTCACACACACGTACGCACGTATACGTACAACAAGAAAGAACGACATATACTGAAAGCCTACCTTATATATACTGTGCATGCATCTTTCCAATTAACCTGTTCACATGCATGCATGCATGAATGTGTACGTCGTCCCGTCCAATCCATGCAGTACGTGCGATGGACCGGCCGGTCATGTGTTTATTAAGCAATATTTAAGCAACTACTAGTACTAGTACCAGCTTAGGTCTGGAAACCACCACTATAAATACCGGCTGCCCTCCCTCGTCGTCCTCAGACCAACCCAGCCATTTCCCTTCTTGCACTTGCACATAGCTAACTGCCAACTAACAGCTGGATCACAAGAAGCGATCGAACCAGCAATTTGTTAGCAAAGCATCACATACTTTTTGACGTGGACCAACCATGGTCAACAAGCTCTCCACTTCCCTCCTCGCTGCCTGCTTCGCCGCCGCCGTCCTCCTGGCGCTCGCCGCACCTGCAGTGCTCGCCGGCGACCCCGACATGCTCCAGGACATCTGCGTCGCCGACTACAAATCCCTCCAGGGCCGTAAGTCATCGATCTCCAGTTCTACACACTAGCTATAGCTAGCAACATTGTTTTTCGGTGATCTCTCCAAGTCCACTGTCCACACACTATATATAATAATAACAATGCCTTGCAGCACTGCGGCTGAACGGATTCCCGTGCAAGAGGCCGGAGAACGTGACGGCGAACGACTTCTTCTCCAACGTGCTGGCGACCCCGGGCAACACGGGCAACGCGGTGGGGTCCGCGGTGACGTCGGCGAACGTTGAGAAGCTCCCGGGGCTCAACACGCTGGGCGTGTCGGTGTCGCGCATCGACTACGCGCCGTGGGGCGTGAACCCGCCGCACGTCCACCCGCGCGCCACCGAGGTCATCTTCGTCCTCCAGGGCTCCCTCGACGTCGGCTTCGTCACCACCGCCAACCGCCTCTACGCGAGCACCGTCTGCGCCGGCGAGGTCTTCGTCTTCCCCCGGGGGCTCGTCCACTACCAGAGGAACAATGGCGGCGGCCCCGCCGCGGTGCTCTCCGCCTTCGACAGCCAGCTGCCCGGCACGCAGCCCGTCGCCGAGGCCCTCTTCGGCGCGTCGCCGCCCGTGCCCACCGACGTGCTCGCCAGGAGCTTCCAGATCGACGGAGGACTCGTGGAGGCCATCAAGTCCAAGTTCCCGCCCAAGTAATAGGCCTGTCATGCTCATGCATGCAAGCACCATGCACGTATTATACGCTGGTAATAACGAGTGCGTACTACTTACTCCGATCGCGAGTGTGTGATTTAATTGAAGAATTGTCATGATAGCCATGCATGGCTTCACCGACAGTTCACTGTTGTTGCGTTTCAATTTCTGCGTGAGCCTGTGTAGGGTGGTGTGTTTCTGTCAACGTGCAAATCCAGAGTAATGAGTGTCCTGATTATTGTTGCCTGGATATTGTTGCTCTTGCAACATATTCATCGGATAATAAATTATGTCGTCGTTCATCATCATGCATACACATCATCATCTAGAAATTGGAGTCGTCAAAACTGTGAGCAGGAGACCTGATAGTCCCTGTTCCTCCTACCGTACCTCCATCAAAGAAAGGAGCGCCATGGAGTTTTGATTAGTGGGGGCGGGCAATATGATGACACTTCATAAATATGATAAATATATACATCAAGTATATGTCTCAATGGTTTTTCAATGTTTTTACGTACGTATTTAGTATTCATAGCGAAAAAACACAATATTATCAAAAAATGGGTGAAATAATAACTTTTTTGCGCTATGCAATTGAAATTTTTATAGGGTATTAAATTTTTTTCAGGGGAGGGGGATGAGCCCCTACTGGCAAAGGAATTACATATTATCCTTATATTTCTGTCCGCTTCCATAATTATTGCTTTCATACCTCTATAGACAGCATTATTACAGAAACCATCGTTGCAGCTAAGAGTAGAGCACAGTAGCTTCTTCCTTGATCCTGTAATAAACAGAGAGAGAAAAGAAGGAAGAGGGTGTAGATCGAGGCTTACCTCTTGATATAGATAGCCCCCGCAGATCAGCAATATGATCTTCTCCTCTTGTTCTCCCGGTTTTTCCTCCTCCAAATCACTAGGCCGTAGAGGCCTCCTGCAAGAAGTAGCAGGCAAGTAACAAAAGGTGAGTGACAATGTGGCTCTTCCACCACGGATCGTGGTGGCTTTCATGGAAGCCTTGGAACGGGGCATCTGCAAGGTCCAGGTGGTGGACGCCTCTGAAACAGGCACTTGTGAACTCCATTGCGCGATTTGATCTTTCCGCCCTAAGAAATGTTGGTAGAAGAGGTTTGCACTCGCGTTTGACCGATGTGATGGTTAATCGGGCGAGACCAACAATTCTTAGGGTGCATTATATTCCTCATATACGCATTATATTCATGTGACCGATGTGATGGTTAATTCCTGCAAAAGACAAATCGCATTATATACCTCGTATACGCATGTGACCGATGTGATGGTTAATCGGGCGCCATGCCCCAGGGCCCTACTGCCCCTTTTGTTCTGCCAATGACGCCATTATTGTTCTCACCCCTTTGGTTCTGCCAATGGCGCCATTATTGTTCTCAAACACGTGTAACAACGCGTGTAACTTTTTACGCTATGCAATTGAAATTTTTATAGGGTATTAAAATTTTTTCACTTGGGGGGCATGAGCCGCTACTGCCCCTTTGGTTCTGCCTTGATCCTGTAATGAACAGAGAGAGAGAAAAAAGAATTAGGAAATGGAGGTACAGATCTAGGAGGGAGAGGGTGTAGATTGAGGCTTACCTCTTGATATAGATAGCCCCATCAGCAATAGATCTATTCCTTTTGTTCTCCCGGTTTTTTCCTCCTCCAAATCACTAGGCTGCAGAGGCCTCCTGCAAGTAGCAGGCAGCAAGCTGCAGGTAACAAAAAGTGAGTGACAATGTGGCTCTTCCACCACGGATCGTGGTGGCTTTCGTGGAAGCCTTGAAACGGGGCATCTGCGAGGTACAGGTGGTGGACGCCTCTAAAACGGGCGGTTGTGAACTCCATTGCTCGATTTGATCTTTCCGCGCTGAGAATTGTTGGTAGAAGAGGTTTGCACTCGCGTGTGACCAATGTGATGGTTAATCGGGCGCCACCAAGAATTCTCAGGGCGCATTATATTCCTCGTATACGCATTATATTCATGTGACCGATGTGATGGTTAATTCCTAAAGAGACAAATCGCATTATATTCCTCGTATACGCATGTGACCGATGTGATGGTTGATCCCCTTTGGTTCTGCCAATGTGGCGCCATTATTGTTCTCAAACGCGTGTAACAATGTGGACAACTAGCACATCCTCCGTTTGAAAGTTGGACTCAAGCTAGCAAGAATTAATCCTACAATCACCAAGAGCATGTCGTATTATCGTATGAACTTCCTAGCCCGGCCCTACAAAAAAGATGAATTTGACGCTATATATAACGCCTTGACCTTTTGTCTTTCCATTTTCTTTATGTCTAATAAAAATCACAGTGAAGCTTTTCGCCGTTCCGCAATAAAAAAAATCTTGACCTTTGTCTCTATGAATTGTTTCTTTATGCGTGTATATGCGTGCCCAGCATAGAATTTTGTGTTAGGGATGGGTACAGTTTATTTCATATATTCTTTGTCTGCATAATATCTCTGTTTCTACGTGCAAAACGCTCTAGGTAGTTAGGGTCAACGGGTAATCTCCCAAAACGACTATGGATTGTTAACAAGATGTATTAAAGTGGAAAGCACCAAATGAATATTGGCATCGTGAATTCAAGTACCTCAAAAGCAAGTCTTGGAGATAAAGTTGGTATAAACCATGATGGATATATCCCAATCGTCAAATACACCCTCATCAGTTTTACTGATGGAATTACATAGATAAGCAATAATGAGTACTCTTCAATCCCCTAGTGACTGAAGTATAGTATAGTGCTCAGTTTTAACAAGGCCGAGAATTCGGGTGATCGAACGAACAATTGGCAGTTTCTCGGCCACCGCGTGGAGTAGCTCAAAAAAAATTGGAGTTTATGAAGTATCTTTTGAGGTGCTCTCACTACTTTATTTTTTTTTCTAGAGCAGAGTTTGCAGAGCTCCACTTATTTAGCTGAAAAACGTGGAGCGAACATAAGCAGTGGATATATAAGGCTTTGATAGTTTGATCGCAGCGAGCATATGTGTTGCTGCGTAGTTTGGGTCATCGAGTGCCCAATCAAACTGACCCAACATACGAAATACTCCAGAAATCGGTCTTTGTGAACATGAAACCCGGCATATAGGAACCGAGAACCAAAATCTTGGGCTGTTTGGTCTCGGTTTTTTGTGCATCCTGTTGGAATGTGATCGGTTCGGCCAATCCCGAACTTAATTATGAGATTAATTAAACATTAAGTTTTTTTGTCCACTCACTCGTCATTAATATCCAACTAAATAAGAACTGCCGTGATTGGCGGCAACCCTTAGAATTCTAAGGGTTCGGCCCCCTGGCCCACAGCGCAATTATAAATAAGAGAAGCACCCCTGGCGTCATTATTCTCTCTAATCCATGTGACTATTCACATAACCGGTCAATTAGACACCGGAGGGTCTAGGAAGGTCGTCTACCCACGTCCAGATACTGTTGCAGATCTATATCGCGTTCTTCACCAACTAGGAGCATCAAGCCCCAAATCTGGTGAAGACTAAGATCTACTTCATATACATCAACTTCTACATGAAGCACAGAGGCATAGATGGCATCTACGGACTCTGGTTAGTCACTAAGATCTATTCCGCATAAGTTTGAGTTAGTGATCGTGCTTAGGCTAAGATTAAGATCCTATTATGTCTAAGTTTTATTTCAACACACACCCCCTACTTTGTGCCGTGAGAACAAAAATATATGGCGTGAATGGGACTGTACAAATTAAACCGAACGGATAGTTATTCAAAGTGAATGACTGAGCATAATTAAACGTCGATTTCATCCCGGTACCATTTGTATGCATGCATGTCATTTTCACGTTGCTTGAGTCGCGCGAAAATCGATCAGCAGAGAGGAAATAACTGCACGCATGCAAAGCATTTCTATATACTAGTATATAGTGCCCGTGCTAACGCCACAGCTTCATTTCAGGAATGCACATGAAAACAATAAAACAAATCAAACCAACATATTTTTTAACACGCACATAAACACCATTGCTTACTATCAAGGTAGGCGTTAGGGTATCCAAATCCTGAAAAACAAGATTCTCACAACTTAATAACCTAACATAAAGGCGATGAACAAAAAAACCAGAGATTGCTGTAAGTCATGATATTCAATGATCGAATGACATAAGACATAACATCATAATGTGCCATTGCGCCATCTAGAATAAGCCGTAGATAACTGTCACTTGCATGAGCATTCACTGCAGTCCTCAACTCATTTATCTGTTTATTTTGGTCCTCTAGCCATCTAGCATATTCAATGTCAAAAGTCAATACTCCTGCAACAAGTTTATAATTTCAGATGCACTTCTAAAGATAAAGATAGCACTCAATCAAGATAGATTAATTAAATCCAGAAACACATAGAGCTACACAGATATAACAAATTAAAATATTTCCATTTCCACTCATGGCATATAGGTTTGATCTTCAGAGCTCGAAATGAAGATTCCCTGAAAGTAATATCAAAGAGAGTCAAAATAACAGCACAAAGGTACTATTTTCCAAGCACTCAGTAAACATACATGCAACTAAGAAAGTGTTACCTGCTGGTGAGCTTTCTGGAGTTCCTGCTCCAGTTGTGCAAGTTTCAGCTTACTGCTCTCCGGTTGCTGCACATATGCCTTCACCAAAGATGAGAAGCAAATTGTGATGGCTAATTTGATATATGGAGAACAGACGTGCATCTTGTTGCTCCAAATTAATTTGACATGGATAGCTCAAGGTTGCAGGTGAGTCTCAACGACGATGCTTTTGATTTGAGAACTATGAAGATGAAGCTAAACAGTACGCTGTTAGCGTGTAGTTGGAGGAAAGCAAGATCATCTTATCTGAACTCAGTCATACACAGCAGCAGCAGATATACTTTTATAAGAACAAAAAATATTGAATGATCAAGATTGACTGAAAAAAACACAAAATTCCTTGGTCCAACCAAATTAACCAGAATAAATCCTTTGGTCCACCAAATGAATCAGATTAAACTTCATTCATTCCGCCCCTGAGGACCAGTCAGTTTTAGGAGCATCTAGATTTCCAGAGGAAACGCTTAGTTATCGCTCTAATCAGAGCTTTATTTCATCATATGTTGTGCTATCTATAACATGTACCTTCAGGCTTCAACAAGTCTGAACTCAATCATACACAGCAGCAGCAAATACACTTTTATAAGAACTAAAAATATTGAATGATCAAGATGGCTGAAAAAAACACACAAAATTCTTTGGTCCAACCAAATGAACCAGAATAAATCCTTTGGTCCACCAAATGAATCAGATTAAACTTCATTCATTCCCCGGAGGACCAGTATCAGTTTTAGGAGCTTCTAAATTTCCAGAGGAAACGCTTAGTTATCGCTCTAATCAGAGCTTTATTTCATCATATGATGTGGTATCTATAACATGTACCTTCAGGCTTCAACAAGAATTCCAGTTCTTATGTGTGCTGATCAATGCCGAGAGCAGGCCAGCTGATGCCATCAGCCGATCAGCATGGAGCTTCAGAGCAGACCTCTATCAAACTAAAATCAATGAGCCAATTATATCCAATTTGACTTGCAAATTAACAATCCAATAATAGTAGCATCGTATGCAATGCAAGCAATCTCACGGAACAACACCACACCAACTTGCTGCGAGAGCTGAAGTGAAATCGCTGCAGGACAAACACGACACAGGACGCGTAGTGCTGACAGCCTGACATGGCATGCATAGTGGGGCAGTATGTATAACCTGCTGCAGCGTCTGGCCATCAGAACAAATAGTAAGGAAGCTAACCTTGTCGATCGTGTGTATGGCAAGAAGATTTGGTTCTTGCTCAGCTCGGCAAGAAAATTTGGTTCTTGCTCAGCTCGGCGAAATCAGAATTTGAAGGTGAGGTTTGTACGGCAAGATCAGGAGCTTCTCTGCTCGGCGAGATTAGGTACTTGTTCTGCTCGTCGAGGCGCTTCTCTGCTCGGTGAGATCAAGTAATTGTTCTGTTCGGCGATGAAATCCCAATAGCACCTTCTAGTTTTATATAGAAGATCCAACCGAAGAAAAAAGCAAAAGGAATTCGTGTAGAACGGGGAGTTCGTAACATACCATAGATGTGATGTTTGATTCGATTCCCGATCCGATTCCGGCTCCGACTCCGACGACCAACATGGCGGCGTCGGCAGCCTGGTTCCCGCAGGGGAACGGCCTGGGGGCCTACGACGGGCGGCCGGCCGGTCGGCTGTGGCCGCGCTGGGCGGCCTGAGTTGCCGGCGGAGCCGTCCTGTGTGGCCGAGGTGGCCGCCCTGGATCCAAAGGACGAGGAGACGTTCCTCCGGCCTGCGCCCGCGCCGCCGTCCATCTCCCGGCGAGGAGACGCTACTCCGGCATGCGCCCGCGTCGCCGCCGATCTCCAGTCGCGTCGCGCCGGCCTTCAAGAGGAAGGAACGAGCGCGTGGATCGCGGCTGCCACCTTCGGAGACATCTAGGATAACACCCGTGTGCGGCCCCTACCATGCCCTACTCCTCTGCGTGCGGCCGCCGTTTCCCCACCTGCCCCGATCTCACCCGTCGTTTCTTTTTTTCTCGAACAGAACAGAATGGCGCGCGGGATGGAATCAAACCCGGGCCGAGCCTTGGCGTTGCTGGGGCGCGGGCGTGGGAGATGGAGGAGTACCATACGCGATCTCAGGCGCATGCGTGTGGGAGGGCAGACACATTAAATATGGGCCATCGGATTTGGATGAGTAATAAAAAAAATAGCTAAGAGATAATCTGGTACATCTGTTTTGATGGTGTTATATTTTCTGGGTGCATTCATAGATGTTGATGTAGCATAGGTCGTGACTGTGGAGCAGACATTTGTTATGTGGCTATAGATTTATTTTAACTGGTGTATTATAGGGGTGGGAGACTCACGTGCATGTTACTAATATACAAAAACTTCGAGTTATTACGGATTAAGCCGGGGGATCCATGCATATCCGCGGGTCAAAATTTGCATAAAAACGACCGGCCGGCCGGGACGACCACACACCCGTACGTATGTACGACGGTACGGTACGATTGCATTCTCAATCGAAACTTGACGTGACAAGTAACGTCTTTTGCGGCTATATCTCTCGACTCTCACATGCATCACCTAGCGCCCAGCTGCGTACGACTGTACGTACGTAGGAGTACGTACGGACCCGTCGTCGTCGTCGTCGCGCGCACTCCATTTGATCCATTACTTGGTCACGTACGTACTGTTCATTAAGCTGTAATCCAATTCGCTGTGCCTGTTGCATACATAAATAGCAGCTCCCTCTACCCCTTCTTTTCCATCAAAACAAAAACCTAATAAAGTTTCCTTACGCCCTTAACAACCTACTCCAGCTGCTACAGCTCACACTCAGTCACGTACTACATACACATCAGCTAACTGCGCCAGCTTCAGCTGGCTATACACCATCGTCACGAGAAACATGGCTCTGAATAAGCTCAGGGTCCCCGGCCTTCTCCTCGGCGCCAGCTTCGCCGTCGTCGGCCTCCTCGTGGTCGCCGCACCTGCAGTGCTGGCCGGCGACCCCGACATGCTCCAGGACATCTGCGTCGCCGACTACAAATCCCTCAAGGGCCGTAAGTGACCCATGCACGCGCCACTTCCCATGCATTTTCATTTTCATTCTATATACACTTTTCGTTCATTCATCTCTCGCCCTCTCGCATATAAATGTACATACAGCGCTGCGGGTGAACGGGTTCCCGTGCAAGCCGGAGGCGAACGTGACGGCAGACGACTTCTTCTTCGGCGGCCTAGCGGCGGCGGCGGACGTGTACACGGGCAACCCAACGGGGTCAGCGGTGACGGCGGCGGACGTGTCGGCGGTCCGGGGCTCAACACGCTGGGCGTGTCGATGGCGCGCACCGACTATGCGTCGTGGGGCAGCGTGTCCCCGCCGCACGCGCACCCACGCGCCACGGAGATCCTCTTCGTCGCCAAGGGCACCCTGGAGGTGGGCTTCGTGATCACCGCCGCGGCGGGGGCCGGGGGCCGGCTCTTCAGCCGCACCGTGAACAGGGGCGAGGTGTTTGTCTTCCCGCGCGGCCTCCTGCACTTCCAGCGCAGCGTCGGCGCCGCGCCCGCCGTGGCGATCTCCGCGTTCGACAGCCAGATGCCTGGCACGCAGGCGGCCGCCGCCGCGCTGTTCGGCGCCGCGCCGCCGGTGCCCACGGACGTGCTGGCGCGGGCGTTCCAGACCGACGCCGGGGTCATGGACAGCATCAAGTCCAAGTTCTCCCCGCCCAAGTAGGGCAACACGTACAGTGCCTAGTACATACATGGCTCCAATTAATAATCATTGCAACGAGTGATGATGATTACATTGTTGCAAGGACACGTACGTGTGGTTACCTTACCCGACGCGCTAAATCTGATTACGCCTTTTTATTTGGTTTGCTTTCCCTTTATTTGGTGTATAGTGTTCTTGGGCAGCTTGGTACTCCATCACAAAATGTGTATGCAACTTCCTTCTATTTGTAAAACAACGAAACCTTTGAATTGTCTCCAATTGGATACAGGGGTTGCAATTCACAACCTCGACTTGTATCCTATCGTGTCTCATCGAGCTAGCTTCCACTATGTAAAAAAAAATAGCAGACACCTGCTCCTAGTGACGCGAAACCGAGCTGCGTCTGTGATATGTGATCACAGACGCGTGTAGCCAAAACGTGTCTCTGATATGTTGGCTCTTAGAAAATAGGTCTTTGTAAGACATATATCACAGACGCGGATTAAGAAAACGTGTATACAATGTGTCGTTGAAACGTGTCTAAAGTATAGATTACTTACCCTCAGACGCGTAAACCAGATAATCCACATCCCTGGCTCAACACCAGGGACCCGAAAAAATAGTTTGCTCCAACCAATTCTTGTGTACCCTAGGCTCTATCCAAATTAGCCTGGCGGCTATTTTCAAGTGTATATTGACCTTCTTCTAGATCAATATTACTACCTAGTTCTGTATGATTTTCTATAAGTATGTGACGGTACCAAGATATATCTTCCTGGCACTAATATATATATATATATATATAATAACTTATTCTATAGCCACATTGATTTACGATAATGTCTGTACCAATTTACGATAACATGAATATGCATTTACGATACTCGTGTTACAATAACTCATAGTGATATTTACCATAATGTTATAGTAAATCACTTAGTAAAGAGTTATTGTAGTCTGGTAAATTAGCATGGTAATTATCGTAACTCAGAGTAGCCACAAACTAAGTTATTCTATGGTCAGCTACAGAACAGTATGCAGCCACAAACTAAGTTATATATAACTACTACCCTGTAGCTGACTACAAAATAACTTATTATGTAGCCACTTTGAGTTACGATAATTACTATGTTAACTAGTAGTATGCCCGTGCTAACGCTACGATGACTTTTCAGTTGTGCTAAAGCATCGGGGGTGATACAACACAAACAAGCATAATAAGAAACTAAAGAAGATAACAAGTGCAAACTATGGAGTCTAACTCAGATAAAGCATGAGGCAATCATTTAGCGACAAAATAGATAACCTGAAATAATGAAAGTGTATGACAATGACACAAAGATAAAAGGAATATGAAGGCCATAGATTGATCCACGTCATCAAACAAGGACATCTGTACACACTTCCTTTGAATATGAAATAATGCAAATATCACTCCCCTAGAGATCATTTGAATAGAAGGATGTGACATTGCATCGAGTATGTATTTTCATATTATCCTAAATAAAGGCCAGATTAATCCACGTCATCAAACAAGGACATATGTACACACTTTCTTTGAATACGAAACAATGCAAATATCACTCCCCTAGAGATCATTTGAACAGAAGGATGTGACATTACATCGAGCATGTATTTTCATACTATCCTAAATTTCCCACTATGTGTCAACAGAACGGAACTTCGTCAACAAAACACCAAAATTCACCATCCATTTGTCATTTTGTTCCTTTCAAAGTTGTCTTTTGGCATCTATTCAGCATGTTAACAGCAGCTAGTATCTAGCACTCTAAACTTCCAGAATATGGTTATTTCCTGAAAAGATGAAATTACAATTTCTGAAACTTCAGAGCACAGGCCTTTTGAGACATTATTAACAATTTTATGATATTTTGTCACAATAACAAATGTACTTCCTATCAGATACAATCTAACAATGCAACGTAGAGGTACGGAAACAAAGTTATTTATTGATCAATCAGCTATCTTTATGGCTAAGCACTAACCCAGAAAAGAATAGCAGAAACAGATAGATCATTCTTTGCGAATCTGAGGGAAGTACATATTACTGTGTCCTGTTTCCTTGAATTTGACATCAGGCTCATTACCTAGCAAATCCCATAATTTCACTCGCACTAAAGCATCCTGAAAGAAGAAAATTGTATATTCAAAAGCATGAAGCCAATGCTAAAATTAGAAATATCATCTAGATATCAAAATCGTAATGTTTAATGTATCTTAGTCTAACTGCGTAACTTGTCTATTTTGTCATTACTGATTAATAATTATGTACACTGCAGAAAACAATCATATGCGAAAACCAATAATTATGTACACTGCAGAAACTTTTCACAATGAACGATCGACCGTCGGTAGAGTGCTAGAGAAAGCAGTTTCATTTCTGAGGATCGTTATCTAGCACAGCAAACTATAAGGTCATTAGGATCGAGTATTGTTGGAAGCATGTTTCCCAAAATGATAGCTAACAAAAGCTAAGAAGAAATTTTGTAAGTAAAATGCATCTAGCATCGTATGTTGGTTCCTCTCCCTTTTAGTAGCTCAACTTCAGATATTTGAAAGCTGGTAAACATAAAAACAGTGCAAGTTTATATTTTCCAGAACAAGAAAATACCTTGATGTACTGGTGGCTGTAACATTTTTCATGATTTGTGAAATGCATAGGAATAGTTTTGTCAAACTTATTAGAATCTAGATTACTGATAAAAGGATAGCAAACAGGCCGAGTGCTGAATGGAGTGATAAAAGGCACAAATCCGATGCCTATGCTTCGCCCCTTGAAGTAGAGAAGGGTGGGCCGATCTTTATTATCTTATAGTAGTGTGCCATGCTAATGCTACGGTAAAATAGAAAACAAGATAAAATTTGCAAAAAAAACAAAAAATCAGATTCATTAATAGTGATGTCAATGCAGGTATTTTGTCCTTATCCTTCTCAGAACCAATCCAGTGTAGAAACAATGAAAACTAAAGAAAAAGATTTGCATGAAAGATCCAACAATTTCCTTCAAATCACCTAGAAAATCATCGAAACTTAGATTTGCTACTGTAGATAGAAGTCACGCTCAAGCTTGAGGCATAGCCATTAGTATCTGCCCAGTTCTAAACTTCAGTTATATAATTCAATCTTGAAAACTATAAATATTGTTGAATTTAACAGGTACTTTATTGATAAGAATAATATAGCTATAAACACTCATAACAAGTCCATTCCAAGTTTCCACCAGTATGATCATATTGATGATGGGTGTTCAGTATATAAGTCAAGTTCTAGTTTCTCTTTTCCAATGCATTTATAATAGGCACAGCCTCACTTTTTATGCTGCTTGGACTTATATAACAATAGTTAATAATTAGAAGAAATATAATTAACCACTCTAGAGAAAAAATAATTGGTGCATACACTCAAGTTTGCAAAAATTGTTATAATAAAGCTCTCATGTGTATTGCCATTGGGGTCAAGCTCTCCCGTGTCCAACAACAAGGTTCAGGTGCCCAAAATCAATATCATGGCATCATCACTAACCATACATGAAACCTGGGAATTTAACAATAGAGCATTTAGTCAGCTTCCAATTCCATGGTATGATGACAATGAAATTGCATTTGAGACAACAGTTATCCAATACCAGTACATGATCAGCACCAAATTAGCAGTGGGCAACACTAATACTCTAATCCAATAGCCACATCAATTTACAATCCACACTTCCTCACTTAGCCGGCTTGCATCTTTATAAGCCTCCATAATGTACACATGACTTTACACATGAGTTCACTGAAATTGCAAGAAAAAGTTCCATACCAACAGGTTAGAGTTGCTTATTTCTGTCAGATAATTAAATACAAAAATGAGAAATATCCCATCCAAACCCCGCCTTATTCCCAGCTACTGTTTGGTCATTGAACAAGTGAAGATTCGAAAGAAGCAGGTTGTCCGGAGTTGTGGAGTTCTCACCCCATCACTACTCTCCGCAGGCCGGACCTCTGACACTGGATCTCGTGATGGTGATGGGGTTCATGGCAATTGTGGCTCCGACCAATGGATTATGTCAAGTACGAAGCCAAATTATGTGCCTTGAGCAAAGATGGTGAGTAGGACTCTAACAAAGAAAACACTTTGTAGCTTGGTGTTGAGGATCTGTCGACCACTGCGGTTTATCAAGTACGGTATTTGTTAAACTGAACATCAGCTCAACCATTCAAGTGAACATGACAAGTTCTTAGATTTTGCCCAAAATACCCCTATAGAATTTGATCTGAAATTAATCAAGTTAGCAAGTCCGAAGCAACTGAAAGAAAGAATCACAAATCCGCGGCAACCTTTCAATTAGAAAATTGCATGCCTTGAAATATGAAGAAAAATGACTATCTTTTGCACTGCTTGGATTTATGCAATTTATGAAGCAAAAATTGAGACGCTAGACTCGTTAGAAGGGATTGCAACCGGAGGCATCATAATCAGATTGATTTGTCACCTTATCGCGAGGGATGGGGGTATTACCGGATTTAATTAGCTTCCGGAGGGGTGGCCTTCTTGGCGCCGACACTCTTGTCGCTGATGGTTTTGTCCTTGTCATGAATTATAAGAATGGGTGAATAATAAGGTGGGTAATACACTAATACTAAAGGGTCTGGTAAGGAAGAAACGAACCTTGTTCCAATGCGTATGACTATGAGGGGGATCATTTCTTTGACCGGCAGACTGCTCCTTGGTCCTGGTCTTCTTAGGTGTGTGTCCAGCGTCAGCAGCATCACTGTCACTCTATAAAGTTAGCTACTTATTGCAAAAGGAAGCAAAAAAAATGCATTATCCTGTGAGCCATGCCAAGATATATGTAAGTAAAAGTAATAGAAAACTAATAAATCCCCATAGCTAACACAAGGTGTTTACCACACATAAGATAAGATTACACGGGCAGTGGAGGATTAAGGCAATGATGACGCCACTGGAATCCAAAATAAGCATTTTAGAAGGCAGCCATGTCGACCTGTATAACTAAATAAAGCTACTAAAAAACTAATAAATAAATCTCCCTAGATAAGACAAGGTGTATGGCACACATAAGACGAGAGATTATACAGGGAATAGAGGACTAAGACAATGATGACAGAAACTGAAATCTAAACAAAACATTCCATAAGGCATGAAGTCACTTATTACCACGCGTGGAAGATTCTGAAGCGTGGAATGCTCACAAGAAGTTTATCCTCTCATGATCCAGACCTATTAACAACAGCAAACATAAGAAATCTGCTGGTAGAACACGCCAGCAGAGACCATATCGCACATCCTAAGGACGGGAAGAAAGACAGAGAAGGCAAAAGCAAAGCAACTCACCACAGCACCTCTTGGAATGTGACCGGCCTGCACAGATACTTTGCTGGGAATAGCCAACTCCCCTTCGGCAACCATATTTCAGAATCCCAAAGAAAACAAGGTCGAGCAAGAAATAAGCAGAATGGAGGAGGCTGGAAGCGCGCCGTAGCTCCCATCGCGTTGGACCACAGGAAGGACACGACGACACTGGCAGCCACGACACGGCACCGCGGCGGCAGCGAGCGGCGGCGGTGGCGCGGCGCCCTGTCGCCGATGCCGTGATGCCAAGGACGGAATCGAGAAAGAGTCACAGCCTGGCGCCGCCGGGCGTCCGCGCGTGGTGGCTAGCACCCGTCAGCCCTAAGCCCGTCGTGGCCTCCTGCCTCCATGAAACTGGCGCACGGCGGCGCGGCTAGATGCGGCCGGCAACGTGGAACCGGCCGCGAGCGTTCGCCTCCTATTCGCCCGTTCGCGCGACTCCCGCCCGCTCGCGTGCCGGCGACGATGGCCGCGCCCCCAGCACCCTCCAGCCTGCGCCCAGCTCGGCCCAGACCACGAGGCCGTCCGCGCCCCGCCCACGAAACCCTAGCGGACACCCTGCTCCGGACCACCCGCCGCCGCCGCCGGGTGGAAAAACCAAGGTGCGGCCGCGGCGCAGGCGCCAGGTCGCCGTCGGGCCAGAAGCAGCCGTCGACGCGCGTGTTCCACACCGCCGCGTCCAAGCCGTGGGCGTCCCCTCGCCAACCGCTCGTCGCCGGCCATCCCCTCCGCTTACAACTACCATTTTCTCCGTGGTTGCCTCGGGTTTGCCGCGTTGAAGCCCGTGCAGTGCGTGGGCCGAGGGCGCGCGGGAGGTCCGCGGAAGGGGACTGAGGGCAGACACACTAAGGATAAACACAGAGCCGTCCAATTTAGATGAGTAATGAGAGAGAATGGTTAAGAGATAATTTGGTGTATCTGTTTTGATGGTCTTAAATTTTCTGGGTGTATTTATGGGTGTGGATGTAGCATAGGTCATAACTGTGGAATAGACATTTATTGTGTGGCTGTAGATTTATTCTAACTAGTGTATTATAAGATAGGGTAGATTTATGAGATTATAGTAACTCCTTACTAAGTGGTTTACTATAACGTTATGGTAAATATCTCTATGTGTTATAGTAACCCAACTATTGTAAATATGTATTGATATTATCGTAAATTAGTATATAAAATTATCTGGAGGTGGCTACAGAATAACTTATTTTATAGCTGACTGCATAATATATATATATATATATATATATATATATATATATATATATATATATATGTGTGTGTGTGTGTGTGTGTGTGTGTGTGTGAGAGAGAGAGAGAGAGAGAGACTAGCGGGAGTATATGCAAATTGTCTATTACAGATCCTTGCATTTCTTATCTAATCAACTCATCCGTGATCGATGATCAATCCGGTAATTTTGCCCTTGATGACACCGTGTGAAATTTGAGACGTGCCAACTGCAGACGTCCGTGGAATGGAACTCGTTCCGTACCCGTGTGCCGTAAACCGTCGTGCGTGGCCCACGTACTTCCGAAACGGCCCACAGTTAGCTGCCGGCCCAAAAAAAAAAGAAGGATTCGATTCGATCGAAGCCCAAAGTTCCGATCCCCACCCAGGTCAGATCCGATCCGTTAACCGCGGACTCCAGCCGACCCCACACATCTCGCCCGGTAGTTACGGTTGAGGCTTGACCCCGCCCGTTCCCTCCCTCCTCGTCGCCGCCTCGCCTCCCCTCCCCTCCCCTCCCCTCCTCGTCGTAATCTCCGCTCCAGTCCCCACCGCCCGGAAGCCGAGCCCGCCACCGCATGCCAGCGGGCATCGAGGCCACGGCCAGCACCCACCTCGCTCCATGGTGGTGCGCGATACCTAACCCTACCTTATCCTCACCTCACAATGACCGCGGCGGCGGAGCGCCGCAAGCTCAGCGGCTACCTACGCGCCGTGGTGTCCGTCCCCGGCGGTGATGTCTCGGCGGCGTCTTCGATCCCGCCGCTGTCCCCGTGCACGCTCTCCGCGTGCGGAAGCGTGGCCCTCGCGCCGCTCCCCGACGACGTGGGGACCCAGCCGCGGTGGCCCAGGTGGCGCCCCCCCGGCGTCGTGCGCCTGCTCAGGACGCTCGTGGCGAACCGCTGCGTGGAGGTGGAGGGCACGCTGCTGCGGGTCGTGACCAGGAGGGCCGGGGAAGGGAAAGGGGACGGCGCCGAGGTGGAGGCCAGGGCCGTCCTGCTGATCGACGTCTACCTGCCCGTCGCCGCGTGGTCCGGGTGGCAGTTCCCGCGCTCGCGCTCCGCTGCCGCCGCCGTCTTCAAGCATGTCAGGTGCGTCTCCTCCGTCTGTGTCTATCTGAGGGCGGGGCGTCATGTGCCCTGCATTGTGCACCCAAATTTTGGAGTTCTGACTGCGTAGGGGCTACTGATGTTTATATCATTTTTATTTACGGGGCTTATCAAGGTTACATGTCTCTTAAATTTAATTCTGGGTCCTTCTCGATTGTATTATATATGTTCCTTTCTGGGACTTTCTGTATAACGTAATTACTACTAGCCAAGTGCCTGTCGGTTGCAAAGGATTTACTGATCTAGAGTTGCGGGCATATGTGTTTTCAAAGCTTTTCAAAACAACTAACAGTTGAAATCTGGAGAGCTGGTCCTAGGAAATCTGAATAAATAAAATTGCACCATTAAATGCTCACCTCTGAGGCTCTGAATATGAACAAACATGATAAAAGCATGAGCTTATACATGAGGTGACAATTGAATACTACTAACTAGTGGTCGACGTTCCTAGAATACAGGCATCTTCCTCACTAGATGACATGGTGACGATCCTGCATATCCCTGTCCTCAGCGAAGGCAACAGCAGAAGTTAGGGATGCAAGGGCCATCGACTGGTGAGACTGGGGGACGTTAGCAATTGAGATGAGGCCAGGAGGGCATGGGGTCTCAATGGATTAGGCCAGCTAGTATGTAGGACTTATTGTTTATTGTGTGTATAATCAGATGGAATATTCAGAGGGGAAAAGCTTCAAATCATAATGTATCTGTCCTTTCAACCGTTTCAAGCCTTCCCGATATGCCTGAAACCTTGCAAAGGAAGGTTTTTGATATAATACCCTGTTTCAGGAACGATGCTGGTTATTATTATTCTTTTTACTATTTGGAGTTTGGACTGCTATGGTCACTTTCTGGTCTTTTCCAACAACAAAAACAACAAAGCCTTTTAGTCCCAAGCAAGTTGGGGTAGGCTGAGCTGAAACCCAACATGAGCCATCACAGGTCAGAAAAAGAAAAGATAAGCAGTTTCTGGGGCATATGCCTGGGCAAAAATATTCTGGGACATTGGCTATGCTGCACGTGTACGTGGGGGTGACCTCTTATCTGGTTATCCCGTATCGGACACGTTTCGCTGGATATGTATCCGCCGATTATTGGCGGGGAAATAAATATGAGATAATTCCATATGTGACCATACTTATCCACGCACCCAAGGAAATTCACTATCATGGAGGGAAGGAGGGGAGAGAGGAAGAGCAGGAGGAGAACGCAAGGCCTCACCTACCTCTTGCTCCCATCCCCGTCAGCTCTGGCACCTGTGGCATCACAGCTTTCTTCACCATTCAACATAGCTTGATCTAGAAGGGGGCAGCACCGGAACTCGATCCACATACAAGTAGACCTCTATATGGAAGGGGTGGCACCGGTGCCCAATTCGCTGCTCCGTCTCAGTGGTGTTGGGAAGGAGGAGGAGGCATCTAGTGAGGACGGTAGATTAGGGGTTGAGGAGAGAGGGGAGGGGGTTGCTTTATGGGCTATTGAGTTGATTGGGCTCTACTGAGTTAGTGGGCTGGCTGCTAGTAGTATTGTGGCCTATTAGTGCTCGTACTTTCCTCGTATTCCCTATTGTGGATATACTCTCTTTTACATATGTCTGTGCCTTACATTATTTATTTTCAATGATATATTAAAATGTATCAGCGTATTAGAGTTTTTTTTTGGAACATTGGCGTATCTGTATCCATCCAATACTGATACACATATCCGTGCTACTACCTCCATTCTCATATGCATGAAGCTGGTTAGTTCAATTTCCAAATTTCAACTAACCGGCATCAAACCAAAAAAAAAGGGAGGGAGTACATGGGATATTAGTAAGTTATTCCCAAGCATTATAATTTTTTAATGGTATTTCCTGTCCCCTGATTCTTGAGATCTTGTAAATGGCTATTAGTTGCTTCCCTTCTGACTATGTGATGAGACCTTGTAAATTGTAATAGGTTCCACATGTTGTGGTGTTTCCACTACCTGATTTGTTAATGCCAGTACCTCTACCACAAATAGATATGGCTATTTTTTTCCATATGAAGTCCCTATTCAAATTTTCCATCCAGCCATGCATATTATGTGAATTTGAGCAAAACTGCAATTATAGAGTTTGTTAATTTTTTAATTCGTTATTTCCAAAAATGTAGTTTCAGAGACCTAAGATATGTCAATCCTGAGAGTTGGGCAATGCGACAACTATTCATTATGTCAGTAACATTTCCTGTGTTGTTGTCAACCTTCCTCCGAGTTTAACCCCCTTTTTTTGACTGGCAGTTGCAACTGGGATGCTAGGAAAGCTTTGTTTAATTTTGACTGGACTTCTCATGACAATACACACTGTGATGACCGATCCATTTGGAGCTGCACCGATTGTCACGTGCTTGGTTGCGAGGACCATAAGATAGCATCAATATCAAATAAAGAGAAGCCATTTGACCTGCATGAAATCTTCAAGACGCTCCCTGGTGTTAGGATGGAGAAGAACATGCAGGTAGCAAGAATAATACCAGATGCAGGAGCACTGGAACTGGGTATTTGGTCTGTCCCTGACGATGTATTGCATAAAGTACTAACTCTACTTAAACCCAGAGATTTGATAAGAGTGGCAGCAACCTGTCATCATCTTAGGACTCTTGCTGCCTCTGTTATGCCTTGCATGAAGCTTAAGCTCTTCCCCCATCAAGAGGCTGCTGTCGAATGGATGTTGAAGAGAGAGCAGAACGTGCATGTCCTAACACATCCTTTGTACAAGGAATTCTGCACTGAGGATGGTTTCCCATTCTACATAAATGTTATCTCTGCTGAAATATCTACCGGTGATGCTCCAACCATAAATGATTTTTGTGGAGGTATGTTTTGTGATGAACCTGGGTTAGGGAAGACAGTAACCACACTCTCTCTGATTCTGAAAACCCAAGAAACAATGGCGTACCCTCCACAGGGGGTGGATGTGAGTTGGTGCATACATAAGCCAGATAAAAAATGTGGTTACTATGAATTAAGTGCCAGCTGCTCTTCTAATAGAAACAGCTCTTCGTCTGTGTCAAAAAAGCTTTTGGGGGAGGATGTGATAACAGATTATCAAAGTCCAGATGATTCTGTCTGCAGTACCAGATCTTCAAGAAAGAGAGGTAGGTTACTGAGCCCTGATCCAACTAAGGTAATGTTGCATGCTGCGATCGAGAATTCCCCATCGTCATCACACAGCAAAGTGCATTCAACGCCAGCTACGCATACACTGAAGTTCACTAAAAACTCGAGACAAGTTAGGAAAAACCTCATGGATGCATACAGCGACGTTTCAGTTGGCAATAAAAGGAAGATTGGCACCAGCTCTGAGTTAAGTGAGACCTGGGTTCAGTGTGATGCTTGCAGAAAGTGGCGAAGGTTATCTGATGGAACAGTTCTTGATTCTACCACAGTGTGGTTTTGCACTATGAACACTGATCCTACACGACAGAAATGCACTGACCCGGAGGAATCCTGGGATTTTAAGAGAAAGATAACCTACTTGCCAGGATTTTACAAGAAAAATTCTTTGCCTGGAAATGAAGAAAACGTGACATTTTTCACAAACATATTGAAAGATAATGTTACTATGATCAATTCAGAAACCAAGAAGGCTTTGTTATGGTTAGCAAAACTTTCTCCCACAAAACTTCTTGAGATGGAATTTGTTGGTTTGACTCGACCAGTTCTAGATACACGTGCAACTACTGGCAAGGGTGCTCGTCCATATTACAAGATATTCCAAGCATTTGGCCTTGTGAGAAAGATTGAGAAAGGTGTGACTCGCTGGTACTATCCCTCTATGCTTGATGATTTATCTTTTGATTCGGCGGCACTTGGAGCTGCTCTTGAAAAACCTCTGGATTCAACTAGATTTTATTTATCTACAGCCACATTGATAGTGGTGCCTGCTAACTTAATTGATCACTGGACAACACAGATACAACGTCATGTGTCATCGGATACCCTTAATGTTTTTGTGTGGGGAGACCACAAGAAGCCATCTGCTCACAACCTTGCTTGGGACTATGACATTGTCATAACCACATTCAGCAGACTAAGTGCAGAATGGGGTCCAAAGAAGAGAAGCCCACTAAAGCAGATCCATTGGTTCAGGGTTATACTGGATGAAGGGCACACACTAGGTTCCAGCCTTGCCCTGACAAACAAGTTACAGATGGCTGTCGCTTTGGTTGCATCAAATAGGTGGATATTAACTGGTACACCTACACCAAATACACCAACTAGTCAGGTTGCTCATCTTCACCCCATGCTTAAGTTTCTTCATGATGAAACTTATGGTGAGAACTACCAGTCATGGGACTCTGGGATCCATAGGCCTTTTGAGGCACAAATGGAAGAGGGACGTGTTCGTCTTGTGCAACTGCTTCAGAGGACTATGATTAGTGCAAGAAAAGCAGACCTGAAAAATATTCCTCCTTGCATAAAGAAGATAACCTACCTAGACTTCAATGAGGGGCATGCAAAAAGTTACAATGAACTGGTAGTTACTATACGCCGAAATATACTGATGGCTGATTGGAATGACCCTTCTCATGTAGAATCCCTTCTTAACCCCAAGCAGTGGAAATTCCGTGCTACTACTTTGAAGAATGTCCGTTTATCTTGCTGTGTTGCCGGGCACATCAAAGTAGCCGAGGCAGGTCAGGATATACAGGAAACAATGGATGAATTGGTGCAGCATGGCTTTGATCCTTCTTCAGATGAATATCAGTTGATAAGATATTCTCTTTTAAACGGTGCCAGTTGTGTCAGGTACAGGAGCTTTTGTAATAAGATCATATATGTATCAATCACAGTATTTCCATTATTCAAATATTCATATTGCTTTCAGGTGTAGAGTTTGGTGTCGCTTGCCTGTTATCACACCCTGTCGACATCTTTTGTGCCTTGACTGTGTAGCTCTTGATAGTGAAAAATGCACATTACCTGGTTGTGGTAATCATTATGAGATGCAGTCTCCTGAGACTCGTGCAAGGCCAGAAAATCCAAACCCAAAGTGGCCAGTGCCTAAGGATCTAATCGAGTTGCAGCCTTCATATAAGCAGGTCCGTGCTTGTGCTATATTGTCCATTTTTATCCACTTTGTGTGCTCTTGAAAATAAGTTTCTGTAATTTTGTAATTTTTAGGATGATTGGGATCCCGATTGGCAATCAACATCTAGCAGCAAAGTTGCTTATTTGATTGAGAAGCTAAGAAGTCTGCGAGAAACCGGGAATAACATAACCAATAGTGTTGGTCATTCTAATACACCATCTTATCAACCACAGGCAATGTTTGACAAAGTTATAATTTTTTCTCAGTTTCTAGAGCATATTCACGTGATTGAACAGCAGGTTAGTTTGAAATGCTTATACTCTTGGTCTTTCTTTATAATTATATGAAATTAGTTGACGATTGATCTCCTTTCTGCTCAGCTGACTATTGCTGGAATAATATATGCGGGAATGTATAGTCCGATGCCTCTAGCTAGTAAGGTATCTCAATTGCTGATCTCTAAATTTCTGATCTCTACCACTCTAGTATCTCAATTGCCTCCTGCCCTCCTAGTTCCCACTACTCCTTCACATGTTACTCCGTCCATTCCAAATTATAAGACGTTTTGGCTTTTCTAGATACGTAGCTTTTGTTATCTTCCTAATTGGCAAAAATACAAGTAAACTCTCCTTGGCAAATATCTGAAACATATTTTAAGGTTTATCTTGATGTTTCTGCAATTCTTTGCAGAGAAGTGCACTAATGAAGTTCCAGGAGGACCCAACGTGTATGGCTTTAGTCATGGATGGAACTGCTGCACTGGGGCTTGATTTGAGTTTTGTGACTCATGTTTTTCTCATGGAACCAATATGGGATAGGAGGTAAATATTGTTACGTACCTTAGGGATCACGAAGATAGAATGCTCCAGAGATGAAGAGGGCAATATATAGAGAGCCTCATGGCTAAATATAGAGTGGGCCTATAGATAGGCTGGGCCTATAGATAGGCCTATAGATAGAGCCTTAACCATACACTTAACACCCCCCTTCAAACTCAAGGTGAAAGTGGAGGATCTAAAGCATTGAGTTTGATCAAGTGAAGCCGATGCTGCTCCCGAGTTTGTGCTTTAGTGAAGAAGTCAGCCAATTGCAACTCTGAAGGCACATACTGGAGAGAAATAGTCTTCTGATGACAATGAGACCGAGTAAAGAAAGCATCCACACCAATATGCTTTGTGAGTTCATGCTTCACAGGATCATTAGCAATTTGTATGGCTCCTGTATTATCACATAGAAGAGGTGTGGCAACATCACAAGAGATGCCTAAATCAGCCAACAACCATCGAAGCCATACAATCTCTGCAGTAGTAGTGGCGAGGGCTCAAAGTTCAGCCTCTGTACTAGAGCGAGATACAGCTGCTTGCTTCTTGGACTTCCATGCAATAGGAGAAGAGCCAAGAAGAATGCAATATCCAGTGATGGAACATCGATCTGTTGGGTCACTCGCCCAAGTGGAATCCGAGTAAGCATGAAGTTGAAGCGGACTATCATGCGCATAGAGTAAACTTTGAGATGATGTCCCCCGTAGGTAGCGTAGCACGCCAAGTAAATGTCCAAAATGAACGAAGTTGGGGCACAAACAAATTGACTCAAAATATGGACTGCATGAGCAATATCCGCCTAGTGACGTTGAGGTAAACAAGGCTGCCCACAATGTGTCGATATCGAGAGGGATCCTTAAGAGGTACCCCATCATTGGGACGAAGCCGCAAGTGAAGATCCATGGGTGTGGCAGCAGATTCGACTATCGGTGATGCCCGAACGAGCAATAAGATCTTGTATATACTTAGACCGAGAAAGATGATAGCCCCGAGTAGATTGCTTGACCTCAATGCCTAAGAAATAACTGAGAGGACCCAAATCAGACATCTGAAATTCAGCACTGAGTTGTTGCTTCACATGGCAAATGTGATCCTTATCATCACCCGTAATCAGCATATCATCAACATAGAGAAGAAGCAACGTACGGCCACATGGTGACAAATGAACAAATAAAGCCGGATCATGATCACTAGCTGAAAAGCCAGCAGCCCGTATCACTGAGACAAAACGCTCATGCCAAGCACGAGGAGCCTGTTTAAGGCCATATAAAGCACGGCGAAGACGACAGACATATCCTGGAGGAGCGACAACACCCGGGGGCGGTTGCATATAAACTTCTTCAGTCAAATCACCATGAAGAAAGGCATTCTTGACATCCATTTGAGATATGGGCTAAGAAGAAAGCTGCCAAGAATCGCAATTAATGTAATTTGTCGTCATATGAGCAACAGTGCAAAAGTCTCATCATAATCTAGACCCTGAGTTTCTTTGAAAACCTCTGGCAACAAGACGGGCCTTATATCTCTCTATAGAGCCATCGACTTGGTCTTCACTTTGAATACCCACTTAGATGTAATAGGTACTGTAGTGCGATGGCAATGGAACAAGATCCCAAGTGCCTTGACGATCAAGGGCGGCAAGTTCCTCAGACATAGCTAGCTGCCATTCCAGAATTTGAGAAGCTTCCTGATAAGTGGATGGCTCATCAACAACAGCATGCACTTGGGGAAAACCGTACTTCTCTTCAGGATGAATGGTACTGCGGTCTCAAGATTATATCGTGGAGCAACCTGTAACTCATCAACATGTGAATCATCAATGTTATTATTAGAAGCATCAAGACGGGCTCATCTGGACTAGCCATGGTGGGAGAACTAGACGGAAGCTGGGAGGGACGACGGCTGTAGACACGTGTAATAGGTGGTTTTGAAAAAGATTGAGATGGAGACGAGGATGTTGTAGGAGGTAAAAGTGGTGTGATGGAAATAGGAGGATCAGATGGTGCGAAGCATCATCGGTGGATGAATTTGGAGGAAGGCTCAAAAAGAGGTGGACTCTGTGGGAGAATATGAAGGGTTAGTGGAAGGGTTATAAAAGAAAGGCGATCCTCATCAAAGGTAACATCACGAGAGATGCGTATGCGACGGGAAGAAGGGTCATAACATCGATAACCTTTATGCTCAGGACTATACCCTAGAAAAGCACATTCAACAGATTGTGCAGTCAATTTTGTGCGCTCACGAGGTGCAAGCAGAACATAGCAAGTGCATCCAAAAACTCGAAGATGATCATAGCTAGGAGGAGTACCAAAAAGTACTTCACCAGGACAGTGATCAGACAATTTAGATGAAGGTTGCCTATTGATGAGATAGACAGCAGTGGAAACAGCTTCTCCCCAAAAATGAGAAGGGACAAATGATGAAATCAAAAGTGTGCGAGCTGTCTCTATGAGATGGCGATGTTTTCGTTCAGCAACACCATTCTGAGCATGAGCACCTGGACAAGAGAGTTGTGCAAGTGTACCCTCAGACGATAGAAATTGGCGAAAGACAGCAGACAAGTACTCACCCCCAGAGTCTGAACGAAGAACTTTAATGGGAGCTGAAAATTGTGTGTGAACCATTCGAACAAAAGACTGATAAATGGAACACAATTGTGAACGATGTTTCATGAAATAAATCCATGTATAGCGAGAATAATCATCAATAAAAATGACATAGTATTTATGACCACCTTTTGTAGCAAAAGGTGCAGGACCCCATACATCAGTGTGAATAATATCAAAAGGTCTAGCAGAACGAGAAACACTAGAAGGGTAAGGAAGTTGTATTTGTTTGCCAAGCTTACAACCCTTACAATGAAAGCTAGACTCAATAGAGGTATGACCTAAACAACCTTTATTTATCATGGACGACAAACGAGACCCGGAAAGATGACCAAGGCGATGATGCCACTTGGCAAATGAAGAGGCTGAAGACGATGCAGCGGATGAGACATGAGCTGTAGATGGAACGGACGAAGGAAGACGTAGGGTGTTCAAAACGTAGAGGCTAGAAGCACCTTTACGGCGATGGCCAGTCCCAATCACTTTCCCGCTGCGACGGTCCTGAATAAAACAAGATGAGTCATCAAAACCAACAAAGCAATTCTGGTCGGTAATTTGACCAACCGACAGAAGATTCATAGACAACTGAGGTACAAAGGAAACATTGGGTACAGAAAAGTGATTATTGCAAAGTGAACCCTGATGAGTGATATGACAATATGTACCATCAGCTGTCTGAACAGAAGCACCATCAGGGACCGGCTTGCAGGCAACCAGCTGGGACTGATCAGAGGTCACATGAAAAGAAGCGCCTGAATCAAGCACCCAAGCCGAGGGAGCACTAACAGTCGAGGAAGTAGCCACTGAAACTGAGCCTCTAGGAGTGGAACCAGTACCACGACCACGACCACGACCACCATGAGCAGCACGCCGTGCACGATACTCAGCCAACTTCTCTGGATGATGAGAGAAACAATTTTCTGAAAGATGACCAGTCCTGCCACAATGCTTACAAGGTTCGGCAGAGGTACTATTGGGTGCACTAGTCCTCCGAGAAGCTGCCAACACACCATGAGACACTGTAGCTGACAGGGACTTGAGACGAGTTTCTTCTGCAAGCAAATCTGACAAAGCATTTGCCATAGTGAGATCAGAAGAACTGTGAAGCAACCGTGTACGGATGGAATCATACTCAGCTCGAACTCCCATGACAAATCTGTAAGTGAAAAACTTTTCAATAAATTTATGTGCTGGACAAGAATCAGCTGAACATTCAGGTACCATGGAAGTCAATGATCCCATCAATCGATCAAAAGCAGAATAGTACTCATCAATGGACATATCATTCTGCTCTATGACATGAGTTTGCTGCATAAGACTATGTAAAAGAGCCCCACTGTCCTGTACATAGCGCTGCTTTAGATTTTCCCATATGGCCTTAGCAGTTTTGAACTTAGAAAGACTCATAATCAAGGATTGTTTAGTACTATTGACCATAGCAGCCATCACTTTGCCATCATTGATACCCCAATCCTTTACTGCAGTAGCATTACTACCATCCTCCTTAGGCTTAGGGGCATTGTCAGTTAGATGATGTAGTAAACCATGACCCCTTAAAGCAGTTTCTACACAGAAGGCCCATTCAGGATAATTTGGACCCTCTAAAGTGATACGGATGACAATTGCATTGAGCTGAGACTGAGACATGATGGAAACAACTGCTAACAGCTGACCAAGGAGGAGGGAGGCAGCGATTTGTTACCACTGTGGTATAAGAAGCAGACGACCCCCTCTATTTGCTGAACGTGCAAGACCTCCTCTGCTCTGTTCCCAACAGGCGAGCAGAGCAGGGAAGTTGGAGACTGAAGAGACGTGGAGCAGCGACGAGCGGAAGCAGATGACGATCAGGACCTCCTCTGCTCTGTTCCAACAACAGGCGGGCAGAACAGAGAAGCCGGAGATTGAAGAGGTTGAAGAGGCGACGAGCAGCGACGAGCGGAAGCAGCAGACGACGATCCCCGCAACGGAGACGAGTCGCGAGCGACGTGCCCCGCGACGGAAGATTCGCGATGCAACTCACGAGCCGCGACGGAGACGAGTCGCGATCCAAGTCGCGAGTGATGTGGACGTGCGGAAGCCTCGGGCGGGCGATGAGACGGCAACGGGCCGTCGGGCGAAGGGGCACGATGAGACGGCGACGGACTGTCCACGCGGGAAGACGGCCGACGAGAGGGCACAGCGACGGGCCGCGCGAAGAAGAGAGGATCCCAAGGAAAAAAAATGGATCGTGGGTCAGACTAATCTAATCCTAACCCTAATCCCATAGCTCTGGTACCATGTTACGTACCTTAGGGATCACGAAGATAGAATGCTCCAGAGATGAAGAGGGCAATATATAGAGAGCCTCATGGCTAAATATAGAGTGGGCCTATAGATAGGCTGGGCCTATAGATAGGCCTATAGATAGAGCCTTAACCATACACTTAACACCCCCCTTCAAACTCAAGGTGAAAGTGGAGGATCTAAAGCATTGAGTTTGATCAAGTGAAGCCGATGCTGCTCCCGAGTTTGTGCTTTAGTGAAGAAGTCAGCCAATTGCAACTCTGAAGGCACATACTGGAGAGAAATAGTCTTCTGATGACAATGAGACCGAGTAAAGAAAGCATCCACACCAATATGCTTTGTGAGTTCATGCTTCACAGGATCATTAGCAATTTGTATGGCTCCTGTATTATCACATAGAAGAGGTGTGGCAACATCACAAGAGATGCCTAAATCAGCCAACAACCATCGAAGCCATACAATCTCTGCAGTAGTAGTGGCGAGGGCTCAAAGTTCAGCCTCTGTACTAGAGCGAGATACAGCTGCTTGCTTCTTGGACTTCCATGCAATAGGAGAAGAGCCAAGAAGAATGCAATATCCAGTGATGGAACATCGATCTGTTGGGTCACTCGCCCAAGTGGAATCCGAGTAAGCATGAAGTTGAAGCGGACTATCATGCGCATAGAGTAAACTTTGAGATGATGTCCCCCGTAGGTAGCGTAGCACGCGAAGTAAATGTCCAAAATGAACAGAAGTTGGGGCACAAACAAATTGACTCAAAATATGGACTGCATGAGCAATATCCGGCCTAGTGACAGTGAGGTAAACAAGGCTGCCCACAATGTGTCGATATCGAGAGGGATCCTTAAGAGGTACCCCATCAGTGGGACGAAGCTGCAAGTGAAGATCCATGGGTGTGGCAGCAGTTCGACTATCAGTGATGCCTGAACGAGCAATAAGATCTTGTATATACTTAGACTGAGAAAGATGATAGCCCTGAGTAGATTGCTTGACCTCAATGCCTAAGAAATAACTGAGAGGACCCAAATCAGACATCTGAAATTCAGCACTGAGTTGTTGCTTCACATGGCAAATGTGATCCTTATCATCACCCGTAATCAGCATATCATCAACATAGAGAAGAAGCAACGTACGGCCACATGGTGACAAATGAACAAATAAAGCCGGATCATGATCACTAGCTGAAAAGCCAGCAGCCCGTATCACTGAGACAAAACGCTCATGCCAAGCACGAGGAGCCTGTTTAAGGCCATATAAAGCACGGCGAAGACGACAGACATATCCTGGAGGAGCGACAACACCCGGGGGCGGTTGCATATAAACTTCTTCAGTCAAATCACCATGAAGAAAGGCATTCTTGACATCCATTTGAGATATGGGCTAAGAAGAAGCTGCTGCAACTGCAATTAATGTACGGACTGTCGTCATATGAGCAACAGGTGCAAAAGTCTCATCATAATCTAGACCCTGAGTTTGCTGAAAACCTCTGGCAACAAGACGGGCCTTATATCTCTCTATAGAGCCATCTGACTTGGTCTTCACTTTGAATACCCACTTAGATGTAATAGGTACTGTGTGCGATGGCAATGGAACAAGATCCCAAGTGCCTTGACGATCAAGGGCGGCAAGTTCCTCAGACATAGCTAGCTGCCATTCCAGAATTTGAGAAGCTTCCTGATAAGTGGATGGCTCATCAACAACAGCATGCACTTGGGGAAAACCGTACTTCTCTTCAGGATGAATGGTACTGCGGTCTCGAAGATTATATCGTGGAGCAACCTGTAACTCATCAACATGTGAATCATCAATGTTATTATTAGAAGCATCAACAGCGGGCTCATCTGGACTAGCCATGGTGGGAGAACTAGACGGAAGCTGGGAGGGACGACGGCTGTAGACACGTGTAATAGGTGGTTTTGAAAAAGATTGAGATGGAGACGAGGATGTTGTAGGAGGTAAAAGTGGTGTGATGGAAATAGGAGGATCAGATGGTGCAGAAGCATCATCGGTGGATGAATTTGGAGGAAGGCTCAAAAAAGAGGTGGACTCTGTGGGAGAATATGAAGGGTTAGTGGAAGGGTTATAAAAGAAGGGGCGATCCTCATCAAAGGTAACATCACGAGAGATGCGTATGCGACGGGAAGAAGGGTCATAACATCGATAACCTTTATGCTCAGGACTATACCCTAGAAAAGCACATTCAACAGATTGTGCAGTCAATTTTGTGCGCTCACGAGGTGCAAGCAGAACATAGCAAGTGCATCCAAAAACTCGAAGATGATCATAGCTAGGAGGAGTACCAAAAAGTACTTCACCAGGACAGTGATCAGACAATTTAGATGAAGGTTGCCTATTGATGAGATAGACAGCAGTGGAAACAGCTTCTCCCCAAAAATGAGAAGGGACAAATGATGAAATCAAAAGTGTGCGAGCTGTCTCTATGAGATGGCGATGTTTTCGTTCAGCAACACCATTCTGAGCATGAGCACCTGGACAAGAGAGCTGTGCAAGTGTACCCTCAGACGATAGAAATTGGCGAAAGACAGCAGACAAGTACTCACCCCCAGAGTCTGAACGAAGAACTTTAATGGGAGCTGAAAATTGTGTGTGAACCATTCGAACAAAAGACTGATAAATGGAACACAATTGTGAACGATGTTTCATGAAATAAATCCATGTATAGCGAGAATAATCATCAATAAAAATGACATAGTATTTATGACCACCTTTTGTAGCAAAAGGTGCAGGACCCCATACATCAGTGTGAATAATATCAAAAGGTCTAGCAGAACGAGAAACACTAGAAGGGTAAGGAAGTTGTATTTGTTTGCCAAGCTTACAACCCTTACAATGAAAGCTAGACTCAATAGAGGTATGACCTAAACAACCTTTATTTATCATGGACGACAAACGAGACCCGGAAAGATGACCAAGGCGATGATGCCACTTGGCAAATGAAGAGGCTGAAGACGATGCAGCGGATGAGACATGAGCTGTAGATGGAACGGACGAAGGAAGACGTAGGGTGTTCAAAACGTAGAGGCTAGAAGCACCTTTACGGCGATGGCCAGTCCCAATCACTTTCCCGCTGCGACGGTCCTGAATAAAACAAGATGAGTCATCAAAACCAACAAAGCAATTCTGGTCGGTAATTTGACCAACCGACAGAAGATTCATAGACAACTGAGGTACAAAGGAAACATTGGGTACAGAAAAGTGATTATTGCAAAGTGAACCCTGATGAGTGATATGACAATATGTACCATCAGCTGTCTGAACAGAAGCACCATCAGGGACCGGCTTGCAGGCAACCAGCTGGGACTGATCAGAGGTCACATGAAAAGAAGCGCCTGAATCAAGCACCCAAGCCGAGGGAGCACTAACAGTCGAGGAAGTAGCCACTGAAACTGAGCCTCTAGGAGTGGAACCAGTACCACGACCACGACCACGACCACCATGAGCAGCACGCCGTGCACGATACTCAGCCAACTTCTCTGGATGATGAGAGAAACAATTTTCTGAAAGATGACCAGTCCTGCCACAATGCTTACAAGGTTCGGCAGAGGTACTATTGGGTGCACTAGTCCTCCGAGAAGCTGCCAACACACCATGAGACACTGTAGCGGACAGGGACTTGAGACGAGTTTCTTCTGCAAGCAAATCTGACAAAGCATTTGCCATAGTGAGATCAGAAGAACTGTGAAGCAACCGTGTACGGATGGAATCATACTCAGCTCGAACTCCCATGACAAATCTGTAAGTGAAAAACTTTTCAATAAATTTATGTGCTGGACAAGAATCAGCTGAACATTCAGGTACCATGGAAGTCAATGATCCCATCAATCGATCAAAAGCAGAATAGTACTCATCAATGGACATATCATTCTGCTCTATGACATGAGTTTGCTGCATAAGACTATGTAAAAGAGCCCCACTGTCCTGTACATAGCGCTGCTTTAGATTTTCCCATATGGCCTTAGCAGTTTTGAACTTAGAAAGACTCATAATCAAGGATTGTTTAGTACTATTGACCATAGCAGCCATCACTTTGCCATCATTGATACCCCAATCCTTTACTGCAGTAGCATTACTACCATCCTCCTTAGGCTTAGGGGCATTGTCAGTTAGATGATGTAGTAAACCATGACCCCTTAAAGCAGTTTCTACACAGAAGGCCCATTCAGGATAATTTGGACCCTCTAAAGTGATACGGATGACAATTGCATTGAGCTGAGACTGAGACATGATGGAAACAACTGCTAACAGCTGACCAAGGAGGAGGGAGGCAGCGATTTGTTACCACTGTGGTATAAGAAGCAGACGACCCCCTCTATTTGCTGAACGTGCAAGACCTCCTCTGCTCTGTTCCCAACAGGCGAGCAGAGCAGGGAAGTTGGAGACTGAAGAGACGTGGAGCAGCGACGAGCGGAAGCAGATGACGATCAGGACCTCCTCTGCTCTGTTCCAACAACAGGCGGGCAGAACAGAGAAGCCGGAGATTGAAGAGGTTGAAGAGGCGACGAGCAGCGACGAGCGGAAGCAGCAGACGACGATCCCCGCAACGGAGACGAGTCGCGAGCGACGTGCCCCGCGACGGAAGATTCGCGATGCAACTCACGAGCCGCGACGGAGACGAGTCGCGATCCAAGTCGCGAGTGATGTGGACGTGCGGAAGCCTCGGGCGGGCGATGAGACGGCAACGGGCCGTCGGGCGAAGGGGCACGATGAGACGGCGACGGACTGTCCACGCGGGAAGACGGCCGACGAGAGGGCACAGCGACGGGCCGCGCGAAGAAGAGAGGATCCCAAGGAAAAAAAATGGATCGTGGGTCAGACTAATCTAATCCTAACCCTAATCCCATAGCTCTGGTACCATGTTACGTACCTTAGGGATCACGAAGATAGAATGCTCCAGAGATGAAGAGGGCAATATATAGAGAGCCTCATGGCTAAATATAGAGTGGGCCTATAGATAGGCTGGGCCTATAGATAGGCCTATAGATAGAGCCTTAACCATACACTTAACAAATATAACTAAAATGCAGCTGCATTAGTTCCATTGTATTTACCAATCATTATGGTTCCATAGGGTAAATATAATGTGAAGTGTGAATTTATTGGCCAATGCTGTGCCCTTGTCCTTTTGTCATACTTCTGAAAAGGATATTTGCTATCACTGTCATTATCATGTATCATTTGTAACTGACGCTTGCCCTTTCTTTGTTCTGATCAGTATGGAGGAACAGGTTATTAGTCGGGCACATCGAATGGGGGCTACGCGTCCAATACATGTCGAAACTTTGGCTATGCGTGGTACTGTTGAAGAGCAAATGCTTAAGCTTCTGCAGGTTTGTGTGCATGACATGTTCATGACATTTTGATGCCAAATTATTGTCAAATTTTACATGTGGTTGAGTGCTTTATTTGTCTGCAGGATTCTAGCGCCTGCAGAAAAATAGTGAATAAAGGAACAGGCAGCACTGACAATGAAGGAGGCCGGTCTCATCGGAGCCTCCATGATTTTGCTGAAAGCAGCTATCTGTTACAACTCAGCTCTGTGTAGACAGGATCTAAAGCAGCAGCCCATTTTGGTTGTTGGTAGCACTAACTAAATTCTTGATTTTTCTGTTTCTTCTTTGATCATTCCCTTTGCAATAGTAATAAAAATTGCTTGGAAGTCAGTTTGTTCTTGATTCCAAACAAGTGTTGATCGGGATTCTTTCGTGTAAATAACTCCAATTCCTTTTGTTAAACGATGTGTTCCCAGTTCAAGAAGCCTTGTTCCGAGCATTATCTGTGATGAAATCTCTATCAGCTGCGTCATGTTAGCCAGAACTTTCTGTGTCAGCTGCGAGACTTAGTTTTTAAACCGTGGAAGAACTGTGTCAGCTGCGTCATATTAGCCAGAATTTGGACTCGAATCCTGCTCACGGCCATGTGGACTCAAATTCTGCTCACGGCCGTGACTGAACTTATGATCGGTGTATCGCACATGTTGTTTAGTACTATAACCTTATGAACAATTTAAGTTGAAGCTAATGTCTGGAGTCTGGATTATTATGTAGGGTTTAGCAGACACCTTGTTTTATACTTTCACACATCTACGGGTCCACCCCCATTTTGCTCTCGTCTGGTTAAACCAATCAGTTGGGACTTCCGACTTCCAGTGTTAACCCCTCGAGAAGTTTGCTTCAGATTTATGCATACAGGGTCTCTGAGCTGCAGGTCTACTACAAACGTCAGAGACATCACCACTTAGCCCAGATTTGCCATTTGCATTTGCAATCATATCGAAAAATTTCCAAGACATTCTAAAATCGATGCTTGCTTATGCATTTACAAGATAGATTAGCCAGCTTCTACTAAGCATTTACATTACCTCTGCTCAAGCACTCTACTTTTCACACAAGGAGAAAAGAGAAGGGGGTAAGAGTAAAGAATTATGTAAAACCGAAGATAAAAAATCCTTCCTGTTTTCCTGGGAGCGGAAACCACCTCTTCTCAAGGGGCTAGGTAAAATGGCAGCCACGTTAGCAACCCAGCTTGACTGACGAGAGAGCCTTCACGTAGTAGGGTACATGGCCTCAGCTCCGCTTGTAATCAAGTATGTTTCTCCAGGTCAATCTAGTGTCAGTTAGCCGCAATGTCATTGTCGACACTGGCGGTTGATTTGTCAACCACGTGGACATTGTACTGCTGGTATACCCTCGCCCGGTTCTCCTGCCACCACTGTTCTGCTTGTGTCTCACTGAATCTCTTCCGGCTATATTTTAGAAAAAAAAAAAAAAGAAATGACAAGTCACGAGCTGAACCACATGAGAATTCAACAGGAACACGATGTAATGTAAGTTGGACACTAGCAATAGAAGTTGCCTGCTGAGCAGGATTCAAATGCATCTACCTGAACCGAACCCGCTTGAGATCTCTGGCGCCTCCAGGCAACGCGGTGAGAGTAATGTAAACACCTGGTTCATCTTGCTCTACCCATTCAGCATCATGGCAAGATTCAGCATCAGGCGGCCTACTTCCATTCTTGCCTACTTCTGGATGGCTCGTCTTATTCCTAACAGAACTTGGTCCATTAGAAGCAAGCAATCCATTATGACCATTTATGATTTGTTCTCCAGAGCTGCTTGGGCTGCCCACACTCTCCGTAGCCATAGACGAAATGTCACTTGGAATGGAAATTCCAGGAAGAGGTGGCAACTTAGTGTTCTTGGCTGCTCCTCCAGGTAATCTCTCTGCCATCCCCTTCAACTGTTACATAAAGAATGGAGTTGGCCATTAGATGATAGCTGTCATAAGTGGCACGAGTTACAAAGCTCTTTTCCCCCTTTATTATTAGCCATTAGCCATGGACATACAGGGCCACATTTAAATGTGGAATCTTAAAGCCAATAATTGATTTCGAAATTGTTCAAGCCTTCAATTTTCCATTAAAACAAACTGCTTTATTCAAGTTTCGTATCCTGGTTGTAACATACTAACATGGAGCTATTTAATATGGGATATACATCCTAGCTGAACGGTAAATTACATGTGGGCATAAAAAAGAGACAAAATTGCAAGCCCATACAGTAAGCAGACTTTACCTGTGCAGTGAGTGACTTGATTACTTCCTTTGCTGCCTTGCACTTCGCAGTTTCCTCACCGGCAATGGAAATAGCTTCCTTCAATTGTTTGGTAGTTCTTTCCAGCTCCACTTCTAGGAGTTGAGACTTCCTGGTAAGACTCTCCACCTGTAAGTCAAGAGCTAACTACATGAGCAGCAAGTCCGCTCGTTCTGATGATACTTGGCTTTAAGGAAAAGGGAGGTTCAAATCTTGAAACTCCAAAGGACAATATGTTGTCTGCCATATTAGTATCAAGTAGGCAGGTAACAATCTGCTAAAATTTAATGAACTTCCATTCTCCATACTCTGTTACTCTTACAGAACAAAAGGGTATATATGTCTACAGTGCAAGGTTGCAGGGCGTAAAAAATGTGTAACCTATCTTTTAGAATTTAGAATCAAAAGTTCAGTATAACAACACAAAAAGCACTGCTCTCTATCAAGCCCGGTGTCAACTAAAACTCCACTAGATTTAAATTGTCAACTACTGAAAGCAAAATACAAATATCACCATATCAATCAAATAGCATTAAAAATGTGGGGCAAAATGTGTACCTGAGACCTCAAATTCAGAACCTCTTGGCTTAATGCATCATTTGTTGGCTTGCCATCGTTGGGAACAACTCTTGGAGATGTTAGACCACCCAGAGTAGGTGTTGGTGTTGTAGATCGTGGAGGGCTTGCTCTTCTTGAAATAGGTGATGTTGCCCTAGAAACAATTCTAGATCCAGGAACTGATGCAGAGAAAAACTTCTTTGAAGATCCAAATACAGGATTGAAAGATCTTGAAATGTTTAGTCCACTCCAATGTGAACTCCCATTAGGCACAGGGGAAACACGGGTGCTATTAAATTCAAACTTCTTATTTTTCTTGGAATATCTGCTATCTAAATGCTTAAAAGATTCCATTGACGACAACCTTGATAGTTGAGCATTTGACCTTGTTTCCAGATCCTCCTCGATTGTATCACTGAATCCTGGTACAGTAGCAGCCCGCTTCGCTGAAGAATGCATATCTGTCTCAAGTCCCTTTGTCAGTTTGCTGTAGCAGGTATCGCAGACACGGTAAGGCTTGTTTGTATTAGGTGCTAATGAAGCCTTCAGAGATTTTTTACTGCTGCAGGAATGACAAAATACTAGAGCACAGTTGTAGCAATTATGACGTTTTCTCCTCAAGTTGAATGGCTGACGGCAACCTGAGCACATTGATTGATCAACTCCAGATACCCATTTGTGAATGCATATTGCTGCAGTGAAATTAATTCCACAAACAACACTTCTGACTTGCTTATCTTTCAGTGCTTCAACCAATGTAGGAGTATTCCTATCATCAGTATCGCCATGACCTAACCGGCCATTTGCACCTTTTCCCCATGTGTATACCTCAGTCCTAGAAGTCAATACAACCACATGATAAGCACCACATGAAATCTCCTCCACAAAGTTTTTGTGTAGCTTCCCTTCAACACGCACAGGAAGCATACCATCAGCTTGTGCATTCCCAAGTTGACCATAGACAGCACTGCCCATTGTATACACATGCCCAGAAGTTGTTAGGGCTACTGTCAAGCAATGCCCACAAGCAACCTGACAAAAATTGGGCTCCACCAAAGCAGCCACACAAGTTGGGACAAGTTTTGGTTCCTTGTCACCGTGACCTAAGCGACCTTTATCACCATCACCCCATGTAAATATCTTACCAGAAGAACAATTGCTAGAACTTGAATTCCCAGCCATGACTTCTACAACTGCAGCAGTGTGCCAAACACCACAAGCTGCCCGCACCGTGCGTAGCCCTTTGAGAGATTCAACTTCCCTGGGGAGCGAGATACTCTCACGATCTCCATGGCCCAGAACCCCAAAAGATCCATCACCAAATGTGAAAAGCTGTCCAGCGGAAGTTACTAGGGCTGTATGCCAAGGTCCACATGAAATTGATGAAACATGTATACCCTCTAATGGTCCATTCACGTGCTTTGGTACCCAGTGACTGACATCATTTCCATGACCCAAAAGCCCAAATTTAAATGTGCCATCCCCCCATGTGTAAAGATCTCCAGATAGTGTAACAGCACAAGTGTGGTATTCACCACATGCTACAAGCTCAATGTTCATATGAGAAAGAGCATCAATAAGTTTTGGCTGTGACACATCACAATCAACACCATGACCAAGCCGTCCCCCTGATTCCTCACCCCATGAGTATATCTCACCTTGTTTAGTAACAAGTGCAGCATGCCTTCCTCCACAAGATATGTTCTGCACATCAAGTCGCACGGCAAAGTCTAATGGTTTTGGTACAAGGCAGTCCATTTTTGCACCTGAGGAGCTTCCAACTCTTGAACCACCACCGCCAAGAATTCCTTCCCCGGTTCCTTCTCCCCATATGAAAACATCACCTAAAGCATCACCATCATCATGACCAGAACCATGACTAGATGAACTAACGGCACTTGAATAACTGACTCGGAAAGCATCCATTGGGACGCCTCTGGGGTGCCCATTTGTGTTATCCGAGTGTCCAGAAGACATAGAATGGACTGATCCAGCATTAGAATCTGATGGAAAGAAACCCCTGGGAGGAACTGCATACAACATGACATCAGAAAATGCCTTCTCCAATCCATTCTTTGGTGGGCTCCCATATGGAGTACGGAGTCGGTAATTGTCACTGCCATCCTGATATAAGACATCATTTTAAAAAATAAATGGCAATTATCACAAAAGAGGACATATAATGTAAAGTAATGTGAAGGGAAGGAGAAATCATTAAAAGTAATTAAGAACACTAGCAATTTGACACAAAAAGATCTTTCCTTTCTAGCCTTTTGCACTCTAGTGTCATCAAATTTCTGGCAAGGCTTCCTGCTCTAATTGAACACATCAGTGAAAACAAGTGCTTCCACAATGATTTGAGTGGAGAAATTGATGATTAAACCCGCAACATGAAAACAGGATGGCTTCTAACTATGAAGAGCCTTCCCCGCACAATTAAGGGTTGAAAATTGAATGTTTTATTCTAGTCTTCTAGCCATCTAGGTAGGATTTTAATACAATGGAGACAGTAATACCTTGTGGATGCTGTCATTGCTGCTGAAAGGTGAACTCAAAGGAGAACTCCGTCGTGTGTAAGTCCTCGGACTAGTTGCACCAGAGGAAAGGATATCACTTCTAGATTCAGTTCTCCATTTTCTTTGGTGACAACGTGAAATTAGTGTTTTCAGCCCAGCAAACCATACTTCAGCTTCATCTTTATCTTTGCATATCTGATATTAATGAACAAAACAAATCATGTCACCATGTGAATACAAAACTAAGAGTAAGAGGGGAGGGGTGTGTTGTAGCAACAGAGGCAACAAAGACAAAAACATATAAAATATGAACCAGGGACAACTTACTATATCCAATGACCTATCATGTGAAATTAGAGAAAAAGACTGGCATTCCTTCTCAGGCCGTGGATACCTCTGAAAAATTGCCTGAATTATCCAAAAAAGGGTCTAGTTAGTAAAGTCAGACAACCAAGTTCACCACAAATGGAAAATAGGAATACTTCTAAGAAAACATATGGTTTTTGTTCATTAACAATGTAATTCAATTGTATCCTGACACGAATTCTAAACTCCTTAGTATAGGCATCAAAAGTAGCAAGACATATATACATATAGAAGAGTTGTTCTAGTTATTTTTAATTTCACAAAATTATTTATCCATGCTAACGTGAAAAATAAGCACTTTGGAAATGCTATTAAGTTCATCCATATGGGTTGGCAAGCAAACATCACCAGAAAATCAAGACATTTTTAATATGAAGCTTGCTGACCAAAGCAACTTATTATTAGGGAGAAATTGCTAGACAGGATATTCTTCTTGAAAATGAGTCTAGGCCTCCTAAGAACATTAACTTACAGTCCGTTGCCCAGGAATTATCCTGGATACATGGCTCAACCTTAGATGTTTCTCTTCTTTCCCTGAGAACCATATCAGTACAGATTCATCCTGAAGGAGTCAAAAAAGTATAAAATACACCATATAAGCCAAAGGATTGTGAAGGCACAGAAACACTGTTAAGTTGGAGAGTCCAAATAAGGCTCACATTGGATAACCTAAATGGACAAAACTTGGGCTTTCCTCTACGCCCATACTTCAGCAAGTATGCTCCTTTCTTGAGAGCAGTGATGGCCTGCAAAGAAGGATGCTGTCAAGCCTTAAATATCAACTTACCAAGTCATCAATATATGGAAAAAAAACAAGCAACCAGGAGCATGCAACTTCCATACTTTACATTTTGAAGATAAAACAGACCTGAGGTAAATCACTGGCTTTATAGTATTAATGAAATAATAATAATAATGGAACATAACACTAGACACGTACAAAGGCAAGTGCCATAAGATGCTAATGGTTCAATATACAATATGAAACATTTTTTTTACTACTTTTCCTTTGCTTTTTTACTACTTTTGCTTTGCTACTGATGCCATACAGCTCATTCTTCATATTGACCTCTTTCACTAAGCATCAGACTGATATGCGTGCCCTTCTTTTATGATTTCCTTTATTCACAACAAAGAATAAAACCAAAATAACCCCTATCACACTAGTCAAGTTCTAGTGGTGAGTGCAACTACAGCCACTAATAAGCTTGCTGATTTGATAAGAATATATCAATGATTGTGATATTTTCAGTTAATGCATGACCTTTTCCTGTATTGCCTTTGTTTTACTACTTTGTATTATTAGCATCTTGTCAGATGCACTTGGAAGGAAGCTTATGAAGCATCTCACTATAAAACTGAAACAGGGTTTTGATCAGTGCCCCCAGCAGCTCTTATGTTGCACATTATCTGGTATGACAAATGCGGTCCCTTAATAGCAAAAAACGTGAAATGCATTATTGAGTACGAACAAATGAAAATGCCATTTTATCACTTGTCAGAATAATCAGTTGAAGCATGCTGGTTGTATTCAAGTATCCTAATCCAGCCTTATCTTCACTCTCTGTCTAATAAGTTTGCCACAAACGGAATGTTGGACATATATTGTACATAAAGAAAAAAAACAAATCATTCATCGCTTGATTCCAAAGCCCCCCACGCTGCAACACCCTCCTTGGTGCCAAAAATAGGAGTATAGGACTACAGTAGTAGAATCAGCTTAAACTGTCCATTTGTGTGTATGGTCAGACATGCCTCTCAAAACTCACAGGAGTTGGAATCCACAAAACCACAAAGCCACAGCAACCATCCCCAAACAATTCTTCACAAATCCACGAAACCCAATACGATATCCGTCAAATCCCGCTCGACTTCAGTGCCATGTAGCAGCTACAACAGAATGGGCAAGCACAGCACCAAGGCCAACACAGCGAGAGGAAAAGGCACGAGCATGCAAGTGAAAGAACTAAACTATCAACTAATGGTCCTTGCTCCCAGAATGAATCTTATGTTCACCAAAGCATCCACTGATGACTGATCCCCTCAGCTCCAGAAAACAGGGAATGAGAAGCATAATAGTCCTAGCTTGACCTCCAAACACTTGAATCAGTGGTTGGATGCCCAATAAGTCAACCACCTTCCTAGCTACCGGAATTTCAGCAGAGGGAGGGGAACAGCTACCTGGAATATCCAGTCTGAGCTCCATTGTAGCACAGAAGAAGAAGAAAACAGCAAACTACAGCATCAACGCCCATGAATTCCGCCGGAATCAGGCACCATTTCACGTCGGCGCACAAAGAGCGCGAGCTGGCCTGAAGTTCCGGGCCACGTGGGCGGAGAGCACGTAGGCGATAGACGATGATCTGTCCTTCCATACCACAGTTGGACCCGCAGTAGAACCAGGGACGCGCAGTAGAACCAGGGACGGGGGAGGGGAAATCGATCCGCGACACGCAGAAGGAGAGCACGTAAGCGGTAGGCGATAGATGATGATCTACCCATCCACATCTCAGTTGCACCCGCAGTAGAACCAGGGACGGGGGGAGGGGAAATCGATCCACCCAGAGAAGGGTTAGCAGCACGCACCTGCTCGATGTCACGCTCCACGGGCCCCGCCCGGATGCCGCCGAGATCCGACGATACGTCCGACATGGCAGCGGCCTCCGCATCAGCCCCGGCGCCGGCAACGCCCCATAACAGCCAGGCGCGCACAGACCGCCCGCCTCGCTCCCCGCGCCCTGCTGCCGCGTGCGTGGGAGGCGGCGCGCCGCAATGGGGGGCTCGCTCGCGGGCGCGGGTCCAGGTGGGCAGGGCAGCTCGCGTGCGCGCGGGGCGACGAGCTCGGGGCGCGCCACGGGGCCGCGGGAGACCGGATCGGAGCGCAGCGGCGGGGGAGGCAAGAGGAGGCGGCGGGGGCGAGGGGTTTGGCAGTGCGTGGAGGTGGGAGGGGCAGGGGAGGGGAGGGAGGTCGCGACGCGGAGGAGTCAGGAGAGAGAGGAAGAGGAGAGAGAGAAGAGGCTGTGCCGCTGTGGAGGGAGGGGAATGAAGCTTTTTTACCTTTTTCTATGTTTATATAATTTTTTTTTCGGTTATTACTGGAGTACTCCTTCAGTCCCAGAAGAACGTGAATCTCGTTTTTTTTATGAATCAAATTTAAATCTGCTTTATCTCTAAATAAATTAACCTCTAAAATTATCCTAAGTTACTTTTTAAAAAGTTCATCGGTTTCTATAGAAGAGTATTCATATATATGACAGAGAAACATAATGTGTAAACATATTTAATGTTGTACTATGTGCCAAATTATAGGTTATTTTGGTTTTTTTAGATAAATAGTTTTTATTATGCAACTATATACTTCCTCTGTTCCAAATTATAAGACATTTTGGCTCTTCTAGATTTACGATTTTGCTACGTATATAGATATAAGTTACGTCTAGATACAAAATAAAAACTATATCTAGAAATGTCAAAACGTATTATAATTTAGAACATATGGAGTATGTACTGTACTACTAGAGTAAAAAAGCCAAAACGACTTCTAGTTTAGAACGAACGTAATATCTAGCTTACTGATTTTCTATCACAAATATTATTTTCTTAATGTGGTCAAACTTTTCAATAAAAACAAGGAAAGCTTCGTAAGTTGATTCACTCGGGATGAGAGGAGTAAAAAACCAATATTTATCATATAGATTAATCTTGAAATGTAATTTTACAATAAATTTATTTGAAGATAGATATCTTGATATCATTTTTTATAAACCTAATGAATCTTGATTAATGTACTTCTTAAAATCAAGATTTTATCATTTTTGTGGAAGACGCTATTTTTGGTTTGCTCCGTCCCTTAGAGCATCTTTAATACTTCCTCTATTTTAAATTATAAACCATTCTGGCCTTTTTAGATACATGATTTTTATTATGTATCTAGTCACAATATATATTTAGTTGCGTAGCAAAAGCTATGTATCTAAAGAAAGACATAATAACTTACAATTTAAAATGGAAGAAGTAGTTTACAAAACTCACTCTCAATCTTAGTATTTTTAGCAAGAATAAAAAAAATTACCTCCAGTAACTCCTTAATTCAACTCCTAATATTGATTGATACGAGTGGAAAGATACGCAGAGGGGCGATTTCTCTCGACATTTTCTTCCATGTCTTGACTCGGCGTTTCTTTGCCATGGCCTCTTCTTTGTCATGCCTTATTCTAGCTTGGGGACCTCTTATCGCCGCCAGCCATCACCGGGCACCGTAGTCGTCGCCTGCGCAGGTTATAGATGCCATTGGCCTAGGCCGGCTGCCGTTGCCCACTAGTTGTGGCTGGTTGGGAGCGATTGGCGAATGTTACTGGCCGACTGTGGCGTGTCTTAGGTCGGGGACGACGGCGACGTGGCTAGCCGGCTACGACAAGACTGCGGGTGGTGAGTGTGATCTAGGCACGAAGACCGAGTCGTTGCAGCCTTCTTGTGAGACCATTTTTTTTATTTAGAATTGAGATTTTGGAAATGGTGAAGAAAAAACCTAACAAATATGGTACCGACTTTTTTTTACTTGAAAAAATACATTGATTTATTATTATTTGTTTTTTCTTTAACTACTGGAGATGCTCTTTCTCTCTTTTATCTCACAATGACGATGCTGGTATCCACGGACCACGGCATGGCTTTCCGCGCTGCGATGCGGTGTCACTCGTTGGGAATTGGGTACGGGAGAAAGCTCTCGGCCCTCGTCGGTCGGGTCGTACTCTGCGCGGCCGGCGACGTGACAGGCAGCGGCGTTTAACAGCCAACCCCGCGACGTGACGTCTGAAGCACTGCCCGACAGCCCGTACTCTGCTCAGACTACCGGTCCTATGCCCGGTTTAGTTGGCGAAATTTTTTGAGAAATGATACTATAGTACTTTTGTTGTTATTTGTTAATTAGTGTTCAATCATAGTCTAATTAGGCTTAAAAGATTCGTCTCGTAAATTTCGTCTAAACTGTGTAATTAGTTTTATTTTTTATTTATATTTAATGTTTTATGCATGCGTCCAAAATTTGATGTGACGAGAAATCTTGAAAAATTTTGCAAAATTTTAGAAACTAAACATGCACCTACTCTTAGCGCTACCAAGTCCTCCCCCGCAGCAGCTCCTCGGGACCCAGCTGCAGTGACGGCCGGAGCTCCCCTGGTGCCTGGTGGCGTACCAGTAGCACAATACCCTGCAGCTCCCGCGCTAGTGCACTGCACACGACGAACGAACCAAGCATCCCAACCATTCCATTCGTGTGGTAGCGGTACGCCGCCGCGTACACTCGCTGCCTGCCTGCCCCAGTGCCCCGCCCGTGCGTCGCGGACCAGTCGTTCGACAGCACGTGCCGCGTGCTTGCGCTCACCGTGCTCGCTTTCTGTTGGAGTTGGAGACTTGGGGTGGGGTACGTAGAATTCCCCGGTGGGCCGGCTACCGCTGACAACCACTCCTTCTCGTGGCGCGGATCCAAGGGGGGCTGCCGGGCCTACAACCTCTCAGTGAGCCTATTTTTTTATTAAACAACGGTTACTTAACCTTAAATTATTATTAATCTCTAACTCTAATTCTAAATCTTTATTATTTAGTCCTCCTTTATTTCCATCCTGTATCCACCGCTGCTCCTTCTCAGCTACTCCTCCTACATACAGTACTACTGATGCAATGCAAGTGTCGCATTTCGGGTAGTAAGTGGTAGTATATTATATTATAGCAACTGCAAACATCGTTATCGGGCTCGCAACTGAAATCGCCAGACTTTGCGACCGCCATGTCGTGGAGGCCTGGAGGGAACATAAATACGGAGTAAACACTAGTATAATAGACCCTTGTACGGGCCAACTAATCCGCTAGAGTAGCTCGCAGCCCCTTTTTCTGTGCTTCGTGCTTCCTTTTTCAATCCCTCTCTATTTTCGTACGTGCCAGTAGCGAGCAGGCTGCCTAATTTCTGGGCGCAAGCGGCAGCGGCATGTGCTTTGCCAAACCTCTGCCTGACGTGATCACCGTCACCACCCAGCCCGGCCCGGCCCGGTCCTCGATCGATGTGCACACAGATATTTATGAATATATATATATATATATATATATATATATATATATAATAAAACTAATCAACGTGCAAATTAAAATTAAAGGAGCTGGGGGTTGATATTGCTCCTGACAGCGCACGTAGCGCGGCGCTATCATGCCTGGGGCCGGAGGCAAGGTCAGGTTCGTTTCATTCACTCATCGGCGCTCTCGCTCATCGAGATGAAGATTGATGAAAGAGATATGCCGGCCCCATGCAGGATAGCGGCTGGTATTAAAGCCGGCTGATAGGTCGGCTGAAGTTGTTTTATTGTGAGAGAAAAATACTGTAGATTCTAGCTGATAAACCGAATGATAAGTCGAAGCGAACGTGCCTGTGGCCGGTCGGCGGGCGCGACACGATCCACCGGAGATAAAATTTGCATGCATCGTCATCGATATCAATTCAATGGCGCAACATGTCCTGTCTCTTCTTCTCGATCTCTTCTCCTAATAATAAATAAAGTAAGCTAAGCCTAGAACTAGAACCGGGGGACTGTCAGTTCAGTTGGATGATCCGATTGATCCGGTTGTCCAGTCCAGCCTTTGTGTGTTAGATTAGATGGGAAACAACGTGCTGTTCGATCTAGTCGCTAGCTAGACTGCTAGAGGATAGCACAGCGCTAGTAGAGGCGAGCTAGAGCCTGAACCAGATCGATCGAGGGTGACGGAGCGAGATCTGAGTGGGAATGAATCCTGTCACGTGGATTGTCGTTATCGACGGACCCTCGTTCCAACCACGGATGGACAACTGGGCAGGTTAAGCTTGGCACGGGCTCGTCGACTGGCTGACTCACTGATGATGGCCAATTGGGCATCACTAAATTTAGAGCCCCTAGATTTTTAATATTAAAAGGCGTAATGAAGCATGCATGCAGGAGAATGAGATAGCTAATAAGCAGCACCACATGCAGAGACCAGCCGCTCGTAACAGCAATGCGCCAATTAGACAGTCCATCTAGAGTATTATTAATTCCTCCCGGACCGGTCGGTCCAATCCATGGTCCAAGGTCTCGTGTGCGCCTTTTTTTGTTGCAACTTTTTGGGTACGGGAGGGGCGGCTGGCATTGGCAAGCCCCAGCCGCACAGCTAGCCTGGCGATTGATCTGGCAGTGGGGGCGACTCAATCGATCATCTATCTAACTGCTCATAATAACCAACAGGGGCAATGAGATGAGAATGGACCATTGCTAGCTTGGTTTTGTTGGTGTCACGTTGGCAACACATCAAAAGAAAAATTGTAAAAAAAAAACTCACTTTCCACGGACCAGGCCAGGGGGAAAGCCAAGCCTGGCTGGCCTTATCACTGCACAAAGTGGACGCAGCCGTTATGAACCCTGCGCTGCGCACGCAGGCCGGCCCGGATCCTCTGCAACGATGGACTGCGTTCCGTTCCGTGCTGCCACTACCGTATTGTTAATGCTCAGCTGCCGTCTTTTGCCTTTAAAAAAAAATTGCCAGCCAACCTAGCCGTTGGACGTCGCTCCCATGCAATTACGCAGTAGGAGAACGAGGAGCACTTTTTGTAGCACAAGACAATCCTGCCCTAACGGAGAAACAAAGCAATGGTACGTAATGGCTGATTTTTATTAAAAAGATGGTACGCACGTAAGGGCAGTCCCAATGAAAAAAACTAGTAGTTTCTATAATATAGGATACCGCACCAAAAAAGTACGCTTTTCCAACCCATGGTTTCTATGAGTAATAATTATTTTCTCTTTCTCTCTTCCAACTCTATCTTCTTCCTCCAATGGGAGTGCGACAGTCGCGACTCAGCTCCCCTAAAGCGGTGGTTTCTCCCCAATGCTGATTTCATGGTTTCTTGGTGCATTGGGTCAAGAGTAGACCTGATTTCTTCACGAGGAAACCATTTCTATGATTTTTGCTCTCTTTCTTTATTAATTACGTTGCCGTGTCAGCGTTTTGTCTACGTGCCAAGTCATTTAATGAGGATAGAAACCATCATCAATACATCATTGGGACTGCCCTAACGAAGTACTGTAGCAGCATGCATTAAGCAACAATGGCACGGACTGGGCATCGCTGCCGTGCCGCGGCAAAAGTGGTCCCGTACCCGCACGCACGCGCCCGATTGGAGCTGTGGAGGCCGCCGGGGCAGCACTGTCGCGGTGCTCTGCCTTTTTCGCGTTGGTGTCGCAGTTGCAGGACGTGGACGCCAGCACTGTGCGCCTTTTAATCGCTGTCCGTACGCACGCACCGGATGGATCGGCCCGCCGTGGATCACTTGTTGGATTTCCGATAATTGTATCGCCCGGCCGGCCGGCCGGCCAAACAGATCCAGCAACGCAAGGCGAGGGAGCCGACCCGGCCACGGCCAGGGTCACGTTTGGTTTGGCGTATACTACTACTGTAGGAGGAGTACTCTCGCGGTGGCCAGGGTCGTTAGTGTCAGTGGTGAGTGGTGACACTGACGACCTCGGCCGGGCATGCATGCGGGCGTGGTTTGTCGGCACGCGCGACAGGCCAGCCTACGCGAAGGGTCTTGTCGACCGGGGCAGGTGGCGGAGAGTGGATTCGGTGGTGGTCCTGCTGCTGGTGGGGGTGCCCACCTTTGCCGCGTACAGTCAGCACGACGGGCGGCGTTGTCTGTCAATGAACGAAGGCGAAGAACCAGCAGCCACAGCCATCCAGCACCAGCAGGCAGGTCGACTCGACGAGTGCGAGCGCAATGCGACGCCCGCCGTCTCATGTTGCTGCCGCACGCACTCGTGCTGCTGCCGGTTCGCCGTACGATCTGCTAAGCCGGGCGTGCGCCGGGAAGCCCAAGGCACTTGGCGATGGCTCGCTCGCTGGAGAATCTCCCTTTTTTCCAGCCCCGCCGGCCGCCGGCGTTGCCATTTGCCAACGGGACGCCCGTGCCCGTGCCCGTGCCCGTGCCCCAGCGTTGCATAGACACAGGCACAGCGCGAGGCGAGCGACGCGTCGGCAGGACGCTACCCCCTCCCCGCCGGGCCGGGGCCATGCACACAGCACAGCGGGCGCCAAATTTTCTATGATGGCCTATCCATCATCGCTCTTCCCATCGGGAATGCCACCGCGCTAGGTCGTCGTCGTCGTCGTCGTCGTCTGGCCCGGTCCTCGTGCTCCCCGGAGGCCCGCAGGCTGCTGTTGCCAGGACCAAGGAACCCGGCCGGCCGGCCGGCTCCACCTCCACGAGGCCATGTGCTGGCGTCATGGAAGAAGCAAAGATTTGATTGCCGGCGTAAGCGATTACTTCACTTCACTTGGGTTTATTACGTTGGGACACCGATGGATCCCAATTCATTCGATTCCCAGGGCTCGCCATCCACAACCATAACCATAAAGTTAGCCTCCCGCTTCCACGTGACATGAAGAGAGAAGATGATCGTCATGTACTACTAGGCTGGCACTGGCAGAGCGGGGCAGGGTGCAGCAGTCTGGCTCGCGTCGCTGGCTCGCTGCAGTGCAGATCGAGGCGTTTTTGGGGCCTGCCAGTGCCAGTGCCAGTGCCACTCTCCGGCCCGGCATCCTAGCATGGCACACATGTTCCTCCTCACGGTAGCGAGCAGCAGCACGCAGACGAAGCATCGATACCATACGTACCGTCGGGGCTGGGCAGGGCAGGGCAGGGCAGGCAAGGCGATTAATGATGCTTCGCCTCCGACGCGACCCTGCCCCGGAGGCAAAAAATGACAAAACTCAAGGACACCAACACGACGACGACGAGATCCAGTCCAGCGTGGATACATACGATACGTACGGGGCCTCTGAATGCTGGAGCATGTGTACACCCGTACAAAGCAGACGTGCATGCGACATCCAATCCAGCGCGGATACATACGTACGTACTACGCCGCGGCCGAAACATGACATACATGGGCAACGCCGCAACGGGATGGGACTCCGAGACGGGACTACGGGAGGCCACGTTGTGTTGGTTGCCAGAAACATTTTTTTTTTATTTTTATTATTTCAAGGACAGAGACAAGTTCAGAGACAGATCCTTTAAATCCGGCAGCTGAGTGAGTTCAGTTGGCCCTGCGAGAAGACAGATACTTGCAAGGTTCACGCATGGAGCTATTGAAGACCGGAAACTGTGTACTCCCTCCATCATAAATTGTAATTCTAAATTTAAAACACAACTCGAATTTTTTAAAATTTGATTGAATTTATACTAATAGATTTGCTATAAAACTATATTTTATAATTAAACTAATAATACTTATTTGGTATTATATAAATGGTATTAGTATTGTTTTTATAGATGAAGTTAAACTTGAAATCGTATGATTCCTCACAAAGTCACAGTTGTATTCCTTTAAGAACGGAGAGAGTAGACTAAAAGGGGGAGCGACAGTGGCGGATAGCCCTGGGCAAAATACCTGATACCCATTTTCCAAACCCGAACTACCCGAACCCGAATTACTCGTTGCAATTTCGGGTGTTAACTTGAGATATCCAAAATTAATTTGGGTAGTTCGGGTAATAAGTCCCGGTACCTGAATTACCCATATATCCCGATACACGTAGGAACGCTACACAGTCCAGTAGTCCACTCTTCACTTCATTCGGCACAACAGGCAACAGAAGAGGATGGCCCAACAGCCAATGCCCAGCGTAGTCAATCCCCCATGCCCCACCCCACGACTCCACGCGAGGCGCGACTCCGCGACCGCAAAAACCTACCTGCGGTGGCGGCTCTGCCATCACCTGCAGCGAGAAGAGGAGACCCCAGGCGCCCAGAAGAGGTGAGCCCAGTCTGTCGTGTCCCGTGTGCCATCATCTGCAGAAGAGGAGAGCACAGCGACGGCGTGGCTCTGCTGTCCAGGCGTCCAACGTCGACGGTCCACGGCTCCACGCCCTCACCTGCAGCGAGCCCTCATCGGTCACCGGTCAGTGAGCCGCCGAGCCCTCACCTGCAGGCTCCAGTAGTCCAAGGACGGCACCCACCTCGGTGGAATCGTGCAAATAGCTGTCGAATTTCTATGCAGTTTGCTACCTTACTGTGACTTTGGGTATATTGGGTTATACCCGAACCCGAACCCGAACCCGAACCCGAAATATCGGGTACCCGAAATTTCGGGTAGTAATATTTCATGGCTAAATTCGGGTAGTGTTTTCTATTACCCGGATTTCGTATTACCGAATTACCCGACCTCGAAAAATTGGGTAACCCGAATGCCCAGGGCTAGTGGTGGAGTTTGAACACGATTTTAGGAGGAGCCAACCCGCGATAAAGAACAAATAACACAAGAAAATGAGAGAGATCATTTCAACCTCAACTAGCAATTTGACATTGTACATATCTACTATATTCGTCTAGGAATGCAAAATTTAGAGGGAATGGGGGCATGACTCCTATATATTGACCTTAGTTACTCACTCCATCCTAAAATACTACATATCTTGCAATAAGTGCGATTCTAATTCTTGGCCCACCTATAAGTACAAGGTTTAGCTACTTTTTTTTCATTTTCTAAAGTGCAATCGTTACATGTGTATGACACTTTTGGTACAGGGCATATGCTGACTTAATTCATCATGGCCCACCTATGTTAAGGTTTAGCTACTTTTTTTTCATTTTCTAAAGTGCAATCGTTACATGTGTATGACACTTTTGGTATAGGGCACATGCTGACTTGCATCATCCTCTTGTTAACACTAATTTGCCTAAGATGTCTTAGAATTGCACTTACTTGGGACCGACTGAATAGGCTCACGTACACCTGCCTGGCGAGTGACACTGACACACGGTTGGGATCGTGAGGCTAGACAAAGCCCAGAGAGATCAGATCTCGCTTCCGGGCGACCGGGCCTGCAGTCTCCATCTCATCTTTCGCTCCATTGTTTCTGAGGAGGCTGAGACCGCGAGAGGGAGAGTAGTAGGGACCAGGGAGTGCACCAGCCGTCCGCCCAGCCGGCGGAGTAAAACCGATGGACGGCGCCACGGCGGAGACAGCTGAGACGGACGGCCGGCCGGCAGTACCGCTCGCACGGTCGCACTCCATGTAGCAGCAGCACGGACACACCCAAGCTGTCGCTGGCCATGCCCGGAAAGGCTGGATCCGCATGCAGGCTGCCTCCATCCACCATCATGTCGGGTATCATCGTATTCGTCTAGGTAGCTCTGACTCTGTCTGAGTTTGAGGACGACGGCCGGGCCGGGCTCGGAAATCTTCCGGTCCGAACGTTCGGACCGGAGCTGCCTGCCGATGATTCCTGCGCGAGCCTGCCGATGTTTCCCGCGTGATTCCCGTAAACGCAGAAGCGGTCCAAGACCGAGCTGTCAGCCCACGAAGATGGCCCAACTAGCTAGCGACAGCGACGTACGGTTGTCGGTTTCCCGCGCGTAATGCTTCTCGCGATAGGCTGGTAGTTGACGTCTTTTTTTTTTTCTTCTTCTTTTTTTCTTTCCTTTTCTTTTCTTTTCTTTTCTTTTCTTATCTTTTTTTATTTTCGCCCTTCATTTTTTTTTTTTTTTATGTTTTATGTGATTTATTATTATTATTATTATTATTTTCTTCATATTTGTATGTTTCTTTTATTTATTTTTTCTTTCCTTTCCTTTTCTTATTATTATTTTATTTCTTTTCTTCAATTTATCTTTTCTTTTTCGTTTCATGTTATTTTTCATTTTTTTTATTTTGTATGTTTCCTACATGTACGTTTCTTTTCTTCTCTCGATATAGGTTTGTGGTTGGCGTCTTTTTTTTTCTTTTGCTTATTTTCTTCTTAACTCCTACAAGGCTGACGTTGATTTTTCTTTTTGATTTCTTATATTTATTTTTCCTTTTTCTTTTCTTATTTTTTATTCTATGTTAACTTACTGTAATTAATTATTTTATTTTTTAATGTACATATTTATTTATTATTTTTCTATATATTTATCATTTATTATTCATGTGTTATGTGCGTTTTCTCTTCTTTGCTATTCTTTTCATTTTTTATATTATTATTGTTTTTACTATAGTTAATTATATTGTTTGTTTTATTTTACTTTATTTTTATATTTTACTCATTTTTTGTATTTCTTTCTTTTCTCTTTTGTCTTTATGTTTTTTATACATTTTTATTTTCTATTTTTTCTGTTTTACCTTACTTAATTAATTTTTTATGTTTTGTTTTCTTATTTTCTATAATCCATGAGATGTTATGTTCATACAGTACAGATGTGATGTTTTATGATGTTTTTCGTGATGTTCACAAGGTATATAATGTCATGTTCTGTAATGTTTTTTTTGTGATGTTCATGTAGTATACATGTGATGTTCTGTGACTTTTTTTTGTGATGTTCACGTGTTATAAATATAATGTTGTATCATATTTTTTTATGTTCACGTGGTATAAATATGATGTTCTATGATGTATTTTGTGATGTTCGCGTAGTATACATGTGATGTTCACGTGGTATATAACATATTATAATACCAATTCATTAACCTAAATTGAAACCATTCTTCTTATAAAGACAGAACATTGTTCTTTGAATCTAGAACATCGTCTCTGCTCAATAAAAGAAAAATATTCTATCTTCATAAAACAAATGTTAGTTAGAAAAAAATATCTAAATATATCCATGTGGGACCTTTTTTTGAAAGATTTATTGTAAGAAATCCGATGGTGTAATCGGAATTTAATTTAGACAATTGGTTTAGCAGTTGTGACTTTTTTTAGTTCGTTAAAGGTCATTTGCATGTGTGAGTTTAGACGTGACGTGGCTGAGGCCTCTGCGCGATTGGCCAGCATCCGCTCGCGCGTTTTCCTCTATGAAATTTTTGCATCCGCCCCGCTTGCTTTCCTTTGCGAAATTTTTGGCGCGCTGCGCCAGCGCAGCGTACGGTCCGATTATTCGAACCCTAGCAGCTCTCGGGCCGGGCTGGGCTATCTTTTGATAGCATGTTTGGGAGAGTATTTTACTGTGATTTTGTACCGATTCCACGAGGCACTACTAGACAGGGTTTTTTATTTCAGCATTGCAAAAATTTCGGCCACCAAAATTCATCCGAAATTTTGAAGAATTTTTTTAGAGACGAGCACATGGAGTATGTTTTCCAAAAAAAATAGATCTAAACAAGTATTAGTATGATTTATGACTACACATCTATTGAATAGAAGAATATGTAATATAAACAATAGAAAATATAAGTCTAGAGTTATATAGCACATGTATTAGTGTATTACAAACTTTTGGATTTTTCTTTCAGCCACTGTCGAAATTATCGAAATTCGTAAAACTTCGCTGAAATTTTGAATAGAATAGTCTTTTTTTCAAGCTTATTATCACTACCAAGCAGTCGGACGCCACCAGGATCACTGAAAGTACCAGCCCAGCCCAGGACGATGGACCCGTTTCGGGCCTAAATTCTGTCAGCGGCCCATCTTGTGGAACGGACGTCCGGAGCTAGTCTCTCACAGGACTGTGGGCCATCTCGTATCGTGCAAGCGGCCCGGCCCAAACCTGACGGTGGTGATTAGCTAAGCAGCGCAGCTTGCAGTTGGTTACACAAGCGGCGCACTCACGCCACGCACGGCCGACTCGATCGGCATCCGTCCCCAATCCCACACCCGCCCACCCGACTCGCAATCCCTAGCAGCGCCGCGGGCAGGGAGGCGCGGCGCACAGGCACAGCGGGCAGGGGGCGCCGGAGGCGGCACGTAGCACACGGCAGGTCTGCACTGCAGCAGGCACAGGCTGGGTTAGGAATCTCTGAATCGATCGATGGAGCGCGTGAGGAGGGCTTCGCACGCCGGTTCTTGGTACACGAACAATGGTACTTTGCAATTTCACAATTCACCTGTCATATTGCTTTTTTAGGTGCGGCTCACTTGTTCTGTCTTGTTGGTGGCACAGCCTATTAATTATCACGGTTCATATCGCTAACCTTAGTAGTTTGTTTTTTTGGAGTGGAGTAATGTATTTGCTGCCTCTAACTGTTATACTGTATTACTGCTGAGGCGCACAATCGGCCTAATTGTATTGCAGAATTGCTACTCAGTGGACAGTGGGCGACACATTGAGTACCAGGCTACTGATTTTTATAAACTCCCAGGACATCAATAATTGATGCATGCACTGCATTGTCTCTTCCTGTTCAATAAACATATTTGTAATAAAGTGAAACTCATCGCTGCAGCATCTTCACCTAGTATCCTTTCGATGCAGTGAACAAATGCAGAGTTTCAACTGATAATAAACTTTAAGGGATATAAAAAAGATGCTTCCCATTTCTCCTTTTGCTTAAATTTTGGTTTACTATTTGGGTTGGGTTGTCATCTCCTAAAGTCTAAGTACTGCTCCATGTTTACAATTAGCCAGGAAGCTGGAAGAGGAACTCAATGGTTGGCTGGGGGCAGCTGGTCTAACCAAGTCTCCTGATGTTAGGGCAGTAATTGCACCGTGAGTTGGTATTTATTGTAGGTTGTTGGATGCTTGCTGATTAGTACTATTCTGTTGTGACATGCTTTTACTTGCTTCTACAGCCACGCTGGTTATTCATACTCGGGCCGATGTGCAGCTTATGCTTTTGGCAACATCGATCCAACTAGCATGTGAGTCATTTATCATGTTGCTATAGTTTTCTGCTAGTATTTCCAGATGTAATAACAAATCAATGTTTTTGTTAATTCTATCACTACTTAATATCATGGATGTTTTCTTATACCATTGATTTCCTTGGAAAAGCTAGTCTTTAGTCAATGCAAGACTTGAAGTTTCTACATTGTTAAAATTTCAAATCTAATGTGTTACTTTGTAACCGGTAAAGACTCTAAGTGAAGGGTTATTCATACATTATTTCAATGTTGTTTCCATATACGTACTTCATTCTGCACCTCACAAAAAATGCACTTCATTGTACACCCTATAATATCATTCTAGCTACTTTCAATTGTTTACTATAACTATTTCTCCTCAAAATGCTCAATGTTAATGGTCTGCTGTTTTTTTCCTCTGTGCATGTAATTCAGTTCTCGGGTGTTTCTGCTTGGCCCTTCTCATCACTACTACACTCCAAAATGTGCTTTAACCAGGGCTTCTGTCTATTGTACCCCAATTGGGGATTTGCCAGTGGACCAGGAAGGTGGGTGCTTACTCAATCTGAATGGTTGAATTTTTTTAGCCTAGTTCTGTATATGTACTGTGCATGTTAATCAATCAACCTGTTTAATATAAGAGTCCATGTTATTTTTTTGCTAATGGCATCTTGTGTAAGTTTTTATTTGTATATTTGTTTTATACCAGTATTGCTATCTGGTTCTAGTATGGATGCAATGCAATATGTTCAGTATTAGAGGGATTGTAAAACTACATTGTCTACGTAATCTGGGATGCACCACTGTAAGCACACATAGTAAGGTCAATTTGCATCTGAGATATTTCTAGATATTTATCTGTGGCGAGTAGGTGTCGCACGAGCTTGTGACTACCTGGAATATCTTGTTTAGCCCACTCTGTTGATTGAACTTGGCATGATGAGTTTTCCTTTCAAATGGCCCCGTTCGGCTGGTAGAATTTTGGCTGAAACTGGCTGAAAACACTGTTCTGGCTAAATTGTTGTGAGAGAAAAACACTGTTCCGGCTGAAAAAAGAAGCCGAACAAGCCGAATATGGGGTAAGCCGAACGGGGCCGTTTTGGCTTTCCTAGATACATAGCTTTTGCTATGCACCTAGATATACGATATGTCTAGATACATAGTAAAAAAATTATATACTTAGAAAAGTCAAAATGACATATAATTTGTAATTGAGGGAGTGCATTATTATAATACTTATTTTCCCGATACCAAGGAAACCAACGCTGCATGAAAGTTTGAATTTAATATATTTCTATTTTACTCTACTGATTTCCACCATTCTAGTCATCGAGGAACTCAGTGCTACTGGAAAATTTGAATTTATGGATCTTAGTGTGGATGAAGCTGAACATAGCATGGAAATGCATTTGCCCTACCTTGCTAAAGTATTTCAAGGGTAAATCCTTTGTTAATATGTCTACATCCATTTAGTAGTCTTTTTGGAACCAAACTCTTGTCTCCACACATACTTATTTTTTCTCTCTTTCTGTGTTGATTTGACAGACATACTGTGAAAGTCGTCCCTATCCTTGTTGGTGCACTTAGCTCCCAAAGTGAAGCCATGTATGGACAGCTGCTCTCCAAATATGTCGATGACCCAAAAAACTTCTTTTCTGTGTCGTCAGACTTCTGCCATTGGGGATCCCGGTAAGCAATTAGCTTTTATGTGTCTGCTTACTCATGTCTCTTGCTTGTATTATCAGTGTAAAAAATTATGAATTTTGTACATCTTTGAGTGCATTGCTTGCGTGTCTTTGGCATACGGCATGTGGGGCCTGCTGGTTGATCTCACCTGCCCCTCTGCACTGCTTAATTACCATAAACTACCACTCCAATACTCCATTCCCCAGATTTCTTATCTGATGAGTCAGGAGAGAGCAGTTGCCATTGTCGGTTATTGATTCATTATTGTTAGCAATTAGGAAGATAAGGGCCAGGAGAGGCTGACCGGCAGCCTCACTTCGAATAGTGATGTCAAGATGAATATATGATTACATGGGCACTGATGTCCTGTGATTAGATTAGAAATTCGCAAGAAACCTATGAGAAATGAGAAACATGGGGCTGGAGGGATTGGATTGGATACTTTGGCTGTGAAACATATGAGACCTCCCAAAGCACATACCAAATGTCTTTTAAAATGTAGTTGCAAAATGGTACTGTGGTTGGTGGTAGAGAATTTCATCCGTACCTATGCTTAGCCATGAGCCCTTGACTTCCTTTGAAATCAGCATATTTTCCAAGAAGAAGAATGCACCGGAGCTGCTATAGTTGCTTTTACTTGAGATCCTTGAGATCAATTGCGATTTGATGCTCACATGCCAGTCATCGGGCACGTTTAATAATGTTGTGTCTGACCAAACCAGTTTTCTTAAAGAAAATGTCATGTGGAGGGCGCGGCTGAGGAAGGTTGCATGGCCAAGGTGTGACCATGTCATGTGGAGGGCGCGGCTGAGGAAGGCTGCATGGCCAGTCCACGCAACGACCGCGTCTAATTGAAGGGCACGGCTGAGGTGCTGGCCAATCTAGGTTTTAATTCTAGGTGTTTCTTTCCTAAGTTTTAGAGGCCTAGAGCCTATTTATTTCCCTGTAATAATGGTGTTCAATCAAGCAATGAAGAAAGAACAATCAATCCAATTCCCCCAAATACTCTAGTCCCCCTCCACATGACACGGTCACACCTTGGCCATGCAACCTTCCTCAGCTGCGCCCTCCACATGACAGAAAAGTTATACGGCTCAGTGGCTATACAACCTTCTTACCGATTGCAAATCTGAATTTCAGGATACATGGATTTTGTTAAGCAAACAACATGGTTTTCTTTTTTCCACGCTAGGCAAAACCCAAATTTCATTACTCACATAAGCAATGAAATTACAAAGTTTTCCACCGACCATTCCAACATTCACATGCCATTGCCAGATTAAATTAATTTGCATGACCATTAGTGTAATACTCATGTTATTGCAGCATGTAGCTTACAAGAATTTGTTGTAAAGATATCAGGACAACAAATATAACTAGGATAATTTCTCAATGGAAATATAAATTGAGAGGACTGAGAATAAGACTACAGAATATAGATAGGATGGGGAGGAAGAAAGTCTTTTCATTTTTCTTTGATGTGTTTTCCTCTTGCGACCTTCCCCTATTTCAATTCAGAAGGTATGACTCTTGGACCACACCATGCCTCACTATAGCACAACCCCAAGTCCCCCAAGGCTATGCCCACTGCACAGGAGTTGAAAAAACTTAAAGCACTCCTACTTTATTCTCTGCAAACTTGTTTCTTGCTGCACCTAGCATGACAGTGCCCTCCCCTTGTGATGCAGCTTGTCCACAATCTGCTGCTACAAAACATTTTTTTTCTCTCGAACACACAGGTTAGCTGCATATCATTATATTAAGAAGAATAAGGGAAAAGATACCCTTACAAATACTCCACACTAACACCAAAGAATAGCCACGAGAACTCTACCTCACCAGCATCTCTATAGTGGCAAAATTAGCTCTTTAGCAAACAATTGTCAATTGTAACCCTTTAGCTTGTCTGTTGGTCCAGTGGTGGTATGCTGAACTATGCTGTAATTTATTGCCCAGACTAGTGAGTATTTTGTCTCATCTTAGACGAAGGCACTCCTTGTGTCTGAGTATTAGCACTATTGTTTAATGTTATTAAATCGTTAAAGAAAGGCAAGATACATACAGAAATAAACATGGCTAGAATTTACCTGTGCGCATAAAGGTTGGTGGACATAGAAAAGAAGACAATTGGTGCTTCTTATATCAATATATAGACATAAGTGCATAACACTTGTTATTTGCCTATTTTTGCATCTGAAAATTTCTTTGTTGTTGATTTGTTTCATCATCTTGTAAATGGAAATAATTTTACTGATCCCATACTCATACCAGGTTTAGTTATACATACTACGAAAAGAAACACGGTGCTATTCATAAGTCTATTGAGGCCTTGGACCGTATGGGCATGGAGATCATAGAGACTGGTGATCCTGTAGCGTTCAAAGAATACCTGCAGGAGTATGAGAATACCATATGTGGACGCCACCCCATCAGCGTTTTCCTTCATGTAAATGGCTTTCTTGTCAACAATCTAGTCAATGCGTATCTTTCATTTACTACGTCTTCATTCACTGCATAATTTTTTTTTTTTCAGATGTTGAAACATTGCTCAACAAAAATTAAGATTGGCTTTGTTCGCTACGAGCAGTCGAGCCAGTGCAAGAACATGAGGGATAGCAGTGTGAGCTATGCATCCGCAGCAGCAAAGGTTGATGCATCAGGGGAAGAAGAGAAACAAGATTGAGCGAGCTACGGCTTGTTTGATATAGCCGCCAAAAACCTTGGTGCAACATGTGTGATTGGTTTCCCATAAAAAAACATGCATTTGGTTTGCACCGGGACCTGTCTATCGAACTTTATAGCATTGGCTCGATGCCAGTTTGTGATAAACAGGTCCTGGTTGAATGCCGATTATATCGCCAGAAACACTGGGAAACCAGACAATCAATAAAACTGTTATCTGGGGATGTGTTCTGTCACTGTTTGTCTACCTCGACTTTTTGAGCTGCATGAGGCACTGCCTCTACTATTGAGCCCTTGACTTATACCCCTAACACAAAAAGGGGAAATTTCTGAAAATATTGCTCCACCCTTATTATTTTCTTAAACATTGTAGTCTGCTTCTGTTGTTATTCGCTTATTGAGCAACTTAATCAAACATTGGGCATTCTTTAGTGCACAGCCGTACTTTTCAATTCCATTCTTGAAGTTTATTTAGCCTGTTCGATTTTGTTGCTCATAGATGTAGCCATGTAGGTACTTGAAAGCATTTTATTTCATTCATTAAAAAGAAGGGAGAAATCTAATTTTGACCCGTCCTGAGTTTGGTTTTAGTCATCAAACTCTAAACTGGATATCTTGGCCATCAAAATATCAAAATCATGAGTTGTTGGTCGTTGTATTCTAGTCAAGTGATTTTTAGGCCTAGTTCCCACTCAAAAAACTAGGCCATCATCTTTTTTTTGTTCTTCTTCTAATAAAAATTACGCCAAAGCTTTTGCCGTTCTTTCAAAAAAAAATCAAAATCAGACAACACTGGCCCTCAGGTAGTTTTAAAGATGGTTTTGGCTATGTATATATTTCTCTAAAATAAAAAATATGGTTAAATAGAAAAAAAAATCATAGCTAACTCATCTTAAATTAGAAAATAGAAAATTTCTACCAAAATTTTTAAAAAAGAAACATAACCTATCCGTTGGTGCTCTATCCGGAGTTATTTAGATCTTACTTATTCCTATTGATAGTGTTTTATTGCTCTTAGTTGCGGTCGTAATTTATTTGAACTGTTGTTTTGCGCGTTACTTCATGTTGTTTGCATGATATTTGAATCGCTGCCTTATTTGAAACATGTTATCTAGTCAAGTGATCAAAATAAAGTAAGCACTAGCATGCCATGCATAAATAGAATCTATATGTGGTGGAGATGACATCTGCGAGGTTGGCGTTACCTTTGAGATCTTCCATGATACTTGTAATCCATTGGATCCTTCTGGTACACCATCTAATAGCCAGTTTAGTTCACTTCATTTTGCCAAAATTTTCAAAGATTTTACACTGAATCTTTGACGCATATACATTTATTAAATATAAAGAAAAAATAAAATACATTGCGCAGTTGGATCCACGAAGGAGCAGGTCTGATACATGAAACCGCTCCGATGGAATAAAATTATATATACACACACGAAAATAGGCCCGTTTGGCATTTTCCAAATTTTTTGGATTTGCCAACAAAACAGGCCCTAATATAAGGGCCTCCGTAATGGTCGCATCTTTTACCTGCTTCTATACATTTATTGCTGCTATAGAATCGAGTTCTATACATTGCGCAGTTGGATCCACGAACGAGCAGGTCTGATACATGGAACCGGCTCCGATGGAATAAAAAATTATATCACACAGTTATAGCTGGCAAGAATGAGCTGCCATGTGCCTCTTTCTCCCTCCTGCTCCCTCTCTCTAGTGATGAATTTTATTCTTATGGGCCCATTTATAGAGTCACGATTGGTCCTATACATTGAGATCATTTTAACAAGTGATGTCAAATCATTATATAGAACAAAGGTTGAACTTATACATTGCGGATGCTATAACGCAAAATAGCAGTTTAAATTAATAGCGAATGCGACTCAGCTATAAAACACTAGCAACAACAAAAGCAAATAGAAATATTATACTTTTAGAAAAATTGATACCAGTTTCATATTTTTTATTTAGAACAATTTAGTTATGAGTCTTTACAGATCTAACCATATTTATTTTATTTTTTAGAAAACTACGCGAACCACCTCGAGCGGCAAAGCTATCCGATTCAATAGCACGGTGGCAAAAAACATAGTTTTGAAGTTTAGTAGCCAAATTGGACTTTGGTGATAAAAAATAGACTCATACATTAAACCAATACCACTCTTGTATTCCTTTAATTTCGTAAAGGGTGCCATTTTCATTTGCCAAGAAGTCAAATATTTTTAATTTGACCAAATATATATAAGAAATTAATAATATTTATGGTGTATATTAGACGTTGAATATATTTTTATAATAAGCTCGTTTGTAGCTACAAATGTTGCTGATATTTTTTTACAAATCTAGTCAAATTTAGCAGAAAAAAAGTAGACCTCCATAAAATTCTTGGTGGCCTTTTTAAAAGTAGGCCATGTGTCAAACAATTTTTTTGTATGGATAATGCAGCGGACTCTGTCCGCACGGACACTTGATTATTGGGCCTGTGGACCGGCCTAGGCAACCGGCCACTCATCTCCACCGCTCGTAACTCAAAAAAAATCACCATTTCTTCACCCTGACATCGCAGCTGAATCCACCGCCGCATCTTGGCCACGCGTTCGCTCCACCACCGCATCATGCGCGCGTGGCCGCTCCACAGGCGCATCCTGCCCGCGTGGCCAACTCCACCGGCATTTGGCCGTCGCATCCGCTTTTTCACGTCGTCTGTCTTCCCCACTACGCCTCCACCGTACAGCCCGCATGCACCACGACATCCGGCCACCGTGGCCGCTCCATTGCGCCGCCCGACCTACCCCAACCCTAGTGGTTGATTGCCTGCCAGGTTTTGCCCGTTTCCGGTGGCAGCTCGCCCAGCAGCTGCTACCTTCGCCTCTCCCTCTCCACGGCTACCACACCGCGTGCTCCCCCCTGTGACGGTTTTCACCGGAGCGGCTAGCTTCGCGCCACCGGCGAGCTCTACATGGTGAACTCCACACGCCGATGAGTCTCCATTCCCTAGCAGCAATGAGATATTGCGCTGAAAGCGTATGTTGCAAACGTATGTTTGACGTGTTTTAGAGGTATATTGCAAGTGTTTTATATCGGTATTGTAAAAGTAGATCGGGATGTTGCACATGTTCAATGGTTATATATGTATGTTTCAGGTGTATGTTCCAACTGTTTCATCTGTTTTAGACGTATGTTGCAAGTGTTTCATCTGGGTGTTGCAAAAGTAGATATGAATGTTGCATATACATGTATGTTGAAAGCATATGTTTTAAGTGTTTTCAGTTGCTTCAAACATATGTTTAAAGTGTTTCATCTGGATGTTGCATATATTTTGCAATTGTTACACATGTGTTTTTCTGGTGTTTTCAGACGTATGTTGCAGGCGTTTCAGCTATTTTGGACGTATGTTGCAAGTGTTTTATCTGAATATTGTAAAAGTAGATCGGGTGTTGCACATGTTGTAATGGGACCCATCTGCTGCAGCTGCCGAGGAACAGTGCATGTCCGTCGGAAGCATAGGGATGGAGCGCGACGCGACGCGACATAGTGGCGGGTGCGGAAAGTGGAGGGGGATGGCGGCAGGGGCGCGGGCAATCCCCGCTCGTGCGTGCAGCAGGGTACGGGCAAGGGTAGTCCCCGCCTGGGCGTGCAGCAGGGCACAGCCGTGGGCACGGGCGGTTCTCCTGTGCGTGCAAGCAATCGTTTTCTATTAACAGGTGGAATCAGATATCGTTTTCTGTTAACCGGTGGAAT